>JAJPCS010000036.1:2858441-2924686 GCA_021164005.1 Willisornis vidua nigrigula
AGTAAATTAAAATAAAATAAAACAAAGTAAATTAAAATAAAATAAAACAAAGTAAATTAAAATAAAATAAAATGAAATAAAATAAAATAAAATAATAAAATAAAACAAAATAAAATAAAATAAAAATAAAATAAAATAATAATAAAATAAAATATGGGGCTGCTGTCTATGTGAAAACTTTAAGTGAAAAAAACCCCAACCTCACAGAGGCTTATAAAGGTCCAGCAGGATATGTGAGTACCCCAAAATATCCAAATACAAGGGAGAGTTGCCCTGTGCTTGCCTTGGGGAGATGACGAATGTGGGAAACACAGTTCATCTCCTCTGACAATATTAGAGTTCAGTCAGTGTGAGATCTCTGCATTCCAAAGGAAAGCAAGATTTAGACTCGTAGTTTTTACAACCCACAGCATTAATCTGAAGGCAAAGCCCTCATTCCTTTCCCCTCAAAATGATTAAAGGGACACTCAAAAGTTTGTTTCTATGATTATAAAATGATGAGGCTTCAAGAGGATCCTCTGATATCCAACAGGTTTTACTTTTTTTCTCCTGCTGATTTCTGCTCTCTGCTATTCCTATTTTTGCTGCAATTCCCAAAATTAGTGTAATACACAGTTTGTAACAGCGATTTCCCTGAGTTCTCATGGAGACATTTCCTTATTGTTGCTACTGCAGCCTGAAAAGGGACTCAAAAATAATATTTAGTTCTTTATTCTGCCTATGATTTTCCTGTTGTTGTTCTGAAAAAGTATCTTGTCAATATGCTGGAGACTGGGCATTTTTTTCTCTTTTTTTTCCCTGTTATATTGACTATAAAAATAAAATAATTTTTAACAGGATATTTATATGTAAGAAATTGACACTAGGAACTAAATAATTTAAAACAGCTCCCCAAAGCTTAAATCTTTTTAGAGGTCTAGATGGTAGTAGTTTGTAAAACAATTATGATTAGGAAACAAACTGAAAAAAATATATTTCTTAATTTCTAATGAATGTATATATTGTACATACATATTTTTATATAGAGATTTTTCCATCTTGAGGCTCTCAACCACACAATATAATGTTACATGTTTTAGAAGAGCTTTAAACATTAAAATAAATAGAAAAGGAGGATGGAATTGGTTTGAGTCCTTACCAGTTCTCTTTTTTTTAAAAAAAAGCCAATCCATGCCCAGGCAATTCAATGACACGAGGGATGTGGCTGCACTGCTGGATGTGCAAGGTGTCTCTTATTCTCAAACCACAGAGGAAGAAAGGGGCACAACAGGGGGAAAACTCAAGTTTACACATTAATTAATTTGAAGTTGTATGGAAAAATAGGGGAAGATAAGGAGAATAAATAGGAGGGGTGCAGCGAGAACACCACCTGTGTTTTGAGGACTCTTTTACACTGAATGGCCACCCCTGGAGTGCAACGTGCCCTCCAGGACACATCAGATGTGCTCCTGGAGCTCACCTTCCCTTACTCTGACAGAAAGCAGTCCATGACACTGTCAGATTCCATGAATGGGATGAGCAGGCTCATTCCAAAAGCAAGTTCCCAGCCTGCACTAAAATATGGGCACAGCTACAACCCTCTCTGTACTCAGAGAGCACATCTCAGAGCCCTGAGCTCAGGAGAGCAGCACAACTGCCCTGTGCTCAGTGAAAGGACCAGAGGAGTCTCCAAATCCTGCTGCAGACTAAATCCCCCAAGTTCTCATTTAGCAAGTTCACAGCTTGACTTTCAGTGCAATATTGTCCAATTCTCACTTGATTTCCTTCTCAAGGTGTCTCTTTGCCTCTCTCAAGGGACTGCACAACAAGGGGTTCTGCATTTCAAAGGGCATCAGCTCTACGCAAGAACCACACTGAATCCCAGACTGTTCTGAGTGGGAAGGGACCCACAAGGATCATCGAGTCCAACTCTTAAGTCAATGGCCCACACAGGGGATTGAACCCATGACCTTGGCATTATTACAACCAAGTTTTAACCAACTGAGCTAATCCAAGCACAACCAGAGATAAAAAAGACACACCAAATGAGATGTTCCCCCTTCCCAAGTCTGGAAGGGCTTTACTGCATCACAAAATAACTCCATGTTTAGAAGAAATGTGCAATGATGAATTCTGAGCTGTTCCAAGCAAAGAATGATTACGGTGCAAAATATCCTAATCAGTGCCACATTATGCTAATTTTTATTAGCCCAGACCTCACTCCTGTGTGTGCAGCTTGGGACTGATGAGGATCCTGAAAGATTTGTTGAAAGCTCCTGCAACAGCAGGTCACATTTTAATACTTTAATGGGCAACTACTGCATAATGTTTCCTACCCTCATATACTTCTCTTTGTAAACTTTATGCTGACCTTCGAAACTAAAGATGGATCAATACCATTTTATAAGCCTATAAAACTGTATGAAACACCAAGTCAATACTGTATTTTTATCTCACTTGTAATACAATGCAGTTCTGTACATCAAATAACCCTGAAAGGACCAGTGAAGGCATGAAATTTTGTTTAAAGATACCAATTCAGCACTGGCCAACACCAAAGTTGGTGAATGCCAAAAATTTTCATCAGCCCAAAGACTCATTAGTGTCCAAAAAGTCCCCCAAACCCAAAGGATTGAGTTAATGCAAACCTAAATTGTCCAAATCCAACTGTGTGGCATTTTGCATATTCTTTAATGCCTCTCTCTAGTCTAACTCTGAATTTTCACATGAACAGCAAGGGCCTTAATTCCTGAGAATGTTTTACAGAGCAGCTTTACTAGAAATAGTGTTTTCTTTGCTCTTGTATCACAATTCTTAGTTCACAGAAGCTCATTGTGTATTTTTATAAAACACATATAAGTGAACATAACAAATGAACATGACTTGAAAAAATATAATAGGGAAACAGAGTCAAAAAGAAATAGGACCATGGGATTATTTGCCTTTCCTTGAAAGGAAAAATAAAGAGAAACATGGTGTAAGGGGTGCAATTAGTGCATTTGTAATTATTTCTGAGAAACCTGTATTTGTGCAGACATGAACAAAACCCTTTGGATAGAATTCTGTATGACCTTTACAGCAGTAAAGCAGCCACTGTGCAATTAAGCCAACTCATACCTCGTGCTATAATGAAAACTCTCTCCATCTTTATGGCAGCCCCAGGTTTTCCTGGGCTCAGCATCCAGAATCCTGTCCAACATTGGCTCCATCCCAGGGAGCCTGGGACAGGAGCAGGGGAGCTTGGCTGACACGTGTTTAATCAGAGCTCCTTTCCTTTGGTGGCCAAGGCATTCATTCATCTTCCCAATTGTGAGCTCTCCCCATCCTTTTGGTAATTAACACCCAGCAGAGCCGTGCAGGCTGGAGGTGCAAAGCTCCCTTCAAGGGCAGAGCTATTTCATTGCCCTCAGCAGGAGAAATCTGTACACATGAAACGTAGCCCTGCAAGTGAAGTCCCCACAGCCCCCATCTCTAAAGAGAAAGTATTTCTTGTGCTCAAATAGAGCTGCAAAGGCAATCTCCAAACAAGCATTCAGGCGGATCAATAGCCAGGAATTGAATAGAACAATGTCTCATGCTGCTTTAGAGAGTTTTCAAAAGATTCCAACCACACAAACCCAACTTTTCAAGTTTCGCCACTGGGATTTACAGCCTTGTTTTCTGAGTCTGGGAGAAAAACAACAAAGAAGAGATTCACACACCAGAACTAAGCAAAGTATTGTATGGTCCAATAATATCGGGGTCTGACCTAAGCCTGGACAAGGCAAGGGCATTCCAAGTTAGGTCCAGGTGCTTTAGGTTTACCTTAGAGAACTTCAGAGGTGAAAAGGGGTTTTAAACACCTTTCTTTTTAATGCCCAAGTGCAACAGGTGTAGTTCACATTTATTAAGATCTGATAACACATCTTTAGAAATGAAAATTAACAGGCTTTCCATGAATGTTTAGGGGAATATTGCTAATTTAGTTAATGATTTCTTTTTCACTTGAATATCAAGATATTGCAATCTTTCTCTATAGTCGTGGTATCAATGACTCAATTTTCTATAGCACAAAATCAGGAAACAGTTATTTTGTACATTAACTCAAGTCCTGTATGTTCCTGGAGCCCAAATGACTACAAGTATAATATTCTGAAATAAAGGGATCTGAAATACATCTGTATCAACTCTGAATCATCACAGGCCATCTCAGGGGAGACAGGCAAGAAATTTTACCTCTCCTGAAAAAATAGGAAAGACAATTTTTTAAACAAAGTATAAAAGAATGACAGATTGAACATTTTTAATAACCCAAATAATCATTCAGACAAGAGAAGCATCCCCAGAATTGCCCATCATTAGGTCAGATACAGGATCTCATTCTCTGATACAAGAGCTTTATGTACCAACCACAGCTTGGAGACTCTTTTTTCTCACCACAAAAGCTGCAGCTCAAATATTTAGTTGCAAAGTATTGACTTGGTTGAGGAAATAAGTAGGACATGACATACTATTATGAAGAATAAAGAGAAGACTTTGGAAAGTGACAGGTTGGAATTATTACATTTAATTACTTTAAATGAAAATGTCCATTTTCCCTGTCATGCATATGTGTTTTTTTCCAGGTTTTTCTGCTTCTTCAGTCGAAATGCAAAGAAAGCAAATTATTTTGTTGCCAGTAACAATAAGGTTTAGGTTTTATTTGGTTTCTTTTCCTCAAATATTTTAACTTACACTGTATTTGTAATTATTGCAAAGAAATTCACAAACATAATTTTGGGCTTTTTTTTTTTTTTGCCTTGAATATCTCAGGGGAGATTTTACATTTTTAGAAGATGTGAACAAATAAGTTGTCAGAAAACCTGTCAAACTTGAAAGTCTCAGGTTCCAGCTGTGGAAATAAAATACAACCTCCTCTTGTCTCTCTTAATTAGATCTATTGATTTATGTGTTTTGTTTTACTTGCATTTCATACAAGTATAAACAGATGAGAGAGTAGCAAGGGGAAACAAAACCAAAGCAAATAAAATATTTTAGCATAAATAAAATACCTAGAAGAAATGAAATTCATTATTATGGTGTAATGTAATGTCTATTTATTTCTGGCTTCTTTTACCCGAAGCTCTTACTCTCTAAATGTTTCCAAGACAGCACAATTTTCTCTCAATTTGTCAAATATATATTTAAAAGTCCCTTCTCTCCTTCTTGCCCTCATCCCCCCGTTGAGTGCAGGAGACTTTGGAGCTCATCTCTCCTACACTCTGGACAGAGTCTGATAAAATAACATTATTATATTGCTAAGAGATGTTGTATCTCTGCTGCCCTGAAGGAAACTAAGGAGGAACTTCTCTCATGAAGGACTCACTTTATGTCCTGAAGAAGGTGCCACCTGAAGGCAAGAAGCCAAAACTTTCAGTCTTTAGTGAGTGAACCCAACTGACATTCCAGCATTTTATACTGTTGAAGAGTTGGTAAAAAATCAGTAAGGGATAATTTTTATCAGTTCTAATTATTAACAGATTATCCAATTTAAATAAAGAAAAACTCAAGAAAAAAGTTTCAGAGTTTCTGCTGGAGAAAAATGTGAGAATCATAGAATGGTTTGGGTTGGAAGGGACCTTAAAGATCATTTAGTTCTGTCTCAAAATAATACATTTTTGTAACATATTCATGAGAAAAACTACAAAGATAATCAGATGGCCATCAATATTTTTGGTCTAATACCCTTTCTGAAATCAAATGCAACATACATCTAACTTTTGACTTGGCAAAGTGTGACAGAATTATTTGTGAGCTGACTGACAGATCTCTCGAGCTGAATTGACTCCTATAAGCAGAGCTCTCCTCCCCTGGTACATATATATGAAAATGGAGTGCACTTATGAATGTCAAGCTCTGCTTTCTTCCACAAGTACAGACTTTTTTTCTGGAAGTAAAATCAATGCAATAAATCAATACCTTGGCCAAGTACACAGCTGCAACAGTAAGGCATTACTGTCCTCAAGTTGTAGTGGAATGATTTCAAAATATTCCTAAATTTCCATTTCAGAACAAAAATACTAGTTTTTTACTGTTATATTTTTTTTAGATCTCTAAGGGTCTATGTGTGTAAGCCCTGCCCTAGCACATCAAACCTCAAAGATGTTGGAATACAGCCACCAAAATAATAACAAATTTCCTTTTCTTCTTTCCCCAGACAAAGTTCCTTAGCATTCAGTCTGGAAATGCAGTATAATGTTTCATTCTTCAATTCTTAATTTAGGACTGAAAATGATACTTTTTCTCTCCCTCCCTCCCTTAGTAACACACTCATTTCATGATGACAGACGCTGAATATTTTCAGTTTTTCCTGCCCCAAACTTCCAGGCACTACAGCTGTGGAGAGCACCTATTTCCTCATTAAGGCAGTGGTGCCACAACTAACATTTAGAGGTGGGAATATGTAATTCAGGAGCACAGGGATGAGCTGTCTGGCTAAAAACTCATGAATACATATGAAAACTGTGATTACCTAAACCGACACCTTGCAGGTTTCTAATGTAAACATGTACATTCACAAATTACTTGGAATGATACGAAATGGAGCTCGTTCCCTCGAGATGCAAAGTTGCTGTTCCAGAAATTGTTTCAGGACTGTGTTTATTATCACTTTTTCTTTTTTTCTTTTTGAGGAGAGTGGATGATTCTCTATCAAAACCTGACAAACTTTCATTATAGTTGCATCCATGAGAGCAGCAAAGGTGTATCTAACATTCCTACATGACATTTACATTCCAGGAGTTTGCTGTGCCAAATCAAACCTCTGTTTTCACAAAGCAGACAACCAAACTTTCCAAAGTATAAATCCTTTACCTTTCATCAGGTGTAAATTATATTCCATAGAACACCACTGCTTACCACAGTTCAAATTCAACTAAACCTTAAAAAATATGAACATCTGTTACCATATGTATAAATGATTATTTAGATTGCACGTTATGATGGATTTTGACTGGGAAATACGAGATCTGGCTGAAAGACTGAGCCCAAACTGCAATGCAGTTTCAAGAAGTAAGACTGGAACTGAATTCAAGCTGAACCAAACCCATCCTGAATGGTCAGTTGTCACTTTGAGAGTTAAGGAGAACAAGTGATGCATCAATCCCAAAGTAAAATAAGGAAGAAGTCAGAAGCCCATACCTTTAAGGTGATTACTGTGAGTAACAAGCTGATGGAGGAGCAGGCACGAAGCTGTTTAGAGGGGTAGCTGTTGTGTATCAGTTCTGAAAAGCAAAGATAAGAAATCAGGAGCCATGAAAAAAAAAGGAACCTGGTTTTTTGGTGTCTGTGACTGTGCAGTCACCTCAGCTTTGCTCCTGGGATTCCATGGGAAGGGACCAAGTGCATGAGCTCAGGGATAACAGAAGGCAAACATGAATAAAAGCACTACAACCACCTAATGGCATTGCTGTCCTAAATGGATCACAAATGTAGCAAAATTCTCAATATTCATTTATTTTGTGCTCCTCACTACAAAACTGACAGCGATTTTGGTCGGGGAAGAAAACTGGACCTACATAATATTTCCAGTCTCACAGTAACGTGGGAGGATATCTGAGGTTGGTGGAACTGTCTGCTGCTCAAATTACATACAAATTACCTCTCTCCATACACCTCTGAAATGGTTTGGCAGCCAACCTTTCCACAACAATTTGAGGTACAATTGCAGTTGAGTGAAACTCTTTCCCTGTTTTAAGTGAAGATAAGCAATTGGACAGTTAAGTGGCTGCTCAGGACTCTCAGCCAATGTCTCCTGCAAGGAAACACGGGATTACACTCACAGTTATTTCCCCTGGAGTCTCTGTTGTGACAGCAACCAAAACATGTATGCAAAGGATCCAAGTGCTTTTCGAGGTTACTGCAGAAATTGGAGTTTGTCAGAAGATGGTGCTGTTAGGCTGTTTTTTACCTCAGAAAATTACTTTTAATTACAAAAATAAATAATCTGTGTGGAAACCCTGGATTGTTGATTGGTTTAAATCATGAAGATTTTAAATAAATAAATAATTTTGCACTTAAAACTGAGCTTTGACCTTGAACTACTTCACTAAGTGTGTACTGATGCACGTTCTGAATTCTTGTCTCAGAGAGTTTTGTTTCTGATAAATTAAGTAAAACTCAGGTGCAGAATTCTCCTACCTACATGTGGAATAACATGCACAGCTTCATACAAGACAATATTTCCCCCTGTTATTTAATATATTACAATTAGGCTTATTAATAATTTCATATTAGCAGTGAATTGAATGCATGGACTGAAAGGCTGAGGTTTTCCAGTTCCATTAAACACACAGAGAGCTGAGCTTTGCAGAGGGAACGTTGGGGAAAAGCAACCAGGGAAAACCTCCAATGAACATTAAAAATTGTACTTTATATAAGAAAACTACATTTGGGTGTCTTACTTTGAAAATATAATCTGACTCTATGTGCAGTTATTCTCAAGTGATATTCTATATGAACACTTCTGAGAGAAATTGTGGGATGATTCCAACTTTTTTCCTTCACTATTTGCCCAATATTTAGGGAGAACTATTTGTCACAGCAGATTTCAATAAAGGGGAAACTTGACCAATTACTGCAGGATGGATATTTTTGGCTTTTTCTTCCAACCAAACACTTGAAACACATTTTCAATTTCCTTGCTGAATTAAAGCACCATCTTTAGGCTCACATCAGAGGGAAGATGTGTTGGAGAGACTCTTGCCTTGGAGAGTGGGAAGTGGGCACTTGGGGGAGGAAGCAGAGAACAAAGCAGAGCCTGGTTCCCTCCACGCTCCCTGCAGGGTCCGGGCTAATCTCAACACTTGACTCACTTGTGCTCTTGGCTCAGCTGCTTGAGAAGCTGTTCAGCATTGGAAAAGAAATAAAATTACAGTGAAGACTTACAGAACTAAGCACTGTCTTCTTTTCTTCCTGGTGGAATAAGAGGCTTCGAAAAATTAGATTTGAGATGCTACAAAATACTGGCAAACAACAAGGTAGAGGTGTGTTAAGAGGATATCTCTCAAAATTGTATTTTTTTCTTTGTCATTCTCATGAGCTGATGTCTCTGCAACTTGATCTTAATAATGACAACAACAAAGTAACAAAAAACCAAACAAAACCCCCCAAATACAAACAAACAAATGAAACACACACACAGAAAAAAAAACAAAAAACCCCAACAACTGGACCAGTGGTAGGACTTTCCAGTAGGTCTTTCCATAAACATCTGGTGCCTTGAAACACCTTTAATTTTGAAAAAGAAAACCAAAACCCAAAACAAAACACTAAAACAAGTACAAGGAAGCTATAGAGTCCACAGTGAGAAAAACAGACCAAGAAAGAAGAGCATGAGGGGCCACTGCACTTGGCATCTCCGTGTCCATCAGAACAAGAACTTGATGTGACTAAGATGGAACAATCAGAGCTTTGCTCAAGAGTTTTGGCCAAAACCTTTGTTCTTGACATCACCTTTCGTTCTCTTTGGAGAGGCTCCTCTCTCTGTCCTTATCTCCATAAATGACATTTGCCACAGGGAATTGTTTCTGTCCATTTAGATCCTGAACAGTTTAATGTGGAGAAGCTCCTGGTCACTCACCTGCAGTGCCCACAATGATGGCTCTGACCTTGGCTGCTCCTCAGGCATTGTGGGAAGAGGACAATTAATAACATCTCCTCCAGGGCTTTTCTTCCTTGGAAATCACACCAAGTGAAATCACAACCTTGAGAAGTCACTTAGTGGTGTTTTCTAATTGAATGTAATTGTCAAGTGCTACCAAATCCGAGGAGATGTTGCCACATTAACACAGCCCCTCCAACTGCTTAGTCACTCTGACAAGGTGTTGATCTCCCTTCCCATGGGATTACAAGCCATGAAATGTAACAGTGTAACAGCCAGAACAGCAGGACATTATTTCTGCTTCTGTCATTTATTCATCACATATTATTGAGGAAAATAATGTGTGTTTTCTGAAGTTCCTTCACTTGTTTCACAGGAAATAATAACTGTGACCTCCTGTGCAGGAGAACTGAAGGACAGAATTCAAACTTTCAAAACATGTTGAGATAAGAGAGGTTAAAGAAGCTCCAGTATTTATTGTGAAAATTTGAGCAAATGTAATTTTTCACATTTAAAGAAGTGGCTTGCTAGGTGTACAGTTGCAAGAAGGAAATTAGATTTAGTCTTTACTCACCAAACACTTTATCCAAATCCTTTTGCTGGGATGTTTTTCTCATCAAGTTACCAACTTAAAGAGTTGGAGCTTCCAAATTTTTGATGTTATGAGCCCTGTTGTGAAGGGTAACTTCAGAGATCTGTCCCTTCTGTATTAATAAATGTAAACAGCAATATAAAAAATAATGCAAAACCCTCTCATTCTGCATCTTTGCTGTTCTTGACCTACTGAAAGCTCAAGACAGAGTCAGGACTGAATTCTCCAGCAATCATGCAGGTGATCTGTTCACACTGAAGGGATGAGCTCTCATACTGAAAAAGAGAGGGGGGTGGGAAATAAAAAGCTGACAACACATTCAGCTTGTTAGAGTAACTTTGGCCAAATGCAAAAAGGAAAGAGAACTAAGACTAAAATCAGTGGCCCAGAGCAAAGGGAATTTAAGTGACTCAGGAGAGGCTAAGGCTCTCTGCACTTAATGAAAAAGTCACTGACCTTGAAGAGAGATCCAAGGGACCTAATTTAGAAATACTGGGAAAACAGAAAGGTTATGAAGCAAATAACTGATTTGTTCCATAGCAGAACTTGTGAGTGGTGCCCTGGTGAACAGCAGCTTGTAACATGGCACAGCACTCACACACACACACACACAAAGCCTAAGCAAATAAACCTGAAATAATCCTGCATTCCATGGCTGCACATCAAGTTGCCTTCATGTATTGAGTATGTTGACATTCCTCATATTTACATTTAGGATAAGACCCAAAGTCTTTCTCCCACCCCACAAACTGGATAAAATCTGTCGTGTAGATATTTCCTGTGTGTACTTATATCAAAAGAGAGATCAGCAAAGACTGAGAGAAACACATTTTATGTACAAGTGAAAAGCACACACATCCCTTGTAGTTTTCATTAGTTATGTTTTTTAAATTTCAAAAGTCTCTATAATACACCTTAATTAAATATCTACTACATTTTTCTTCCATTTGTTGCAGCAAGAGGATTCACCATTTAGCTTAAAGCTCCCTGTGTTTGAGCCCACATAGGATTTTACCTGGGTTGGCTCTGGGTCATGAGAATCCAGTGCAACAATTCAGCTCTATTAGTTTATCACTTTATTAAGATACTCCATCTGACATTAGTGAAGACAAATCATGCTTATCTATAAATAAGTTTTCTCTTATTTTCAAGCATTTGGATATTCTTTGGGACAACAGGGAATTAGGCTCAGAGACATAAACCAGGAATTACATTTTTCTTTGTGGGAGGACCCTTTAAAGACCACTGAGAGCAATGCAAGAGCCAGGATTGTTCCCTTTCCCCTTGCCTTGTTGATGGACTGTTCATACCAGAAAAATAATTAACAAAAAAAAATTCTATAGGAACAAAACCCAACCCAGAATATTATAATCTTCATACTTTTTGTGCCCTCATTTGGGGTCAGTGACTGCCATCTATACTAAGTCCAAATGACCATGGGGAAAACAGTCTGATTATATTTTTATAGAGTTTTCTGCTTGTTCCTCTGCCCATTTATTTCTTCATCTTGTCAATTCATTAAAAACTACACAGCCAGCCATCTTCCAACAGCACTTGGGCCACTGGGAGGAATATGACAGTTGTGAGGAGAATTAATTGAAGCTGAAGTTATTAACACACGTTTGGATCGACTTCCCTTATCTCAGACCACAGCACTTGAGCACAGTAATTACATGGTTGATCTTTGGAGTGCAGGAGGGAAAACAGTTGTTCATTCAACACTGTACACCTTGTACACTGTCCAGCCAGGAATGGATCCCTGAATGTTAATTAGCACCAAAGGGAAAGCCAACTCTGCTCCAGAGAGGTCACATTTTCAATACAAACCCACGTTCTGCTTTAGTCAAGCAAAAGAAAATATTTCAGAAATACGAAGGCAACCAAATGCAAGGCTGACAAAGATTAGCAAACACAACAATTAATAACTTCATTACACTACAGCGACAATAAATCCTTCTATAAAACGCAGAGCCAATTACAAGCCACACAAATCATTAGCAGAGTATTTAGATTTATGAGGAAAACTGCATCTCAATGAGAAAAAACAAGCAATGTGCCAAACACCCTACAAAGCACGTTCCCAAATGTTTTTCAGAGAGTTTGGGAACACTGACTTTGAAAAAAACCAGTCACAAATCTTGGAGCTCCTGGCAGATTTCCTCCCTTGGAATGCCACTTGTTTATATGCAGCCAACAGGCTTGAATGTTGTTTCATGACTGTATATTAGAAATATATACACATATAAAGCTCACCTTGAGGGAGAATAAACCACAGATCTCATAAAACAAGGTAATGGCACAGAACATCACTACAGAAATAGGATAGAATAATAATGATAAAAGCATGAAGTATGAAAAAGTGACATAATATTTTTTCATGTTTTTAATTAGAATGTATAACTATCCTGCTACTTGATTTCTTTTGTTCAAAAAACTAGTTATAGGCAATCTTGAGTTCACTGTTCATACTCCCAAGTGTGAAGAGTTGTGTGAGTTGAGGAATCTTCATGATGTGGGATGAAGTTTATTCACAAGAGCATCTGAAGAGGCCAAGTCCTACAATTATGTAGAAAAAATACCAGTAAAAAGGGGCAAAAATAAGAGAGGGTGTATCATAATTTTGCACCAGGACTTTAAATGACCACTCCAAAACAAGAGAAAATTACAGAAATGCACATTGGCAAATAAGTCTGATACTGTGCAGTAAATTTAAGACAAAAGGTAATGAGAAAGTGCTGCTGTTCAGGTTAATTTAAGCCTTTTAGTCCCATACATGATATCAGGACCAGAGAAAGGTTATTAAAGAAAAAATTACTAAAGTGACTTGTGGTTTGATTAATAGTAAGGGATCAGTTAATTAATAAGGAAAAAAATTCATATTAGAAAACACGAAATGTTTGTTTGCATAATCTGTTGATTGAAATGACACAGATAGAGAGAAATTCACAGAAGTTTTTAAAATTTTAAACCTCAATGATGAGAAATTTGTTACAATGAGGGAGCTTTTCCTTCAAGTTGTGAATGAACAATTTATTAGAGAATAATATTCAAATACCTGTCCACTGTCACAGGTAAGATGTCTGGAGTAGAAACCACACAAGAATTTCACTGTTGAAATGACGTGATTACTGCCCTGACAAGTTTGAAATAAAATTCAAATAAATAAGGAGCACAGGGACAAGGCAGGTAAAGATATTTCTGTCCTGAGAGTGTCTGTAGATAGTTAAGCAAAAGGACCAGGTTTTAAAGAGGGACTATAAATACATTATAACAATTATTATTCCTTTAGTCTGGCCTTTATCTGCTCCTACCTGCCAGAAATGCCATTTCTTTTAATTCATTTCTGAATCACTGTGTACTCCCAAATATATTTTCTCCTTCCTTAGAAAAATATCTCCCAGTAATAAGGAGACCTTTTCAGAGATCTTGCAAAGTTAATTGAAGCAAGGAAAGTGCTAAAGGTAATTGAAGCAAGGAAAGCTCAGCACCAAGGTGAAATCATCTTCACTTAGGCTTCATATTTAGTAGGCATTCAACCTAACAACACTGCTAAAGGGAATAAAATTTGGTGTGTCAGGTTTAATGATACAGAAAGTGGAGAGATGGCATTAAAATGCAGCCCAGGTGCAGGGGCTGAGGGAGTTTATGAGCCCTGGGGTTTATTGCTCATGTTCACCTACAGGCTCAGAGCTGTGCATTGCAATGCAACAGTCAGAGGGGCAGGGCAAGGTTGGGACTCCCTGTGTAAACCTTGCAATGGAAAAGCATTTTGTCTCCACAGGGGAAGAATTCATACATATTGTTTATGCTTTTTGAAGTTTGAATGAAAAACTGCCTTTTATATTGTGTGAAACCCAAAAGAACCAAGCTGCTGGCTGCCCTCCCTGGTTGGCTTGTTTCTTTTAATTCTCTGAAAATCTAAACTTGCCCACTCAGCTCTCCCTGTAGCCCTTCATAAAACCTCAGATTGGCTGTTTTTCTGTTCCTGCCCTTACTCATGTCATTCTCTTTCCTCTCTCCTTCAACTTTGACACAATTAGTCATCCCATTTTCTCTTTTCCATCTTACAAACTAAGCTTTCTTAATAGGTTTGTTTTCTATAGATCCCTACCCACATTTTGCAAAGCAAATGTCTGTACTTCTTTAGGCTAAATATACTACACATAATTAAAGAATAATTAATGTGGGCCATCTTGATATTGCTGTGTTTCCAGAGTCTATTAAAAGCCCTTAACTTATTCTAGTTTTAATATGTTTAGCTATTTGATTACATAGTAAAGAAAGATTTGCCTGTTCTCATTTATTGAAATGACAGACTGCAGATCACTAAAAGCAAAGATTGCCAAATTTCATCTGCATGATTTTACAGCATTGAGGGCTGTGCATTTGCTCTGGTACAGTGAGATAATCCACTACAACTTTTGGCATTTTGCACCAGAGTAAACCACATAAAGGAGAGACTCAGCATCTCAATGTAAGAAATGACTAAATAAATACATCATAGTACATACACCAGATTAAGCATCATAGATTAATAAGCAAAATCTGGAGAACAAATCATGAAAAAGCAAACTGGAGGAGAAAGGGTTTTTAACTGTTCTTAACAGAGGAAAAATTAAGCCCACATGTAAGTAAAAAACCACTGTGGCCATATCTGTGCTCCTCATTCCCAGTTTGCATTTAACTTTTAAAGAATAAAGCATTTTGATGCTGCATTAAAACCTACCTGATTTATAAAATTATTAGAATTATTAGACTCTTTCATGTTTTGTTATCATATCAATTGTTTTACCTTAGCCACTGGCACCATCACTTTGTGAAGAACAAGTCCTGGAAGTGTTATTTTTTCCTTTAGAACTGCTGAGACAATGAATGACACAGCACAGCTCTAATTCTGGGGGACCTGTCCAGAAACCCCCTGGACTGTGAGCACAGCAGACTCACCTGCTGCTCTTCCCAGTGTCTCCCATCCCATGGGAATGGTCCCCTGGGAGCATCAGGAGGCAAACTCTCTGGCCAGTGTTTCATCTGCTTTGGGGCTGTCTGCACCAGATGCACACACAAGTCCTTCTTCCCTGAAACAGCATTCCCTGGGAGCCCCTGTCAGAGCAGGATGACAAGTGGTTATTCCCCAAGATTTATGGTTAGCAGTCCTAGAACACCCAACAGGAAACAATCACTTATGCAGCACAAAGCTGAGCAGGGAATTGTTAAAGGAGCTGCAGAATGGCCCAGCAGCAACATCCAACCCAACACTGCTTAGGAGGAGATTAATTTGGGCTCAGGCAGGGCAGGATTGGGCCCTGCGGGCAACAGGGAGCGTGTTATCTCCTATCCAGCACTGCAGAGGGGACTTAGGGGCATTAGGGGACATTTGGGGGTTTATTTTCTCTGAAGCACAAAACATTAGCCACTGCTGGAGGCAGAGTATCAGGCATTTATCTGCATCTATTTGCTGCAGAAAGAAGGGCTAATTCAATTTTCTGACGGTGGGAGAGCCTGGCAGTGGGATGGGATGCAGCAGAGAGATGGGGGACGTTCCTCCAACAAAAGCAGCAGCCTGACTCCCTGAGCAGGATTAGTTGTGACACTTACCAATGGCTCAGACTTTGAATGATGCCTTATGTATTTATTTAAACATAAATTTCCAGTCCTGCACTCCCTTTCACAGGGCTAAGGTAGTCTGACTTAGTCCCAGTGTAGGATATAAGGTATTGTTTGCTATTTCCATAATACCCTTATGGTTTGTGACTTTTCTATTTGAATCTCAACATGTGACTAGTTCAGATAAGCAAAATTTCCTCCCTCTTTGGGGTGATAACAGTGCTGCACAACCCTGAGAGCTAAGCTACAAAACACTTTGCTTCCCAGTCCAATATGGGACTGCTGCAAGATTTCATTATTTGAAAATGATGAAACTTGACTAAGAGGACAAGTTTCAGCTACTGAAAGAAATGAAGCTGCATCTAAGCCCTAGTGAGTTTTTAAAAAAACCAAACTGTATTTGACACATTTCCTACTTGAAAATGAAAACCAACTGTATCTCAATTGAAAAATATGAACTATTACTAAGAAAGAAAACCTTCAAAATTGTTTGTTAACTCTGGGAATGGGTCCATCTCTTCCTTCATTTGCCATCACCCCAAGGCAATTACACTGACATTGCACTCATCAGAAAAACTAAATATAAAATAAATATAAAAGGTTATACTTACAATGAAGTTGAATGTGAAAGTGCAATAAATGAGAATTTGCTTTAATGACACCTATTCAATATTTGTTAACTTTTTAGGTAACACTAAAAGATACCAAAGCTACAATTTTGTATTCTTGCATTTTGATTTGATATCAAGTAATTTAAACTTACTTTTCCTACAAAACTTAACAACAGAAACACTATCTGCACTTGTAAATGCCATGAAAACTATTATCAAACTAAATTTTTCTCCAGGCATGTGAAGTTTAGCACACAATTTAATATCAGTATTGTTATTAAGAGCAGGAGATGTTTCAATTAATAAATCTGGAGTTTTACAGGAGCACATTTTTTAGAGGACAGATTTTTCTAAGGCTGTTTTGCATAAGGGATATAAAAATTGTCTTTTCCCAATAAAAGGAAATAGTTAATTTTTTCAACAGATTTCCTTGTGATTCTCACATAATTTTGAAAATCAGTGGAAAAAATTAGTACATGGATGATGATCACTTAGACCAAGGTGCTCAATCTGGTGGTGTGAGATGAATAAAACAAGGGTAACAAAAGAAGAATGTCATCTCTGGATTGAAATAATCTTTGAAAGAAAGTGATCAAATTTATTTGTTTGGTATTATTCAATAATTTTCCTAATTTGCATCAAGAGAAGCTGATACACATGTACACAATGAACCAAAGACTGACTGGAAGTTGCCATGTATTAAATACCTTTTTCAACATATTCAACTTTTTCCAAATAATAAATACTCAACATTTTAGAACTAAGTCATTTTATGACTATATGAAAGTATTAATTAGTTATAAAGACTGTATGAAAAATTTGCAATCGTATCTAGCTTGGGAAATCCAAGAAATGAGCAAAGCACCTCTGGATACACTGTAAAAGTGATACAACACTCTTAAACCCATATAAAAACCTTATTAAATATGTAAATCTGGAAGGTTCTATTGCCTTAGCGTTGCAATTGGAATTCCAGGTAAACTGAGTATCCTAAAACTGCTCTACAGAAAGTGAGGCTTCAATGGAATCAGCGCTGGAGATACTTGAGGCCTTTTAGAAAAGGAGATTTTCCAGTCCAGGATCTCTGACTTTGCACATCCAGATCCCTCAAATAAATTAGACAGACAGAGATCACAGGATTCTGCTTCCAATTTCTGAAAACCTAAAGGGAACCTGATGATATTTATGTACCTCATACCAAACCAATATATGTGGGTGTATACATATGTATAATTGTCCCAAAATTAATAGAGATTCCAAGCCACTACACAAAAACTGGATGTGTTTGTAAGAGACTGTGAAATGTAAAGTAGTTGAGAAGAATTTACTTTATTACATGATTAATAGAATTAATATGTATGTGGCATATCTATAAAATCTTTAAAACGTGTATGCAATATATGGCAAAGCCTAGATTGCAAACCTTCTCAAATTGTGGTTTTCCTGCTCTTCATTTTCAACAAAATTTTGACTTTTTCTATAAATCACTGCTTTATTTTAAGGGGTTGTTCTGTCTCTTCCTTTGAAACTCTGTTTTAAAGCACCTTCATGCGAAGGAGAAGAGAAGTCTGGCAGTGCCTGCTTGAGGGCCCTTCAGGAGAGAACTATTGTGGTGCTCAATATATGTTTGGTATCTTTGCACAT
This sequence comes from Willisornis vidua nigrigula, assembly GCA_021164005.1. NCBI lineage: Eukaryota > Metazoa > Chordata > Aves > Passeriformes > Thamnophilidae > Willisornis > Willisornis vidua. The sequence goes on from JAJPCS010000036.1 coordinate 2,876,491, forward strand.
TAATGGGGATTCTAAAAGTTGCCTGGATTAAGCCCCATCAAAGTTAACAGCCTCTTTTTATAAGACTTTATCTTTTTCATTTTAAGATGTTATTAGAATAATAAACTTGGTGCCTGGTGGGCTGAAAGCAAGCTGCCATTTAACATATTTAATGACCATCTGGAGATTTTTTTATTCAAAGTTTTATTTTGTATTTGCTCTTAAGCACTTCTTACTTTTTTTAGAAAAAGGAAAAAAAAAATCTCATTTTTCCTTTCCACTTTGGAAGCACTACAAGGTACTAAACACAAAGAGTCAAGACTCTACTTCTTTACCACTTTTTATCTCTTGTCCTTTGGCTATTATCAGTTTGGTTGTTATTATTTACCATGACCCAGAAACCAGTGGTTGCCTTCATGGAGAAAGGCATGGAGAGGAGAGGGGTGGCAGGGAGGAGTGTCCTGGTTCCACACTGGCACACCAGGGTGCAGTGCCATTTGCTCCTGCTTTACAAGCTGTAGCAAACTCTGGGTATTCTCACAGTCAAACGTTCAGAAAAACTAGAAATGTTTGAAAGCCAAGGAAGAGGAAAGCAGGACTTACCCTGCTTGTGGAGAGTCCTACCAGCCTCGGGGTGGAGCAGGGACCTCCCGTGGGTTCCTTGCTGGCATTGCCTCCCCAAGGCTCAGGTCATGCTCCATGTCCAAGGGAACCACCAACCTCAGGGTGGGCACATCAGGCATCTCCTGCATGTCTCAGATAAACTTCTTTGTGTGATTTAAATGGGGGGTTGTGTTTTTCATTTGGATCCTTTCTGGCTGTGAGGTTTAAAGAAGTTCTCAGCTATGGTCTGGCTTTGCTCCTCTCTGCTGACACTCTGTCAGCACGGCCAGGATTAGCTGTTAATAATGAGGTTATTTTCTCCTGAAGACACACACAGATGGAGGGAAAGGACAATGTGGGCATCCCATTGTATTTCTACTGGGTGACTGGCATCAACTCCAGGAAATACTGCTCTGTTCCATGCTGGCTGCTTTTAATATTGAAATCATTAATTAAAAAAGTATGGACTGAATATCATCATGTGTGTTATCTGGAAACCAGAGGATGATATCCTGAAACTATCAGTGCTACACTGTTAAGATCTTTGCAGAACTTCGCGCTGTGCAACTGTGAACTCTTAACTGCATAGCCTGGTAACACAAGTGAAAAATAAAGTATAATAGTACATGGTGCTGAATGTGCACAAAAAAGGTGAAATAAGAGTGGCAGAAATGTTGTCTACCCACACAGGTTTTGATAAATTTCTCATTTCACTCTCTATGCCTGACATACAATATAAAACTATTCAGGACAAAGTTTGACAAACTCTCTCCCAGATGTTTCAGCATTTGGATTGCTGTGTTTCTGATTACTCTTTACTGTATTTTGTGGAGAATTAGGATAACAGGCATCATTCTGAGAACATGTGCTAAGAAATTATGCATGTCTGTGTATATTAATGGGTGGAAATTTAACACCATTTCTATATTGACATATGGCATTTTGGGGAAGCAATAGATGTGGAGATAGAAACATCTTGGAAGGAACGCTGCTGGGAGGGAAAAAAACCCACATTTGAAGTAATTTGGGGCTAAAGGAACACATGAATGGCAGAGGAGAATGTCCTAAAGAGTTTCCCAGGAACCTGAACTGCAGGGATTGACAACCAGCCAGCAGGTGAATAGAGATTAAATGTATTTGTACAATTGTTTGTGCAGGGAGGAATGGAGCTTTCTTTTGGAAGACACAAAGCATTTCCTGAGTCATTCCTGGCAATATGAAGTTAACTCAACCAGGTAAGGATGTTCCTGTAGCTTATCTCAACAGTCATATCCTTGCATCACCTTTGCTTCCAGCAACAAATCTGGTGGAGCTGCCAACTAAATTATTTATAGTGTTCATTGTTACTGTTTATTATCTACAGAAACACATTTCAGTTCACATTTCAAATCTGAAATGCAAAGAGAAATGACTCAGGTTCTTAAACATGAATGAAAGAATTGTTTGGGATGGTTCACAGATGGAATTTCTCTGTGTGTTCATGCTGAGAAGGACGTAGATAACTGAGCTCTGTTGGAGACATTAAATTCTAGTTTAACGTTGCTTTCATCCAAATATTTGAACAATGGCTAAAGGAACACAGTTTAAAGCCTGAAAAAACTGAATCCAAATATATTTTCTCATTATTAATTACCTGTATTTTCTGTCTTCCCCCTGAAGCTTTGTCCTCTGCACTGCAGTTATTGAAATTCAGAGTGGATGTCCAGACCTTCTTTCCAGCTGGGATGGCCCCAGTTCCAGCAGCATCTGGGCATCTTTATTTCCACGTGGTGTCCTTTAGAACAACATCTGAGGAAAGTTTAAGTGCTCTTTTCTACAGGGACCAGCACAAGACCTCAAGGGTCAGAAGAGGTCAATGTGGAAGGGGAGGGAATGTCCCCAGCAATAACAAAAATACTCAAAAGCACCACTGGTGCATAATCTAACGTAGTATCTGCCTCTTGCTCAAATTCTAAACACTGAGACAAAGTTCAATAATTCAAAATCACTGTTAGAATTTACAGAGAAGACACACATAGCAACAACTTGTAAATAAGAGTATCCTTCCATCCACACATAGAGCAGGGAGGAAAAAAAATAAAACCAGGGGATAAGAAGGGAAGAATTTCAAACAGGAAGAACCAAGTTGGGGAAAAAGAGGTGCATAGTGTGTTACATCTCTCAGGTCTCCACAAAACATGTGATGTTGATTCATGGAAAACAAGTCCCCCATATTCTTAAAGTAGTACCCACAGAGTTTTGGATCATGGGAGACCAATGGAGAGGACTGCAATGAGGTTTGAGAAGGGAGGTTCTGCACCACAGCCTGCCAGGTCCCTGCCCCAGCTCTTCCATGACCAGACACACCAGCACCTCATGCCAAAAATTAACTATTTCCTGCCCTGACCTACCCAGAATATTTAACATGCATTTTGTCACACATTTATTCTTCTGCTCTTTGGCACCACTACCCAATTTTCCTGTAAGTTGGAAAGATTATGCATTTAAAATTGTTGTAAGTATCTTTATTTCAGCTGATCCTCTTAATTCAATTGAATCAGAACTGAAACAACAATAAACACAACATAATTTTCCTCCTCAGAAATTAAGAATGATATATTTGTATATTCTTTCCATTATTAGGAAATTACTTTAAAGCTGTATAGTTGGGAGTTGTTGAATACTTAAACAACTGTCAGAATTGGAAAATATAAACCAGTTGTGCTAAAATAAGGTCAAATTTCAGAGTAAAGATTCCTGGAGTTGAACATAGGCTGGATTCCTCCTGCCCTGCACAGCACACTGAGGGATCACCATACCCTGAGCTGTGGCAGTGATGCCAATTCCTGCAGTCCCCAGCCCAGGAAGATTTTCTGTGCTGTCTGGGCTGCCTTGGAGAGCCCCAAAGTGAGAGTGACTTTCCACACCACTTGAAGGCATTTTCTTCCAATAAAGCACTTGGGTATGAGCTGATCAAAGTGGAGTGTCCTCCAAAGCAAGTCCTTGCATTCTGGAGGACCTAATTCTGCCTGGCATAAGGACAACAGACAGTGTCTGAAAGGAAAAAACAACATTCAATTAGTGGAATTTATTTCACATTTTCATCTTTCTCAGTCTTTGACTTTCATCTCTGTAATGCTAATTTATATTTATTTTTTTTTAAATCTTGTCATCTCTAAGGATAAATTTAAAACAGAATCAGCATAACTTTTTTTCCCCAAAGTTTTTTCTCTTCCAAACTTTTATTCCTGTGACTCACAACAAAACCAAGAAGACTGTTCCTCCTGAGCTGTATGAGGGTGCCTTCAGGATCCAGCATCTTTCATTTCTTTCAATTTTCCAAATTCCTTTGTAGAAATGCCCTTCAGCTGAGCACCCTACAAAGTGGAATTCCCAGCTACCTCCTTCCTTTATGCCTCTCCCAGCACCACCTTTAACAAATAGGATTTATGAACAAATTAAGCATAAATCCTCTCTCCCAGCCTGAAATACTATTTCAACAAAATAACATTTTTGTATTCTTTAAAAAGGAATGGAAATAAAATTTGGGACTGAAGTTTTCCTGAGAGCAGCTCTGTGTGCACATTCACCCTGAAGTAAAAATATTAAAAATTAGAGCTCGTGCTGGAACAAATATTCCATATTTCAGTCTGCACAAGGTAATTGCAATAAGAATATCTAATTATGAGCATTTAAACAACTGCCTTTTTGGTTGAAGTTGCAAGCCTGAGGTGGAGGAGATGCCTGCAGAGCAAGGTGAAAGCAAAGGCACAACAGACAAGACAACACGAAATCAAAATCCCCTGTTGATAAAACAGCCTTTTCACACTCACAGGAGATGACTGTCAAAATTTCCCAGGGTCAGAGGCATTAATCACTTTATTTAGCTGCTAGGCAGGCAGCTTGCTGACTTAATTATGTGTAACAGCACCCTCAGAATTCCTGCCCTTGCACAAATGTTGACAAACCCACAGATTTGTGTTTGGCAATTCCTGGGACTCCCGAGCCTAAACATTAATTACACTTACATAATTATTGTGCTGACAATTCATCTGGAGTTCTGTGCTGAACAAGGAACGTTTACTTTTGCATCCAAACTGACATATTTGGTTTATTCCCTCAGTCACAGCTGCACAGCCACCCCTTTGTCAGTGTGGACTAACTGCACTGTGGTAATTAGAAAAGTAACTTTAATTTCTTTCCCTGTGTCCCCAAAGGAGTCCAGAGCACATGGTTGCTAAGACACATTCCTGTAAAAGAAAAGAATTCCTACAGATCCACATCCAGCAAATGCTGGTTATGTACTGAAAACAAACCTCTGCTAACAGAGAGCAGTGAATTAAAAGTTCATGATTAAGGGTTATTGTGCAAAGCCGGAAGAGCTTTAATAAGTCAGAATTTAAGGTGTGATTAAAACCAGTAAGTTTGGCAGCTAAGGCTGAAATGTTTGCTGCCCCAAAAGAAATTAGGGACAAATACTCAAAATTGGTTATTATTTTCCTAATTATTTTTCCCACCTCCTCCTTTTTAAGTAATAAAACCCTATAAAATCTACAGACCTTAATTGTTCTGCTCCTCCACATATAGTACACACAAGAGACAATTTCCTTAGACAAATATTTACTTGTTTGTAAATTGTTTAAATTTTGATGAATCTTGGATGCTTAATTCCCTTTTTAATTTGCATAGTAAATAACATATGAAACTTTCTTTAGAAAAAAGTTGAAAAACTAAAATATTTCCCACAGAGCACCTCTAAACCACCCTCAGTTCCTGCAGTTACTCACCGTGGTGAACCCTGTGAGACACAGACTCAGGAATATGAACTTCAGCATTTCTGCTTTTCTCTGGTTTTAGTTATAAACTCATCATTTTTACCATTAATTGTGCTCAGTGTCCAGTAATACCCCTTAAAATCCCACTTAACACACATGCACCAGCAAATGAGCAACATGAAAAGACTGTTCAAAGTGATACAAGCACTTAGGTGTTAATTAATTATATCAGTAACTGAGAGAGCATATGGCACTTGGCAAAAATCAAGAACCAGTGCTCTTAGTCTAATAATATATCTTAAATTTTATCCATTACTGCAGAATTAAAGCTTTATTAATTTAATCCCCATAAATAATTCAACATTGACTCTCTTCACATCTTTACATGTGGAGGTTTTGCCTTTATACAATTGGAAATTATATGTATTTTAATGGGGTGCTGGTTCCTGACTTCCTGTGGCCTTTCTGACAGTCTCAACCTAAAAGCAGTTTGAATGAATTTGTTTGCTGAATACTAACACAATGACAACTATGGCTACAGCAATACCTAAGTTGACAATTTCTAAATTATTTTTTCCTTATCAGCCTTTCTAACTCTTTGCCCAAAAACGTTCAGACTCTCCAGTCATTAAAATGAAATAATCCCATATATTTTATACCAGAAGAGTAGAATAATGTTCAAAAATTCCGTATATTCTTCACTTCCAAGAAAGGTTAAAATGAAAAATAAAGTCACCTCTTCAGTCATGAAACTGCAGATAAAAGAATTATATTAACACAGAAGTGTTCAGCCAGAGAAAAAAACCCTCTGAAATGTAGTGTGGCATCTCAGAAGTTACTGAACAGTGGTCAGCTCTGGGGTGAAATATAGTAACTTCTTATACCAAAAAACTCCTCAAATGTGAAGTAAAGAAAGTCAATTTATAAATTTATGTATCCATATATAATATTTTCTGCAGTTATTTTAGAAGATACAAGATGAACTTCAAGGTCCCTTCCAACCCAAACCAGTCTGTGATTCTACATGACCTCACCAAAGGCAGTGACTGAGGGATCTGGAAACTGAACTATCAAAAAGAAAGATCAGAAAGCTCTACCTCTGACCCACGCTAAGAGGCTCTACATATGAGGACCCAAGCCTGATGAGATGACATAGCAGTGTTACAAGGGCAACCTCTGGGCTTTGCCACGTGCTGCAAGGGAGCTGCTCTTCCCCTCTGCTCTGGGGGAGTTCACACCTCTCAGTAAGACCATCTGTGGGAGTTTTAGCCAGGCCTCAAATTAGCAGGCTCAGAGAATCTACATAGATTAGGAGAGACAAATATCACCTGACTAAGCAACCAAAGAAATATTTCAGACCAGATGACACAAACCTGAGCTACGAATTCAGCAGTGGGAAGTGCTCACTCAGTTCCATCGTGGCTCAAGTGCAGGCAAGACACGCAGCTGCTGCCTCACTGGAGTGGGCCCTGCTGCTGCTACTTGCATTTTGTTGGAGTTCAGGGAAGTAGAAACATTTTATTCTCATACTTTATGTTTCTTGCTGGCTGCCTTTTGGGGTGCTTATACATCTACAGTGATGGAATCTGGTCTGCGGTGAGAGGCAGAAAACTGTTGTTATATCAAACTAAGTATGTGTTATATTGTAGTTTACTCTTAATTTTCTCTTTTCTCTATAAATCTATATATAGTTAGATCAAGTTTAAATGAGTTTCTAATTTTTTTTCCTTCTCCCTTCTCTCAGCCAGAGGGAGGGAATCTGACTCTGTATTGGGCAGTTGGCATTTCACCAGCTCAACCCGACACCTTCTCCCCAGCAGCCATGGAAAGGCTGTGCCACAACTTGTTAGACCCTCCTAGAAAAACAGGCACCTTGTAAATCCTGAACACATGCCAGAACCCCAGCACTGTTTATTAAATAAACTGAGTTGATGGCCAATGGAATGGAAAATTATCACGTTGTATGACTGAAACTGTTAAGGGAAAGGTTTAATATTCAACTCCACGGTTTTAGGCTCACTGCTGCCTGTTGCTGTATAGTAACAGCATTTTATTGCCTATCTGAGTAAAGTTGCTTTAGATATTATGGAGAGTTGCCTCGTGACTGACCTAGAGAGGGTTTTTGTTGTTTTAGCTCTGGCTTGTACCACGCTTGGTTCTCTCTGCACACGAGAAATGAGTCAGCCCAATCCCAGGCTGATGACAAGTTGCAATTTGTGGAATTAAAGTAAAATGAAACAGGAATTCCACTTAAAGAAGCAACAATAATTAGATTTTTTTCTTCCTCTTATTTATCCTTTAATTTTTTCTAGGAGCAGCAGAACATTCAAAAAACATGTACCACTGCTATTGAATAAATAGCTTTGTGCATAATCCTGGAAAGGAGGCAGAGAACATAGGAATGAGCTCCCCAAACCAGTGGTTTTCCTTCTCTGGGTGGCTCAGACCTAACACAGAATCCTGGACTACACTCTGGGGACTCATTAGGAATTAAAGGCAAATCAGTGATCTTTGAATTTTCTCTTTTATTTTCCAAATCACATGGACTTATTTACTTGTATTCCCAGTAATCTGCTGAGCTATAAAAGGTGCAGATGTCAAAAGCACATGATTTCTAAGTGAGCTTACATGTGCTAGATTTAGATAAGCCCCTGCAATCACAGGGCACTACTCCTCATCATTTTTTGAAAATACATTTTATTTAGAGATTTAAAGCCATTTCAATTTGGTTTAATATAAGAACTTCAAATTTGCCCTCTAATACATTTCCTTGAGCTTGGCCTCTCATATTTCTCTCCAGACAACTCCTTTTCTGATCTGCTGCACATCTATACCCAAGCCTGTAAATTAAGCAGACACCATGCTAACAATTTCCTATTTCTTATATTCATGTTCACACTTTATTCAATTTATTTTAACTCAGTTTCACACTTCTTGCATAATCTGTTCTACTTAGTGACTTCTGTGCCTCATTTCTTTTGTCTTTCATGAAAGAAATGTTGCTGTTACCTGGGGAAGAAGTTTCCCAAAGTTCCTCTCCAAGCTCAAGGTTTGCTCCTTTGCCATCCTGGCCCTGCTGCAATAAGGTAGAAATACTATAAATACTATAAAAACTACAACAAAAGGCCAATTCCAGGTGTGAAACACACACTCAAGCCCAGAAAATGTTATTTTACGCAATTTTATGACACCTTGAAAGTTTGGATTTACATTCACATCTACTGGAAAGCAAAATATAAATCAAAATGCATGGATAAATAATCCAAATAAAATCTACATGTCATCACTTCCTACTTAGAGGATAAATAGTAATAAGTGTTGATTTTCACTAGAAAATCTGCCTTTCAAAAATCATTTATGAGGTTTAAGGAGAGAAGCAGCAAAACCTGTGCCCATAAATTATATTTGCTTGAGAACAAATTTGCACATATTTCCAAAAATATATGAAAAGAAATAAAGGTCTTCACAGAAGAACTCAGTTTTGTTGATCAGTTTGAAAAAGTTGATGTGATTCATAACCTGGTTCTGCCACAGCATGTGGATTAAATTTGTGCCTTTAAACACACTTAAATTTCCAGCCATGACATTTCAACATTAATATAAACCTGTATTTTCACACATTAGAGCTGATAATCATAAACATCTCCCACATCCAAGCTCTGCAAAGCCTCTGGGAGATAAAATACTGACATAATTAGCAGGACATTTATTTAGTCAAGGCTAAACTTTCTAGCTTACTCCCAGATTTTAAAGAGGTGTATCATGACTAGTAATTATAAACTACTTTATCTTCTTCTGTCAAATTAAAGACCTTCACCATAATTATATATACTCCAGTACTAATGCAAGAATATGCTTTTCCTCAACATTTTTTCTGAATTTCTATTTTCTTCTTCTACTATTTGACAAGTCAATATTACTTGAGAAAGAAGACACTAGAGACGACTAATGTGAAGGGCCTCGCTCTTCGTTAAGGAGGAGTTAAAGAAAATGTCCAGTGTGAAGGTTACAGTCTCAGAGACTGTTTCAGCAGGGACAGAAGATCACTCTTCTACATGGACAAGAACTCCTGATGCATTTGGGATGGAAATGGAAAAGACAGGTCAGTCCAAGTAGCTGATGGTGCCACCTACACTTTGTGTTTACCATAAAACACATAATTTATTGAACTGGAAAAATTACTCATAAAATACAGAAAAATATATAGAAAAATCTCAAGTCCACAGCCAACATATAGAATGGAGATTATTACCATTTTGCTCAGAACACAATGTCAACAAGGTCTAACATTAATTTCTCTGAAGAGAAAGAAATTTCTAACCAAACAGAAGTTTATATTTGATGATTATTCCATTTTGTTTCTTTCCTGGACCTTGGAAACTCATATTTGGACAATTCTAAACATCTTCCCTGGGGGCAGAGGAATCCAGAAGAGCAGCAATGCAAACCACCTTTACAAGACGCAAAATAATTAATTAAAATTAATAATTAAATAAGTTTCCCTAATATTTAATAATATTTTTACAAACACAGATGGAACTACCTGAATTAGATGATATTTTATAGTGGGGTGACACCTGATAATCTCTGTGCTTGCCATCCATAGGCCAAAAAGCACACAGGGAAAACAGACTTAAATTTCAACCAATATTTCAATGGTACTTAAGAGAACAGAACTGATTAAACCATAGAAACACAAAATGGTTTGGGTTGAGAGGGACCTTAATCTCATTTCGTCCCACAGGGACACCTTCCATCATTCCAGGTTGCTCCAACCTGGCCTTGGACACTTCAAAGGCTGCATATATAGTGTGTACATGCCCTTAAAATAAGTTTCATGTGTTAAAAGAATCCTCAGGAGGAAGTTTCTGTAAGGATTTATTTTCTTCCTTGCCCTGTTTCTTTCTCCTCCTCCAACAAAAATATTAAATATCAGCTTCTCCCTCATCCTTCATATTATTTTGAGAGAAACAGCAATTACTCTTTCCTGTAACAGCAAAAAACTGGCAGATTATTCCTGCCAACATTTCAAGTGGAATTTCCTGTATCTTTGGGGCAGACATGGTATATGTGACATACTACAGCTGGCAAGTGATGGGATTTTCAGATTTACAAACTGTCCATCTGTTCTCTGCTTTAAGTATAACTCTTGGACAAAATTAATTGTGTTTTCCTCCCTTTCTATCCCAACTTTTCTCTGCCATCCCTGGGCAGGAGCCTCAAGTCCATTCTCAGTGCAGAAATCCCAAATTGTGTGTTCAATTGCAACATAAACCTTGAAGGCAGCACAATAATTATTGCCATAAGCTCCTCTTTGTGGCAGCTGAGCCTCTGCCAGGGAACAACTTAGGGGTTATTTTTAGCCCTTTAAGCAGGGGCACATCTGGCACGGGGTGGTCATTAATGAAGGGTGTTAAAAGCAGGGAGGCAGGGCTGGTATCAGCAGAGGGGAATTGGAATGTTTAGTCTGGTGGTTTTCTGTGCTGCTTTGAGTGCTGAGTGTTACAACAGTGAATCAAAACCTGGCAGAATTTTTTTTTTTGTTATTTCAGCCATAACAAACTTTCAAGGTGTCCACACAAATGTCTGTCTTCAAATTGAGTAAATTCAAGCATTTAGACATAATTCTGGAATAGCATCTCATGCATGAGCTCTGTTTAGTGTCATGTGCTCTTATAGCCTGCAAATAAACATATCAATGATATGTTTTCTATAATAATAATTGTCTAAATTATGCAGTATATTGCAGATAAAACACCACTTCAACAAACATCCTCTGTTTTAAATTAGTGGGGGAAAATTTATGCACATAGTGCTTTGGATCACTGTAACCTGGAAGAAATTTGTTTATAAGATCCTTCCAGAGAAAGTCTTTGAAGATGCACAACCCAGCAGAACGTGCCTCAGACTGTACTTTGTATGTAAATTTGTTCTCCTCTTTTGCCCCTTATTCCTCACTGTAGTAAGAGCAAGTGTTTTATGTGTGAGAACTCACATTAAAAAAAATAAATCAAAAGTAGTGCAATAAATATGCAAAAATCCAGTAGCATAAAAGATATTTGATTTATGGTAAAATAAATGAATGCTGAACATCTAATTGGGTAAGTAAAAGAGCCTTTTTTAAAACTTAAAAATTACTTAATATTTTCCATTTGATGTTTCCTTTCTATCTTGAATGGCACAAAAGTAGGTGACCAGAAAGAGCACTTTTCCCTCACTGTTCATAATTTGTTGGACTAAAATATGTTTCCTTCACTTAACATGATGCACAGAGAGAAAGTGTTGCATCATAAGCTTAAGGCTTATTCACATCAGCTCGTGATGAAACAAGGGAGTTAAAAATGTTCATCTTTACCTGTGAGACACCCACATTTTCCACATTTTCCATTCATAAGCAGCAACACCTGAAATCCTCTGACAGAAAGTGGACCAAAAAAAGCACTGGGTATGCTCTGCAACTTATGAGTTTCTAAAATGGTTTAAAAATCTGCATATTCAGGAAACAGAACACAAAGGGTCACACACAAGTGACAAAATTGGGAAGCCAATCCCTTACATCAGTCCTGGCAGAAGGAAGGGTTGCAGGACTTCCTATCATTGGAGACACTTAAAAGCAAGTCAGATAATCTGTTCATTCCTTAAAGGTCTGGACCACAGCAGGGAGGTCCTTCTGAACCCAAAACACCTATTTCAGGTGTGCTCTAAATAAAGAACTAAGGGAAGCCTCATTTTGGTGCACTTGAAGAGAAGTTAATTGTCTACATTCATTTCGCCTTAAATATACACAATAATCTCATCTACATCATCTTTGGTTCTAAAAAGAGGAGTGATTTATTTTCTTCCCGAGTTAAATTTGTAGCCAGCATTTGAACACTATAAAGAGGAAAGGTAAATACTGGATATATGCTGAGGGAAGGGCTGAGACACAACTTTTTAATTTGCTAAGGTCCACCAGAGGATGTTCCTTGAAATTCCTCAGTAACAGAAGGAAGTTATTTCCAGTCTCTGGAGGAAATTGCTTAATTCATTTACATGACATTTAGTGTCATACTCCTGCTGAGAAATACACATTGAGCTGGAAGGAAATAATTCATTAAAGGATATAAGGCAATTCTCAGCTTCTTTTTGCACAGAGAGAAGCCCAAATCCTGCTCATAGTCAGGCAAAATATATAAAGATAGATCAGTGCTTTGGCCAACAGCAACAAAGATATTGGCTGTGCCTGGTACTTCTGTATCCAGTGTTGAAGTTTTCCAACTGGAATTGTGCTTGGCTGCAGTGTGGGTGATGTGCTCTCAAGGTCTGGAGAAGAGAACCAAGGCTTCCTGCCAATGGCAGGAGAGGTTTGCATGCATGGAAAGACTTCCTTACAAAGCAAAATCCAAAGTCCTCGTTAGTAGAACCAGTAGGACCAGTTGAATTGTGTGACCTGGCACAGAACCCAGGGCAGGGTCACAGGCTGTGCCAAATCTGAGCATTTTCAGCTACCGGGCCAAGACAGTTGAGACAAAAGTTTGCAGCATATGCCACAATAGAGTTTAAAACTGTCTTTCTAGAAGACAGTCGAGACTTCATTGCACCAACACAAGAACAGAAAGTCCCTATAAAATGTGATGACTGAAACACAAAGAAGTTAAGAATTAAGATCCTCCTTCTTAGCAATCCCAGAGTCCTGGGTAAAGCCACTTGTAAATAGTGATTATTTAATACCTACTTTTGAAGCTGTTTAATATCTGCTTTTGAAGCTATTGTGAACTGTTGAGGGGCCTTTCTGAGAACTCCCAAACAGAAAGGCAGAACTATTTCAGGAATTAATCAGACACCTCCTTGAACACCTTGAAACCCCAAGAGGGAGCTGTGCTGCAGTGCAGTGAAACGCTGGGAGAGCTTGTGCAGCACACCTTGCTGTCACTGATGTGTGGCTTGGGGATAAAGAAACCTGTCCAAGGGTTTTCTGCCACTGAAAGAGGAGGTTCAGTCCTGTTCTTGGATTCACTTCCCTTGTGTTGGAATTGAAAATTGACTGACTAGTGAATTGGGTAAAGGTGGTAAACTGCAAGAAACTTGGTGCCATGAAGAACTTGTGATCCCATGGCTTTATCACAGCAATTCCTGCAAATTATGCTCCCAGTACCATCCATGTGCAACTGGTGTGGAGATCCAAGAAGCTCTGCTTAGACAGAGGAACAAGACACTGAATGTTGGGGCTCCTGATTACTTTTCTGGGGTAATACATAAGCCAGAGGGATGAAATTAGGTTTCTGGGAAATGAGCTTTAGGAACTCCTTACAGCTGGCCAAGTGAATTGACACTGTTGTGAGTTCAAATGTTACTTAACAGAGTTGTTTATCTTTCTGTCCTATATTTTGAAAACAGTATAGTTAAAAAATATAAAATAAAGACAGAGGTTTCTGACTGCACACCAAGACTTTTAGCTATTCACTTTCTGCCCACAGAGATAAAGCCAATCTTGTAAACAACAAGGCTATAACACAAAGCCAGAAATCAAGACTCATTTTATGAAATTTCTTCTCCTCAAAGTATTTGAAACATGTTGGTGTCAGTGTGATTCAGAGATGAGCATTCTCAAAAGTGGTTTTACCCTCTAGGAGAAGGGTTTGCTTTTCCAAACCAGCTCAGACCATTAGCACTGCCTTTAGAAATGTGTTTTCTTTCCCAAGCTTCCCCATGCTCTAAGCTGGGACTGCTTTTGTGAGTGTAATCTGACAAAAACAACGATGGCAATGCTATGTATAATTCAAACAATTAAGGCACAGCAGTGAGGGAAGGATGATGCCTGTGTGTGTTAAATCACCTTTGCAGGTTGGGTGCTGTCCTGCATAATCCATGGAATGGGGCAATGTTTTGTCTGCCATAAATAGCACCTTTCCTTCCTTTGCAGTTCCACTCTCTCAGCCCTGCACGAGGATAAACAACACACCATAAAGGAGCAGAAGGCACAGTTAAGATAGAATCATTATGCAAATAGGTTATGGCATGCTTTATATGAGAACAGCTTCCCTAAAGAGACCTAATGGGATGACTGACCTATAAAGCATTTAATTTGTTGTTAGCATTTCATTTAATTGTCTTTCAGTTCCTCCAGGAATAAAACTTTTAATTGTAAAAACTTCCAAATGACATAATGGTTGATTTCTCTTTCTGTAACTAACAGGTTCCTCTCGTAGTAAAAATAGCTCGCTGTGATTTCCAACTGTAATTTAAAAATTCTGGTATAATTCTGGTGAAAAGGTTTGGATGTGAGACTTCAGCTGAAAAACTCTATTAAAAGAGTGTTATTCTAGAAATGTTAATGAGAGGCATGTTGGAGAAAGACTATATATCTTGATATACAACAGAGGATCAATTTTTCTCACTTTTGACCTTTGAGTGGTAGACTCAGGATCCATAGTCCTGGCAGGATTGATTATTGTGTGAAGGTTACATACAATAGGGGGTAAATAGAGTATATCAATAAATCTTCATTTTCTTTGGCCAACTACTAAAGGAGGTTTAAAATCACTAGCAAAAAAAATAAATTAAAAAAATCCAATGGCATCTTGTATTAATTATCAAGTCTAGTAAAGGGACTGTATAAATAACATGCTCTGAAATAAATTGTTTCTTTCAATAAAAGCCTTCAGATGGGTTTACAAAGATAAATCAGGGTTTTTTCACAGAGAGTGAAATGTTAAGTCTCCAAAGGCAGGCCTGGAGGCACCTCCTAGGATATGATAAAGTCAGGGGTCATTACTGCTGGGAATTTGGGTTTAGTTGGGGATTTTTCTGAACAATGAGCTGGCCAGAAATACACCCTGACAGGCAAAACTGTTCACAACATCTTGGGTTCCATCAGCAAGAGAAAGGCACAAAGATGAGGGGCTGTGACCACTCCAAGCCGTTGGACACTCACCAGGTCACACCTGGAATCCTTTGTCCGCTTTTGGTCCCCCAGTTTCCAGGAGACAATAAAAAAGGGAAAAGGCACAGCAGGAGGAAACAAAGATAATCAGACACTGGGAGAACCTGGAAGGATGAGAGAATTTTTGTTCACCAAAGAGTAAAGAAGGCTCAGGGAAAAAAAACATCACAAACTTCCAATACCTGAAACATAACTGTGGAATGATGGAGGACAAGAGGCTTCAGTTGCTCCAGGGGAAATATTGGTCTGGAATAAGAAAACAGTTAATTGCAAGAAAAGCCAACAACATTGGAATAAGTTACAGAAAAGTGGTGGAATCTCCCTGGCTGGAAATATTCCTGCCTGAGCTTGACAGGGATAACGTTTCCACAGAAGGTTGGACCAGATGGTCTCCAGAGATGCCTCCCAACCCAGACTGTCCTATGATGCTAAAAATGGCTGCAATGCTACTATGCCATTTCTTCCTACCCAGCCTGTTTTAAAACACAAGATCTTGTCTGAAATTTATACTTCATTTGACAATCATGTATCATATTATTAATTTTGCTATTAAAAGAAGCCACCTGTCTACAAAGTGAACAAATGAAAACTCTGCAGTCATTGCTCACACATTTTATAAGCTGATTCTGCTGATGAGATATGACAAAGACAAGAATTGCCAACCAGGTGTGGATTTGTGATGGATATAGTTTAGTTGGATGGATATATTTTAGTTATTTCTCCAGAAAATATTAAATGGAAACACAAACATAAAGACAAATGTGTTTTAAAAGGTCAGAGCAAAAGACTCCAATTCTAACCTCAAGCAAGAAAAAAACCCCAACAGTGTTTTCATAAGCATTTTCCTAATTCTAAAATATTGAAATAAAATTGGAAAAGACATTTTTAGTGGGGAGAGAAATACATGATCCTTCCAAAAAAAAGCTTTTAGTATTCTGCTGGCATTCTTTTCCAGGAAGCTGCAGAACTCATGCATTTTCATTTAGATTCTTCCATCTTAACCTTTCTTCATGTCATTGCACCCTTAAGCAAAAGTGTATAATGTATATTATTTTACCCATTAATCTCCCATTTCTAATGTTACTACACCTCAAAATGACTCACGGTGGCCAATCCTTGAATATTAAATATTTTTTCCAGCATAATGCCATTTTCAACAAGCTATTCAAAGCAATCCAATAAAAAAATGAAAAAGCCCAAACCCCAGAAACATCCAAAGTTTATCAACCCACTGGTTTTTAATTGTACGAGACATTTTGAAACAAAACAAATGCACCAAACCAAACCCAACACCTTTTTTAAATCTACAAACCCTACCTTTAGGAATTAATAAATATTTACGAAAATAAGACTAAAGCACACACTTTGTTGTCTATAATCTAATTTATAAGACTAGCTAAAGAATCTAAGCCAGTTTGAATTAAAAGGAACAGACACTGAACTGATGATGCTGAGAAGAAATGGAGAGTTCCCCCAAATGGGTGAAAAGAACAGTAAATTTCCTTGCAGAGTGCACCAAAACCACTAACAGGCCTCAAAGTATTACAGATGCAGCTGCAAATTCTTGCACCATTTCTGGATTTCAGGTGCTGAGGACAGAGTGATACCTGCAGCTATTTTTATTAAAAATAATTAATTGAAAAAGAAATCAGAATGAAAAAAAGGCAATGTGTGCCGTGGCTGAAGAGGGACAAAAGAGAAAAGCACAGTTTTTTTTTTTATATACTATTTCAGAAGTTAATCATTGAGATGATGTAACAAAAATTGTTGTTTCCCCACACTTTTGTGAGAGATACTGTTTAGGGGGGTTAATGTTTAATTACTAACCTGTCAAATGTCACTTGTGGCCCTGTGGATTGAAGAGTAACCATTTTACTGATGTCACTGAAATGTTTTTTTGTTTCTTACATTCACAGAAAGAAAAAGGATTAGCTGATTAAGCAAATAATGGAGAATTAGGAGAGATGTCAACAAAAATGCAAATATTTTATCCAGTAGAAATGTGCTGAATCAGCACATTCCACCCTAAGGTTTAACTTTAGTGAAGATTAAACTGTTTTATTATAAAACTTCCTGCAATTCACAGTGGGATAAGAGGGAAATCCCACTTGTTTAACTCCTGTAATTCAGAGGTTTTGTTCAGAACAGAACTCCCCTTGCTGTGCCCACATTAACACTCCCACACTGATTTATATTCCAGGCCCTCAGTAAAGCATCTGCTCTGTCTCCCCACACCATGTGTGTGTCAGACACACACCTTGGGGTTTTAACCAGAACAAATCCAAAGCCTGTCTTCCAAACCTCTTGCCATCCAGGCAGTTTTCCATTGCACAACAAACTTCCTCTTAGATTTAGGTCCTTTAAAATGTATTTGTCCTCAACTAATCAAGGATGGTTGGAAATCTCTCTGATTGCTTTTCCCTTGATCATCATCTCAACTGTCCCCTCAGATGACCCTGTTTATTCCAGCTGCCTCAGATGTTGTTGCAGGAAAAAATATGGCCCAGTTTTGCCAGAAGTACTTAGAACAATCCTAATTCCACTTTCAGAGCTTTAAATAACTGATAGTCTTCAAGTTAGAATCACTTTTGTTCCATCCAAGGAAAGGACAGTGAGATTTGAGAAGGCTCTTTCCATCTCATTGCTTGAATTATTTCCATAGTTGGATATTTTAGTCTCTGTATTATTTGTTAAAAGTTAAGCAGAATAAATATTTTATAACACAGCAGGACCTTGCATGGTGTATATCAGCAAACAGTGTCAAAATTATGTGACAGATCTTGTGTAGTGACTGTAAAAGTTCCTTCATCAGGGCATCTCTCAGGAGCTGGTTTAAGACACTGTAATGAACTCGTGAGGAACTCCAGAGCATGTAAAACCAAACCCAAGGCACAAATGTGAGACTGAGCTCTTTGGGATTTGTACTCCGAGATCAACACACAACAGTCCTGCTGAAAAGAGCAAAGGGCATTAATTGATAAATCTCACCCACAGTTTCCAACCTACAACTGGAACAAACCACTGAGCATTAGGATGGACAACATGTAGAAACAAAAATTGAGTCGTGTTTGAATTTCCAGTATTAAACTTCAGATTTTTTCCTTAGGAATGTTCTACAAGTATTCAAACATGGCTCATTGTTTCTGAAAAAATATAAGTGAATTAACATAACAATGAAAACCCAGATGGGTTTTGCTTCATCACACTATATTTGATTTAGGATTTCACCTCCTGAAAGTTTATAGCTACACTGCAAGCAACCAGCAGTCCATCCACTGGACCATTTTTCACAAGTTCCTCCAAGCTGTGCTCTCTCACAGACAGCCTGGAAAGCTGCCAGAGCTCCCTGGCATTTTCTGTACAGTTACAAGTGCAGCATCTCAGTCATGATGGAGAAACATATGGAAAACAAGAGTTTAAAAAGGGAAGGAAGGGCAGCACCAGTGCTGCAGTTTTCCCTTCAACCCACAGGCTCCAGCAGATGTTTGGGCTGCAGCCTTGCAGAGATATGGAACTGGTGTCTCATGGGTTCTTTCATGAATTATTCTGTGATCAAGCAAAGAATTCTTGAGACAGGAATATGAGAAAAGGCATCACTATCACAAAAAACTACAAAACACTTCCCAGGAAGTGCTGACATTACCACAACAGATCCTTCCTTCTTTCCTCCTGGTACTACTGATTATTCCAGTTTGAAATGAAGGGACAGACACTCTCAGTAGGCTGATTATTCCACTTACAAGAAGATGCAGGTACTTTGGGAAAAGATAAGTTATTTAATTCATGTAGGGCATGGATGAAGACTATCAATGGCAAACAAAATTTAGACAAACAAAAGCAGAATAACAGGTTAAAAAATAAAAGTCAAATGACTTGGCAGAAATCTGATTTTATAGAACACTGCCAGCAAAATTAAGACAAAACTTCAGTTTTTAAAATCAATATTTTTGGAATCTGATTCTTATGGGTTAAATTCTAAGGTTCAATGACTGTGACAGGAAATTCAGCTCTGACTCTGAGCTGTAGCCAATATGCAGAGCACTATTAAGGGCCCATCAAATGAATCACAAAGCTTATTTTCTTTATTAAAAAAACGTGAAATGAAAACTTAACTTTCAGCCTTTTTTATATTCATGCAATGTATGGAAGAAAAACCAAAAAACATGGAAGAACTGGAAATTCCTTGCCATATTTTGCTTGTAAGAAAGGGGAAATAATAATAAAGGGGAAAACACAAAAGTACAAATACTACTTTAATAGTCTGAAGGTGAAATGTTTAATATATTTCCCTGTTTCTCCAAGTGTGTTTTAGCACTTAGAGGGAACTAACAATTTTCTTATAACTCAGGCTGAAATTTTATACTCTATGATTGCAGTTAATAACATAAGTTAACAACCTGAATCATAAATCAAAAAAATTTGAAATTCAGTCAGTTTTGAGCTGTGAATGTATTTGCAAAACTAAGTCGTGGGTTCCTCTTTTAAGTATTCCTACATTTCAATAAAGAGATAAAGGGCACACCCCTTTTATTATCTAATCTAAGCACGAATTCAGAGTAAAGCTCTTTCAAACTGTTGGAACTCCACTGCAGAAGGGGAACTTTGACCACCTTTCTGGAGCTTCATCAGTCACCAACCAGAGTGACCTGTGAGACCCACTGTGGTGGACAACACACAAATGCTGCATGAAGGACCCTGTCCAGCTTCAGGAATTAGACCTTCCTCAGTACCACAGGGTTTAATGTGGCAAAGCTACCCAGAAAAGCAGGATGGTGCTTGCTGGATACAAAGCAACCAAGGAAGAACATGAGAAGCAGAAGAAACTTCTCCCTGTGACCTCCTGTGCCCTTCTGTGGGGTTGGATGTGCCAGTCACTGATGTGCCAGTCACTGATGTGCCAGTCACTGATGTGCCACTACCTCAAAATGTAAAAGTTGTATCAGGATGGGGCCAAAAAGGTGAAATATTGGCTGAGAAAATGACAATGTTCTTTGTTGGTGATTTATTCCAGCTTCAGTTAATGTGTTTTCATAAGCTTTTGGATAGTGTCATCTTCAGTCTAAATTGTTAAGTTTCAGACATGCAGCTGTATTATTAAAAATTCCTTTTGATAGAATTAGACTATCATTACCAGGTAATGAGAAGAACATTACTGACTTTGTGAGGAATTATGTCTTGCAGGATTTTCATCTAAATTAAACTTTGGTCTGACTTAAAAGAATAAATTGTCTCTGAAGTCTCCCGTTTCCTTGGTGATATTTTTTATTCTTGTGTCATAATGCAAGTGGGAGAAACATTTGAAACTTTTGTGAGATTACTTTCCAATAGTGCAAAATGGGAAGATCACACAGAAATTGAATGATGCCAAATGAATGGGGCAGAGAGTCTGCAATTATGACTAAAGTAGGATTAAATAAGGAAAGGTTAAGTGCAGGCAGGACATGATGGAGAAGGGAAAAAGGAAAAGGAAAAATTTCACTGACTTTTCATGACTCACATGAGTTCAAGTCACAGATAACTTATATAGATCATACATAAGTGCTGAGCAACACAGAGAGTTGTGAAGGTGCACAGAGAACTAATGGACTGTGGTTTCAATGACAGAAATTACTAAAAAATGCACATGGAAGAAGAGTAGAAATATTCTTTTCAATTAAATTCATTTCTGCTTGAGGAAAGCACCACTCCAGCTTCCTTGGGCTCCTCCTCACAGGTTCATATTCTTTCTTTCCATATTATATATAATATTTTAAAATATATGTCTGTGTGCACACATGAGTAGGAGGGTAAGTGGAGAGTAGTACAAGTTTGGGAGTTCATCACAGATATGTATTAATATGACCTTTTTTCAATTCCCTCACTTTCTTTGAACTTCTTTTACCATCTGGAATTTGTAATAAATAAAACAACTACAGTCACTACCTTGTCAAAAATCCATACACCAAAAGACTACATGAAGAGAATAAATTATCTGAGAGTTAAGAAATCCAATGCAAAGAACTTCTTCACATACCTCGTGCCTGTTCAAAGTGGATAAAATCTTCATGAAAACCTGATAATTTTCCAGAGAGAAAAATGCAATCAAGCATTGTCCAGAATACATTTCATTGCCTAAAAAACCCAAACCCTGCTGGGAGTAGACCAGTGGGGAGCTCTCAAAAGCAGTTTGATCTGAAAACCCACCAACATCTTTAAAGAAAGACCTGATTTCAGTATTTATTCTGACTAATATCAACGACAGCAGCGTTGCTTTGAAGAGAACCTCCTGGGTTTACCTTTGAGGATGCTCAACGCTGTGTCTGTCTCCTTTGCATCTTCAGAAGGTTCCAGGAAACACAGATTTATTCTGTGCTGCTGTTTTTTCCAGGCAGTTTGGCAGGTTGGTGTCACCTATTTGCAACTGGAGGGCTCATTCTTGAAGGACCCACATGGAGGATCCCTCATCGTGGTGCAGATGAGTCTCCATCGCGTCTACGTTGGTTTATGATGATGTGTGAGAATTTCAGTGGGAAAAGGTCAGGGCTGGCACTGAGGGAGCAGAGATTTGTTATTCAGAGAGGATTGCACTGCAGCCCATAAAGCATTCAGCACCCCCATTAAGGCAAAGCCTCCAGTGAGAACAGCAGTAGAACTGCAGTCCTGTGGTATTTAACTCCTGCCCCAGCAGAAAGCATGAGAACCATCCCATCTTTCCAAACTACAATTCTCTGCCTTTTTATTCTCCCTTAATTAAACTCATAAATAATAATTTGATTAATAATGGCTAAAGCCGCTGTCCAACCTTGACTTTTCCCCCCCATGTAGCCCAATATTCTTTCAAATATTAATGAAATATTAATCAAAGTTTGTTAGACCAGGACAGAGAGACAGAAAATTAGCCAAACGTGATTATTATGCTGCAAACACGATCAAGTGCATCCAATACTTTAAATTTTATGTGGAGATGTTAAGCCAACCGTGGGCTCTTGGCTTGTGTGAGGACTCAAAGTCCTTTTCTAGACAGGACATTAA
Organism: Willisornis vidua nigrigula; assembly: GCA_021164005.1. Lineage (NCBI taxonomy): Eukaryota > Metazoa > Chordata > Aves > Passeriformes > Thamnophilidae > Willisornis > Willisornis vidua. The sequence goes on from JAJPCS010000036.1 coordinate 2,898,760, forward strand.
TTGCTTTAGGAAGAATTCTTTCATTAGGAGATGAAATGACAAAAATAACCCCCTCAGTTATTAGGACCTGTGCCCAATTTGTCCACAGCTGAACATTTACTTGGACTTGGCATTGATGGCAGCAGGGAAATGGTTGTGCCTGGACTGCCCTGGGCACAGCCCTGATTCTTGAGGGCATAGACAGGACATCCCATTCAAATACAGCTCCAAGAATAATAGGGAAGAGTAGTGAAAAAGAGTATTACTAATAGAGATGAAAGTTCTTTGGTTGTTTTACTCCATCAGCACTCCCAAAACACCAGAGGCTGCTTGCTCATATTCTGCTTATTTTGCCAGTTCAATGAATCCTTCACCAAAATGCTGTTGATTCTGCTCAATATTTTGCAGAGTTCTAAGTAGTGGCTCCCCACTCAAAAAGTGAACCATAATAACACCTTTTTTCTTGTGTTGAAACTACTAAAAAACTCTTTACAAAAAGAAATTATTCTTTTTTTCTTTTAATCTCTTGAAAGCCTGCACTTAGTAGAATTCATTATTTTACAGCATGCATTAAAAATATTAACTTTTAATTCTTATCTGCATCATTAAGGTATTTCTTAAATTCACATGTCCATCCTCAGTAACAGCATTATCTTCAGTATTAAGCAGAAATATCTTTTTTAAAAACAAACCAACCCAGAACAGGAAAATCAAGAGTGAAAATATTTAAATTTCATCAAAATTCCATTTGGGGAGCAAACAGCCAGAGTTATTCTATTTATTCTTGAGAAGTGGGAAAGGAAACAAGCAAGGCAGGATTTCTTTGCACTTATTTGGAGCCTGGAAAATTTAAGACTCTTGGAGATGGAGATCTTAGGGTTGGAAAGACTAAAGGACTTCTGAGGAGCACAGAGGTCTGAGTACAGGTGAGACAGCTCAGCAAACCAAGGCTCCCTGGAGTTAACACATCTTTATAAGGTTCCAGCATCAGAAACTCATTTACTCACCATTTCCTCCGTGGAAAATTAAGTTACAGGTAACCATGGACTTCAGATTTTTAATTATTGTTCTTGGGGTTTTTTTTATTATCATAAAGAAAAACCTCCAAGAAGTTTGGACCATATAAATCCTGAGGAAAAGCATCACAGGTTAAGGCAATAATCAATACTGCCTGAATATTCTAATAAGCATCATTGATAAGTAAGGCCACAAAGTGCATCTGTGCCACAATCAGGAGCTGGATGATCATGTGTCAATCTGAACTCTGAAAACTTTGTCTTATTTTACCTTTCTGAAGCCTTTCTTGAGATTTAACCAGTTGCTTGAAGAAATTTAGTTTCTTCAATTAATCACTGGGGTTTTTTTTTTCCTCTTGAAACAGAAATTTTGAAGGTTTCTTGAAAGGAATAAAGTTTTTGGTGGGCTCTGAAGCCAAAGTTAAGCAGCCAAGCCCAGGATGCTGCAGAGCAAGGAGGGGTTTGCTCTGTGGAGCACAGACTGAAAGCAGCAGCTCTGCTCTTGGGGAACTCGATAGCAGTGAAAGAAAATGCCTGAATGTAATAAATTTGAGTGCTTTAAATAATGTGTGACCTAATATACTGCTTTAAAATATTAAAATTTCAAATTATGAAAGATTCCTCTTCTACCTGATCTACGAGGATGTTTCAGCAGTTCCCATTATATCTGTAATAGCTGCTTGGAATTGCTGATCCTGAAAACTTCCCTGAATTGACTGTAAATCTGCAGAGAATGAACCCCCAAACCAGCTGCTACAGAGGAGAAAATCCACAGAATTGGTGAAATACACTAAAATAGATGCTAAAAACTTACTTTTATGATTAAGATATGTATGCCGAAATATATAGTGCTCATTACATGTTGTAAAGGCAAGGTAAGTAGGTTATGAATTCCCATCTTACATTACAATACAGTATTTATGGTTAAGCTGCCTTTTCTCTAGCATGGTGAGCTCAGAACCCATCAAGCTTTACACTTATGCCCAGAGGGATCAGTGGAAAATTTAAGAAATAAGACCCTCTAAAAGCAATTCTTGTTAAACTATGTGTATTGAAATCAAAAAAACTACTTATAAATGACAGAGTGGTAAAGACAAATCATTCATCTAATCATCAGAATATATGAAGCACATCACAAATCTTTCCAACAGCTGTTCTTTTACAGTCAAAATAATCAGTAAAAATGTCTGGATTTGTTTGGTTTGTTTGACCACCCAGGAGTTTATTTTTGTGACTGTCACAGCTATGCATTTGTGGGAGGGCAGAAGGAAGCCTGAACACTGCTGTGAGGCCAAAGAGGCACTGACTGCTCCCACCTGCTCCTAATCTGCCCTGGATAACTCCATTATCCTCACACAAATTGGGTTCAAAACATAAAAATGTGGGGGATTAATTTGGAAAATCACATTTATGAACACATTTACCTGCTTCCTCAAACTAATTACTCCTTTTTTTCATTTTTATTTTTATGGCTGATATCCAGTACCCAAGATGTCCTTTGTGAAGCATAACTTGGCCTGATTTTGGGGCAGCACCATTGCCATTCTCCCTTGAAGAAAGGCCTCTCTTTGAAAACCAAATCCATCTCACCTTTTTGATGGCTTCCATCTTCCACCCCATTGGGTTTCCAAACAAATGTTGAAGAGACAATTCCATTTTCAGCAAATTGCTGCTTCCTTGGTTGTGCTGCAGTTCAGACAGATTTTGAAGCCTTTCTTTGCAGATTCCAAAGCTCCTTCACATTCAGTCCCTTGGCACTTCAATCTTGACTTCACTAATTAGTTTCTCAGTCTGCTCTTTTGGAATTAGAAACCTCAGTAACCAACCTGTTTTGTTTATCCTTCTGTTTATCTGAAAATGCCACAAAATCATTTATTCCAAGGTTATTCTCTTTGTCCAGCTGACAGGACACCCTCCTGTTTGTTCCCTGACCACCCAGAGGAAGGAATCCATTAGTGCATCCCCAAGTTTCTGGCAATATTGGCAGCTCTTGCTCCAGTCCAGATGTGCAGATGCAATTCTGCTGTAACGACACAGATCTTGGTGGAATTCTCTCTCCATAACAGTAACAATCTCAGCATCTATTTAAATGTGTCCATGGAAAGTGGAGCAGAACAAAACACTGCCTCACAGAATGGGTTTTACAGCCCTTCCCCAAAGTGGTTTCCTGATTCCTACCCCTGTCATGCTGCTTTTTTCCAAGCCCTGTCGCCACTGCCTCTTTTTCTTCCTTTCAGACCCAGCTGTTTAAAAATAAGTACTCTTTGGTTCCTCTGTTCTAGTCAGGATTGCTCTTAAGAAATATTATTTCCAAGTGTTGTGGGTTTGGGTTTTTTTGTTTGTTTGGATTTTGTTTTTTTCTCCAAATCAAGATATTATGACATAGGAAAAAACCCCAAACCTAACTACCTGTTTTAGTGAGGAATATGAACAAGTATTCAGGAACTTGAGCTCTGGCTGTGTCTGTAACATTTAATGTGCCATTCATTCAGTGGTTTTTGCCTGAGTGTTTGGAAGGTTAATAAAAATATCCCCAAAATAGTTTAAATTGGAACCCACATCCAATAATTTGTGCCAGGCTCCTGCCCTGGCACAAAGAGGAGAAGGGTGTCGGGTTAGACCCAGATTTTATCAAGTGGCAGAAATACTATAAACAATGGATTGGTGAGGACACAGAGGTCAGGGGGCCTGAGGTTGCTGCAGACCCAAGCAGGCTGAGAGCAATTTATGAAGATTCTGCTCAGTTCACCTGTCGCAGGTTTGGCCCAGCTGTTACCAACCCTGGACTGGGTCCCCTTCCCCTTTCCAGAACTTTACCAGCAAAGGAAAGGGAAAAAAACTGAAAAAAAAACCAACTCAAAAGAAACTGAACTGAATAAAAAGAATAAATTATATTTTCTAACATTCACAATCACACTGTATACACAGTACGTAGGATCCCACCCTCAGGGGAAAGGGAAAGGGAAAAAGGGGACTGATTAACCGGAAAATTGAGAAGAAAACAAAACCAAAAGAAACAAATGAATCAGACAAACACAATTAAAAACCTCAAAGAAGGGGAACAAGCATGAAACAATCTCACCCAGGACAGGAGAACCACCAACAACCAGAGGGATCAGACTCCAACCACCTCCCACCAGCTCCCTGGCCAAGGAAGAAGACGAACTAAACCACTACCCCCTGCTATGTGGAAGACCCGTGTGGAATACTTGTAACTTCCTTACATACACTGGTTACTGAGGAAGCCATGGGCCAAACCATTACATCACCTCATACGTTGATGTTTCCCCTGTTAATGGTGTTGGTCATCATGTCTATCCATGATGTCTCCCTTTAGCAACCCTGTCCAAGTTCTTCTCCCCACAGACCCTCAGGGCGTTTTCCCGCCAGCCTTTCCCTCATTGGCTCAGATTTGGTGCAATGCCCCACTCTCCCATATATGGTTCTGTTTATGCTGCGTTCTCCCATTGGTTCCTTTCGTGATTCCTCATTTGCATACCCCTCAGCCAATCAGATGTTTGCCCGCTCCCCTTTTTCCAGAAAGTTCGACCCTGGCCCTGTATAAGTCCCGCGTTCGCCAATAAATTGGCTTCTCTCGTGGACACCTGGCTCTGAGTGTGGGCCTTTCCGGGGAGCTGCGCCGGGCTGGGTGCGGGAGGAGCTGACCCTGCCTTCGAGAGGTGCCTAAAGGGGCTGATATCCCTTCAAGCCGACGGCCACGATACCCCTCGGAGCCGAAGACCTGCGCTCCGACTCCAGGAGCAACTTCATCCACCGACAGAAGGGTGTGCGTCAGCCCATTGTGCCAGGTCACACATCCATTTATAGCATATATATAGATATATTTGAGGTACTTTAACCACTGAATGTGTTTTTTAAAGCCTCATTTTGTCTATAATATTAATTAACTATGTTGTTTTTTTGTTTTGTTTTGTTTGGTGGTTTTTTTGTTGTTTTTTTTTTAATTTCCTGCTTTGAAAAGTGGAAATCATCCTTATTCAATCTGGTGTCCTCCTATAATATATAAGACAAAGTCTTTGTTATTTCTCACCCCATTTCTGTGATTTTTTTATTTGGTTCACCAACAGATGAATTCTTCCTTCTAAATAAAATCTCATATTTAATTTTATATATAGATGGCCTATATAAAGGCTGATTTGATGGTGCTATTTAAAGCACATTAATGGGTAATATATATTACCATCATCTATGTTACATTCATTTCCTGCTGGAATTACCTGGCAAAATACTGAGAAAAACATTTTGCAAGGAATTATTTACTGGATTCTGGTACCAAGATTTTTATGCTTTGGCCCTCAGTGCTGACTCCAGGGGGGGGTCACTGTACACCTCAGAGGAACTGTTTTCATTGAGAGAGTTTAGTATGCATGTCACAGTTTAAAATATGGACATTTCCACCCATTTTATCCTTTTGTATTTTAATATTGAACCAAAGACTTACTTCATGTAATTGATCTATAAATATCTTAAAACGAAACAGTCAATTCAACCAGAATCAATTTAAGATTTCTTTTTTAAGAAATTAAAAATGCTCCCATGCTATACAACTTCTTTAGCCTACAAATCTTTCCTATTGTCTTGATTTAAGAAACTTCTTTTTTTTAGAAAAAACCCAGAAATCATGACTTTTTCATATTCACAGTTTGGCAGCAGAACCTGGTGGTGAAACTGCCCTCATTAATTCTATTAAAGAACTGCATCGACTCTGAAAGAGGGTAAAGGACTGTGCAGAACATCAGGGGGCACAGAACTGAGTCAAGCCATAAAGATGTAAGGAATTGACTTGTCAGGGTGATTTTTATCAAGATAGGAATTGTTGTTGGGAAGAATTTAAACCAAATCTAATGAAGGAGATGTTGTCACAGCCTTGGAAGAAGACAGAGTTGGAAACCACAGGAAAAGAGGTATCGCTGCAAGGAGCTTTGGTCAACATGAGCAAGTCCTTGTGTGGGACTGTGAGTGCCCAGAAAAGATTTTGGGGGCTGCACCTGACACTGAGTGCTCAGTTGCTTTTCAACCTCAGGAATATTTACAGAGCACAGACCCTGCCTGAGAATGTCAGGAAACCAAACATTTCAGAGTAAAACACAGATTTACTTTAAGTTATTAAACAAGGGTGTTGTCCATTACTACTTTTATTTAAATCTTCCACAGTTTCAGCAGCCTAAGAGCAAAACTTTGCAGAACATCCTGTCTCCACATCTTTTCACCTGAAAATTTCACTGTTCAAAATCAAAGCATGATCTGGCCCCAAAATCATTCCAAATGGAAAACAAAGCCCATTCCATACACCTGCTCAAATACCTGCATGCTGAGACTGCCCTTCCTGTGTTCCATCACCTTCTCCAGCTTCCAAACTGCTGTTTCTGCCTTCTCTTTTCTCTCCTTTTAACCCAACTTTAGCAAGATTTCAACTCAGTTTTTCACTTTATTCCAATGCCAGCATAATATTATTAAAAAAAGTAAATTAAATTTATATGTGACAGGAAAAAGAGCGATAAAAGAGTTGCAGAGAATGTGAGCAAACCATGTCATTGATACTTTTGATTTTAAAAGCTTAAAAGCCTCCAGCATTCTGTAACGTGCTTGTGCAGAGTCTCTGTGAAAAGAGAACCTGAAAACAGTCTGGATATTTTCACAGAACATTTATAACAGAAAACAAGTCTAAAGACACAAACCTTTGCCAGAAGCAAAAAAGCTGATGTGGATTACCTTTGACTCCTCTTCCACTTCATTGGCAGTCCATGATAACATACGGTTTTGACAGGAAAATAAAGGGAATTAACAAAATGGTAACTGAAGACATGTTCCAACTTTAGATCCCAATTATAGCCCACATTGCTTAAAGCAAGGAAATGTGCAAACATCTAACACAGATGAAGGGGAGACATCTAATGAAAGAGACAACATGACATGGGAACACCGAAGCAGAAGCAGCTAATTAAACCCATACAACTGCAGCACAAATGAATTATTAAGGGGGCAGAAGTTAGTGATAAACTTGTAGTGCTTTTATGCTGAAAGAAGATTTAAAATTAAACAACCTGTAAACACAAGCTCTATGTAGGGCTGGGGTGGGGGATGAGTATTTAGCATGGCATTTATTTCCCCCACTGTATCTTGCTGTGCCATCCAAGCTTCCTATCAAAGATTGCCCTGGACAGCTTTGCCTCTGGGCTGAAGGGGTTTGATAAAGCTGTGTGGTGCTCCCTGGAAAATGCCCTTTTCTTTGGAGTATAAACCTCCATTCACCATTAACAGCAACCAAGCATGAGGATATTTCAAAGGCAACATTCATTTCACCTACCCTGGGGGCTCATTCTGGGATTAGAATAATCTAAAAAACTTCCTGCTCCTCAGGAAGGTATCTTCTGCTGCTGGTCTACAACCTACCGACAGGAGAAAGCGGAACGAACACCTGGAAATTCAGGATCTGGTATGGATGCTTAATACTGGTAATTTTTGGCACATGGAGTGCAGCCACAATGAATTAACACATGGCTGTAAGTTCCATTTAACACTTGAAGTGTCCAAGGCCAAGTTGGACAGGGCTTGGAGCAACCTGGTGTATTGGGAGGGGGGTATGGCATGGGTAGGGGTTGGAACTGGCTGAGCCATAAGGTCCCTTCTGAGCCAAAGCATTCTTTGATTCAAGTTCTCCAGGGAGCACCAGAAAAGGGCAACCAAGGGGCCTTGCTCAGGTGTGGGTGGAAGGACCCACATCTCCATGTAGAACAGGAACACGGGCTCTGCATCTGGAGCAGAGGCCTGTGAGGGACAAAAAGAACAGCTCTTACGTCTGGACAAAGGCACAGGAATCCAGGAAGGGAAATCTGTGGAAGGTGACCATGACCAACTCTCCATCTTATTCATCTACTTGTTCCCTCCCTGTAATTTTGGAAAATTCATATGGAGCTGAAAATTTGCACTCATGGGGCTTGAGGAGTTGATTACAAACTTCCTGTTAACTTCTCAAAAATGTTCTGTAATGTGGAAGAAAAGCACTGAGGGTTTGCACTGGTATTTCAGTCCTTGGAAGGATGTTCTTTATATGGAAGGTCTTTTGCAAGTTGTTGAGGTTTTTAAAATAGCCTGTAACACACTCTCCTTTTGGCATTTCCACAACAGTTACTTAAACAAGCTGATAATTTAATCATGTTGATGATTACACAACTCCACTGAAATCAGACTTAATCAGAGCAGCTTTGTGCATTCAACATAGATGATAAACCCTTACAGTCTGAGCCTTGGTCTCTGCTCTGTACCTGCTCTCCCAGAATTACAGGAGGATATTTTTAGGTAAAGAAATCTCTTTAAAATAAACTGAGTTTCAGCTGGAGTGGAAATCCATTTGAATTCCAGGCTTCACCGACCAGGCAGATATCACCTTCTCCCTTTCTTCATTCCAGAATAGGTATTTCTCTCTTTGGTGAAACAAAAGATTGAGCAGAATAGAAAAATAGTTTCCTCTGTAATTCATTGGTTTGCAACTCATTGAACTTTAAAATCCATCATGGATTGAAGTGCCCCCACAGCTGACAACATGTCTGTTTACAATGCAGATTTAACTCCTAAAATGTCATTAAGTCTTTTCTAAATCTTCTTTTCTTCAAACACTGATTTCCTTCAAGAGAGATTCAGAGTTCCCACTGAAAATGCTACAGGAAGGCTTGGAATATCCAAACACTTCCTTTTTTTATACCTATAAAACAATCATCTACAATATAGAGGTATTTCAAAGGGCAATTTTGGTAAAATCCTTGATCTCAGTGCAATTAAAATAAAATAAATGCTTCAGAACTAATTTTTTTATCATTTAAACTCATCACTGGCTTCTTTAATTTTAGGAACAGAATATTTTATAGGAAAATCTCCTATTTTACACAGTTAGTAAAAAACTAGATAGGAAATAAAATGAAATGAATAGGAAATAAAGGAAACTCCAGGTCTCATTTCACTGCATGAAACAGAAGAACTAATTGTGGGAAAAAAATCCATTTGAAGAGTTTGCACAGTAAGTTGTTTATATGCTTAAGATACAAGACAATCCTGGATTTCATGATTTAAAAAGCCTCTCATTTGGACATCTGTAAAAACAACTGAAATTAACGGCAATTTTTAAAATTACCTATTAATTTATAGTCAATCACCTTTCACTCTGGCATGTGGGGGGGAAAAGATAAATTTAAAATAAATAATTTAGAAATTTTAAGACTCTGCATAGCAAATCCAAGTGGATCCTTTAGTGCACAACCACTGTATCTCATTTTTTGATTTCTTAGCTGGTTGGTCCTGTTTTTAACCTCTGACACTGTGGCTCTCCTCTCACAAAGGATGCATTATAAGTATTTTCTATTAATAATTAAGATTCTTTTCAGGACCAACTTTGTTCCTCATCAGTCTAGTCAAAGATATTGTAATTAAGGACAACAGCAAAATTGTCATTGTTGGATAATCAGTAATATTTATAAGTAATTTTTCAATCAGTTATTGGGCATGACCCAAACACAGAAAGGAGATCAAACCTAAACCCCCTCATAAGCAGCTGAGCAGTATCAAATTAACTTTCATTATTGTGTCCCCTTGTTCATTTTTCTGAATTAAAAAATAAGCAAAACTTTTTATATTCCTCTACATCCATCTATTCTCCTTGCCAACTGGAGCTGCTGCAATTATTCTTTAATAAGATATATTTAATTACCTTTTTATGGGTTTTAACCAAGGCTTGAAGAAAAACTTCCAGTACCTGAAACATCAACAAGTAACTGTTACAGTAATCCCAGTTCACTGAAGGTTGAGAAACACCTTGGGATTAATGGAAAGGCACAAACTAAGTGAATATTTGAGAATATTCACAGGCACAAGAATATTCTAGAGGGGAACTGGGGGAGGCAGAAGTTGCAGGTCCTGCTCTGGCTCCAAGGACAAAAGAAATGATGCAAAATGAAGAACCTATTCAAGTTCTTCCCCTTCTTCAAACCTGGAGGAATCCATGACCAACCCAAATTTCCTTCCAAAACTTTACAAAGAGAAATGGAATGGGCATAGTTTTATTTCCATTAATCTTGGTGTTTAGTCCTGGCTTGAGAAAGAGGATGAAACGAGAGACCTCAGCCCAACCTAACCTTGTCTCCAGTTCCAGCTACATGATGATCTCTATTGAGGGATTTCCAAAATATTGATATATGTGCTGTATTTGAGATCCCTCCTTGAATCTTAGTGATTTTATGGCTCAATTCCCTTTTTTGAAGCGTTTTCATTGAAATTAATACAAACCTTTCATTCTTTTTCAGACATATTCTTCCATACCTCATCTCCCCATGGCCATTACACTTATGCATAACAATTTTTTTCAAAACTTTATAAAAAATCATGCCTACTTCTTTAATAGTTCTCCTATTCATTTTTTTCTTGAGGAAATGAGCAAGATTAATAATTTCAGGTCATTTTATTTTACTTTTCAAGGTATAATGCATCATTTAAAAAGGAAATACAGCTCTAAAAGTTGCTGTTAAGGACCATGAAGCAGAAAAATAATATGTAGCTCCTTTGCAAGGTTTTTATCTTAACAGCATTACTAACTGTGACATTTATCCTGCTTAACCTCACCAAATGTACCCTAGGGAAATGTCAACAGAGTCTTATGGTTTTAATACAAATGAATTATCAAAGAGTTTGAATAATGTAATCATCTTAATGTATTCAGTTTTTATAATGAACATCTGTTATGGGCAGAGAGAAGCAAAGTGACTGGTTAATGCAACAATTAAATAAACAATTAAACTCAAAAATTAGTAAAACTCATTTTACAATTTTAACTGTTTTGAGTAACAACCTGAAGGAACTGCCACCGGAATATTCCTCATAGCCCCTATTTCTGTTGGATGATGTTTGACTTTTTGAGGGAATTCATACATGTTGTTTAGATGCCTGTTCTGGGTATAATCCTGTTCACAAAGACAGCTTGTTCCCCAGACAGAGATCTTTCCCTTCGAGTCATGCACATTTGTGTTCTAAAATTCCTGCCAAACCTCTTACTTTATGTGCCTTTGCCAATAATCTTTCTGCAGTGTATTTTCTGTCACTGCCTTTATTAAGAGGGCTGTTTTCAAACATCCTGCTTGCATACATTACAGCAAATCCACTCTCGTGGGAATAAACTCTCCAATTATCAGGATGGTCTAACGAATGCCTCTGATATTTACTGCCATTCCATTTTATTTTGGCATTATGCTTTATGATCTGAGTATAATATCTGGGAAATTTACATGAATGATACACAATTTTGCAGCCCATACTCTTCTGAGCTCCGTTTTATGAGTAATTCCAAGAAATCATGAATATTTTGTTAAGGAAATCTTGCTGTCATTTGTGATTCAGAAAATAAACATCCTGTTTTATCCGAGTTCCTGAATGACATTTCACTCCATCTCCGTGCTCTGAACCTTGTTCCTACACCATCATCACTTTGTTCTTTTGCTCCTGAAATGCTGGAATTTGAATATTCTTCAGGCACAATTGTCAGTTTGTCATCACACATCCACACAGCCAGAGCAGTCTGGGGTCTGAGCATGCAAATCTGCCCTGGTGAGATTATTCTCTCAGACATCCCTTGCCAGGCTGGATTCATCTGCTTTCGTTAGGTGCCATTTGCTTGATGGCCACTGTTTGCCATTCACAATTTGCTAGCAAGCTGCATTCAGAATAATATTACCATGAAAGAGAAAGTTATCCCATGATTGAAGGTCTCAATTGCTCTTAGATTGACCCCAGAATTACCATGACACACAACATTTTGACTTTGGCCACAACCACAACTTAACTGGACTATAACAAATGATTTATTTTTACTGCTCTTATTTTCTATGCTTAGTTTTTTAGATTTCTCACTCAAATCCACAACCTCAATGTCAGTGACTGTGTCTGGATGGGTTCTATAGCTCCAAATGGTATTCCCAGTGTACTGACTAGGAAAAACCCAAAGTGGTTCTCCCTGGATGAAGGAAAACAGGCCTGTTCTGCCAAGGTTTAAACACTAAGCTCAAGTGTTCAAGATTCTTGGCCTCCTGTCAGGATTCAGAACTTTTAACCAGCTCTAGAGTGACTGTCCATCTCTTTATTTAGAAAGAATGGGTATGGTAACAGATCTGAAAAATTCTAAGTATAATAATGGTGTTTTCTTTCTAGATTAAGTCAAAGCACGTTAGATACAGCAGGGAGGCTCAAAGCTGGTTTAACTGTTCATTTCTAGCTGCAAATTTCTGTCATCCTCAAAACCTTCCTATTGAAAATAAGGCAGAAGAAAATGATCTTAAAAATCCCAGTTAGGCAGAGTATGATAATTATTTCTGAATATGAGTGAAGAGGGCCCTGGGAAGTGAGGAATGTTGGCTCCACTGGTGGCTCACCCTTTCCTAGGCACGGGACTGGCTGTCACACATGACAGCTCTGAAACCTGGGCACACAGGCAACTTTTCTCACAGGGGAAATCAGTCATGGCAGTCAAGAGCTAACAGAGAAGCTGCTGCTGTCAGGATCACATGAACATATGCATAATTTTCAGCCTTGTTTTAACATTCATCATCACTAAGAAGCATGTAGAGCAACCCAAACAGCTGCCTGTGACTGAGCAAATCTCATTCTGGCTGTTGGGGTTGATTACTTAATTGGGGATGCCCTCACCTGTCTGGCTGATTATGGTTTCTTTTCACTTCACTCTGGTTACCACAAGCAACCCTGAATTTTACTGGACTCTGCTCCTTTACTTATCCTGCTATTCAGTCCCAACTCTTCTGAAACCACTAAACCATCTAAACTCTTTCAGCCTGACCAAAACAAAACCTTGCTTTTCCAGGATCTTCTACACAGTTTTTTGTGCATAAATTATTTATTTATTTATTTATTTATTTATTTTACCTTATAGCCAGATTATGTTGAATTCTTCTGAGAATGGTGATAATTTGGCCACCCACAGATCGATATCGATGGAAGGGACAAACCCTCTGGATATCAGGGATTGTGTGAGCATAGCTGGGCTTCCTTCTGTGCAGTAGGGACCTGGAATAACTACAGATCTCCCCCAGGGCAGGGTGTGAAACAGAGGATAAACTGTGATACAGCAGAACAATGTTGTGTATGAAACCAGACCAGGATTTAGATAAACCTCCCTGGAGCCCTGGGAAGCACTGGCAGAAAGCAGAAGGATGACACTTCCTGACACCAACTACCTCTATTCTGTTCCTGTTCTACTGTAAATGCCTTTTGTGAGCTAAGCCTTGGTCCTTTAAAATTAATTATCTTAATTACCAGTTTGCTCCTCTGTCCTCTGAAAATTGTCACTTCTTTCCTTTGTTCTAATATTTGTTTACCTTCCCAGGAACACATGACTTCTCCCAAGGAAATTCTCAGTGCTCCACAGGGTATTTCCAGCTAATTTCCTCAATACCCAAAGGATGCACATAATCTGGACTTCCACAAATGAGTATTCACTTTTCCTCTGTACATTCTCTCCTTTGATCTTAGTTATTTTACAAGGTCAGTTCTAAGCATAACTCCACAAATTTTGAGATCCCTCCTCCAGTTTAATGTCTGTGTCCTCCAGCATTAGCAGGCAGAGGGAAGTGATAACCCAGCTTTTTTCCCCCTGCATTATTTGCCACTTCCCAAAGATTTCCCTGCTGTGTTCCCTGGAGTTTCATTTTGCATGCCAGAAACCAAGATTCCTTTGACATACAACCACCCCTCCAAATCTCTCTTTTACATGGCTCCTTGAGTTACTCATTTTCATTAATATTCCACTTATACGAACCAGCACATCAGATTTCAGTAATGCATCGAAAATCACAATTGGTGTCACCTCCTTTGCCTCTGCACTCTGTTATTGCTGTTTGTTTCTGCTCTTTCCATGCAGCCACTTTGATACATTAACACAGTCTCTACCTTTCTTCTGTTCTGATTTCTGTCTCAAATAATAAAGTTCAGAATAAAGTAAAATTGCCTGGCACATTTTAGCTGAGGTGCCACTGGAACTTTGCTCTCCTTCATCACCCCCTCTCACCCAAAACAGGTCTTGAAGGCATTAATGTTCACATAGACCATGAAATAAACTATTTTTTAGAAAGAATTCTTTGCTGAAAGTGATAATTATTTGTCCAGTTAAGTTTTTATTTCTTTGTGCTTTGCTTCTAAGAGAGACCTTCAAAGCAGAGGGGAAAGGATCACCAAGAGTTTGGGAATGATAAGTGTCAGTTAAAGATAAATAAAACGGTTTTCATGTTTGAAAATGAAAAAGAATCCAAATTGTTTAGGTTATATTAAAATAATAACTTCTTAGGATAATTTGGTATAACGGATTATAACAAATATACTGAATAATGGCAGAAAATCCAAGAAGTCTATTTGTGATAATGAGTCTGTGACTTTAATTGACATTCAAATCTTGTTTAAACATTGGCCTATTGAACTGTGTCTCTCTATTTAATTGAGTTGAACACTAAAATAGGGAAAGATATTTAAGATATTTTCACTTTGGCAGTGGCCACTAAAAACACCTAAAGTGATAAGATCAGAAATCTCAAGGCATTTAGAACCAAGGCTTTTTTAATGCAGTAAAACTGATGTTATAGTGCCTGGTCTTTCTGAGGACCTGATTTTCACTATTATATTATGTATATTTTTACTGCATCGAGTTCTCTGCTCTTCCTTGAAAGCAGAGCTGAACTGACTTTCCAAAATCATGGATATGATTTCTCATAAATATTACAAAGCAAGTCATTTCCTTTAGTGCTGCCAAGACTAAGAAAGGAGAGAATGTCTGAGCACCTTCTTCCAAAGCAGAATGATAATAACGAAGATTTGGCAGGAGAAACAACTTTCTTTCCAAAATGTTTCACTTCCAAACCCATATTTTTCACTTAGGGAGTCATCCAAAGTTCATCCCTCAGAGTTTTTAAGAAATCTTTCCTATAAAAATATTCACCATTCTCCAAATCATTCAAATGAATACAATGACACTAAAGCTCCTGGATCCTGTGCACACTTTCCTTAGAAAAGCAGATATATTGAATAAAAACCCAAGTACCAGAGAACTCATGACCCACTGGCCAATGAAGTGTTTGAAAATGTTCTTTGAGATACTGTAGAACCTTTGTTACAGTGTTAGATAAAAGAGAAAACATTTAACAAAGTCTTATTCTATTAAATTTTGGGTAAAGACATTTCACCATCATTAGAAAAATCAATGTATCATGAAAGGTTCTATGAACATTCAAATTATTTTCAGACACACAAGGTCTTTAGAATGCCCAGATTCTGCTTTTACACAGGAAGTTTTGTTCACACTGTGCCTTTCACTCACAAAAAACAAATGAGAAAATAAAAATAAAAAGGGAAAAACCCCAACACCTCTTGAATTAATCAACACTGTGACTATGAACAGCTCATCAGAAGGATCAAATAAAACCCTCCATATGAAACCCAAGAGGCTGAGCTTGCTAAGCAAAGAATTAGTCACAGCTTCTATCAAGAAATTGATTTATGACATACAAACAAACATATAAAACTCTCATCCAGTTCAGAGTCTACTTTTTAACAGGAAAATTGAACTCTGGGAACAGCAATCTCAAAACAAACTACTTTCTGGTCATTAATAAAATAAGGCAAAATTAAGGGTTCATAATTAAAATAAGGCAAAATTAAATTAAATAGTAAATTAGAGACTAGATAATTAATGCATTCCCTTCTCGATACCAGATGTTCTTTTCTTCCAAAAGCTTCGAATTTATGAGTAAAGAGGAGAAAAAGAATCTCAATTGCTGATAAACAGATAATTAGAAGCAAACTAGGCTTGAAATTAGATTATATACTTTTACAAGAGGCTGTATACCTGAAGAATTATAAAATAATTGCAGGGGGAAGAAGGTAGGCTTTAATTTGGTGAAGCCCAGGATGGGGGAAACTTTCAGAGCCTTTTGTAGTACAAAAACCCGATGAGACAGCCCTTCAGAGCATTTCAAGCTTTTCCATAAAATATTGTCATTGCAGCCAAAGAACCCGTCAGAGATGATAATTCTCACACAGTTTTGTAGAAGAACCTCAAAAGGATCAAAAGGAAACTTTCAAGTTGCTTTGTGGCTTGTAAATATATTTAGGACTTGCTTTGTGTCATAAACAATGGCACTCGGAGCACTTCAAAAGGAAAGCTGTTAGTGGTGTTACCTAACAAATAATGTTACTTACTGAAAATAGTTTACAACACTTACAGTGGATAGAAACATTCATGTAAACAGTAAAGGAGTGGAATGGCTTTGTAAAGCATATTGTACAACAACAGCCACATCGATTAAAGTTACTGCTGAATTTCCTATTTTAGTGCTTTGAGTTCTCTTGATATCCTGGAGCAAAGGATTGAATTGCCCTGGCCCTGAGAACATGTGGCTTGTTAAATATTTGAGAATATTTAAGTATTAGACTGCATAAACATGGTAATTTCCTCTGATAAATATCCTAGAGAAAAAAAGCTGTTGCTCATTACCCTCCATTTAAAATGCTGCAGTTCAGGGTAGGTGCAGTAAAATCTCTCTCTGCGTTTCCCCTGGTGACAGTAAAATACACCTCGAAAATGGGCTGGATGTGGAACAGCAAATGAGCAGCTTTCCTGCAGGACTGGCATTAAAGACAGAGCCAAGACTGACATCAGAGGAGGTAGAACCATCTAAAAATGATGTGTATTCCCCCAAATATTCTGATTTTCAAAGTGATGTGTGTATCACCTGGTCAGCAAACAGGGATTTCCCCACTGGTTTCCCATTTCCCTGCTGGCTGGTTGGTGCTTTAACACACCCAGCCTTGGCCACTCAGTTCTCAGGGCTCTGACCTCACCAACAGACCAGTCCCCAAAGTGGTACAACCCAAATAATGTCATTAATTGGTAAATAAGATGGAAAAAAACTCAGGTTATTTCTATAAAAATATTCAGAAATTGAGAAGGAGAAGTATTTTTTTCAGTGTAATATTTCCATTTTCTTGGGACAATTGTGAGCACATCACATTGAAACACACAACGTAACTCATTTAGGGTAAGTGTAACAACAAAGTGCTTTTTTCTCTATTAAACATTTTAGAGGAGCTGATTTTCTTTCCATTAGGACCAGATGCAAATCCTTATTTCATTTCATGACAAATGCTGGAGGAATTTACACTCATAGATTCCCCTAAATGCTGTATGTTGAAAGAGACTGTGCTAGCCATATAATCTTTATCACTGTTATACAGGGAGGTTTTATTCAGTTTAAATCATCCAGATCCCAAAACAATAATCCAAAAGGCAGACTTAACTGAGTTCCCTTGGAAGCACAGCACTCAGATTATTTCCTCTAAATCTCTAAGGCCATTAGCAGAAACCTGATAAATGAGAAATAGGACTGAATAAAAGGAATGTTACTGCAAGGCTGTAATTTCATTTTATAGAATTTTTCTAATATTTTAAGTTTTTAATAGTGCTAAGATTAACTGAGTCATACTTCATTACATTACTTTGCTTCAAATATTTTACCTCTTGATTTCATTAATGGAGAGTATTCTCCTTTTTTGTGAACACTTTTATCATTGCTATTTTATAAGACTTTTCCTACTTTATAGCTCCATAATATGTACATAAACTACCCAAAAATTACCAGTTTCAATTTTTTAATTTGGATACTGGTGGGTGCTGCTGGATATTCCAAAAAAACCCATTTACAAATTAAGGCATTTTTAGTAGAGTTATACATTCATCAAAGAAAAATCACATATTCTCAATTATTCTTGGTTCAGCAGTTCTGTCTGTGTGCACATGGACAACAAATATGCCCAACTAATGAAAACCAAATCTAAATAAACACCTCCTTGCAAGATCTCACATAATCCTTCCTGTGCAAAACAAATATCTACCAGGAGCAGCTCCAAAAATCTCCCCCTAATTTCCTTTCTCAGCATAACTCCTTTTGGAACCTCCACTTGCAAGGCACATTCCTTCTGGTCAGCAACACTCCCTGTTCCTGGTGGACATCAACCAGGGGTCCTGCTCTAATCTGGTAGCTCTTGGCTTTTGCCAGGTGGCACTGGGACAAGCCTGTCCTCTGATTTTCTCTCCCACATCAGACAAAAGTAGGCAGCAGATCCCTGTTTCTGTAGCCTTGGGAGGCTGCTGGTGGCTGCTGAACCTGGAGTGTGTCCAGCTCATGGAGATCACACAAAAAAGGACATTAATGACAAATTCCCAGTGTTTTGTGGAGGGCATTGTGAGCCCAAGGGCTGATTTTCCCTCTCTCCTCAGTATGTTTATCTCAGTCTCATTTTATTTCGATGCCACATTTGAAAGAGGCATTTCCATCCTTGTCTATTTGAAGAGCTTTTTATTAGAAATATTATAGAATCACAGAATGGTTTGGATTGAGAGGGACCTTAAAGAATATCCCATTCCACCCCCTGCCATGGGCAGGGACAATTCCCACTGTCCCAGGTTGCTCCCAGCCCTGTCCAACCTGGCCTTGGACACTCCCAGGGATGGGGCAGCCACAGCTGCTCTGCCCAACCTGTGCCAGGGCCTGCCCACCCCCACAGGGAACAATGCTTTCATAATATCTTGTAAATTAATTGATTTATTTTCCTAAATTCTGCTTTGTTTTTAAGATCATTCTAATAATAAAAACAAAGGAACCAACCCCAAACAAGTGTAATCTTAAAAAATAAAATTGCTTGTTCAAATATGGATTTACAAAATACTTACACATTCCTTTTCTACCATAGTCCTAGTAATTAAGAGTTGGACAGCATTTAATTAGCTTGTCAAGTCTAAACACAAGCTCTTACAATTACTTTTTTCCTTCAAAAGAATTGTATCAAAATTTTATAATCTGCCTCTTCAGAGGCTGAACCTTCGCACCAAAAGCAAGAGATTTTAGTCCTTCTGGAAATGTGAATCATGCACTAAATCCCATGCCATATAAATAATACCTCCTGGACACAGACAGATCAAACATAGAAAGTCTAAGCCTTAATCCCCCTCCCCAGACAATGCAGGAAACTTCAGCAAGCAAATCTGTGGTGTGTGAGAAAGGCTGGTTGTGTTCCAAAGGCAGCAGGAGCAAACCCCCCTGAACCCACCACGGCTCCCACACCACTTTATCCCTCACTGCACTAAAAGATCCTTCTGTGTCCAGCAATGGGGCATTTTTAACAGCACTGCAAAGTGTTTATACACATAATTACCTTGAAGCTGCTGAAATAAAGTCAGAAAATGCTATTCTTACATTTTTCTTCATTTCTTATTTGAGGAAGGCCACAAATGCAAGCAGAGAGAACCATTAAAGCTGGAAAAGGTCATGTCCAACCCAGCTCCACCACTGTGGTCACCGTTAATCCCTGACCTTGAGAGCCACACCTACAGGTTTCTGAACACTTCAGAGACTCAACCCCTGGGCTAGGAAGTCTGTTCCAATGGCTGACCACCCTTTCCAGGAAGAACTTCCTGCTGCTGTGCCCCCTGGCCCAGGCTGAGGCTGTTCCCTCTGCTCCTGTCCCTGATCCCTGGAGCAGAGCCCAACGCTCCCTGGCTCTCCCCTCTTGGCAGGGGGTTCAGAGAGCCAGAAGGTCCTCCCTGAGCCTCCTTTTCTCCAAGCTGAGCCCCCTCAGCCCCTTCCCAACTCATTCCCTGCCCTGGACACGCTCCAGCCCCTCAGTGTCCTTCTGTCTGGGGGTCCCAGGAGTGCCCCAGCGCTGGAGGTGCCCAGCAGAGCTGGCACAGGGACACTCACTGCCCTGGGGCTGTGCCCACATTATTCCTGATCCAACCCAGGTGCCCTCAGCCTCCTTGCCCACCTGGGCTCACATCCAGCTGCTCTCCACCAGTCACCCACTTTTCACATGGTCCTTCACCGTCTCTCAAGTAAAACGTGTTGAGCAGCAAAGAGCTGAACTTTCAGGTAAACTTCAGCAGCTTAAACACTTTATTAAAACTTCATTAAGAAAAGCAGCAACGATTCCTGACTAACACCATACTGCAGATGAGGAATATTACTGCTCTGAGGTGGATTAATCATGTGCAGCACCTTCAGAAATGCTCAGTGCAGTTGTTTTCTGCTTGAGGATCATTTTTGGCATGCCAGGGCTCTATTCCACATCCCATTCTTCAGGAAGACAATGACTAATCCTTACCTAAAGAGCAATTACAGATCCATAATTTCAACTCTTTCATTTCCCTTAATGAGAGGAAGCACCAAGGGCAGAAAATATAGGCAACTCCAAATGCCATTAACAGTAAATGAGGTTTGTAGAAGTAACTTATTTGAAACTTAATCTCTCCACCTGCACTGCATATATCTGCTATATCAGGATATGTTTTTACAGAGGCCAATATTCTCCTATTTCTCCTGAGGTGACATGTCTTGGGCTCTTATGGGACCATAAAAAAGGCTGACAAACACCCAGCAATCATTTCCCACTGAAAATCAGGAAAGCTGATCCATCCAATCACCCTGTTTGGAAGGTGATGTCCAGCCTGCAGGACCCTCTGCATGGGGTGTCCAGCCCAGAGAAAATGCTCCCAAACTATATCAGAAAAAACCCAGGACACTCCCCAGGTCCTCATTCAGCCAAGATACTTCGGTCCTCTGTAAACCACCCAAACCCTTTTTACCTTTCTAACAAGTTAGATTTTGCTTAGAAAGATTTTTTCTATGCTAATTTTATACATAATAGTTTCCAGAATGCAACATGACATATGGGAACAGCAGCTTAACAAAGTTCCTGAATGCAAATGCTTATCACAAACACTGTCACAGAGCTTTGAAACTTGGAACTTTGTTTTCTCCCTTCCCTAGCTGGCAATGTGCCTCTGAATGCAGAAAAACTCAACTGGAAAGTTTAAATTTTTACATTTTCTTTATTAAATATAATTAATGTCATGTGACCCCATGTGGTAATACAACAAGATCAACACTTCCCT
The DNA here is from genome assembly GCA_021164005.1 of Willisornis vidua nigrigula. Taxonomy (NCBI): domain Eukaryota; kingdom Metazoa; phylum Chordata; class Aves; order Passeriformes; family Thamnophilidae; genus Willisornis; species Willisornis vidua. The sequence goes on from JAJPCS010000036.1 coordinate 2,919,760, forward strand.
CAAAGTGATTTCTTGGATAGACTAAAGCAAATCTGGTTATCAGCAAAAAAAAGTATTTTTTCCCCCTGAGATCTTTAAAAGACTTTTTAATTTTCAGGGAAAATCTGAAGCCCTCATTTTAACTTTTCTTCTTGTAGAAGACAAAAGGATGAGAAGATAAATTTTCAAAACGATTTTCCTTATGGTAATTCCTTCCCATAGGCTGTGGGTGGTAATTCAGAGTGTCTAGACTGAAAATGAGATGTTATCTCAGGGACTCAAATAAAACTATCTGTACAGGCTTGTCTGTGCTTCCAAATATTTTTTAAAAGGTAGAAATTAATTCTTCTTAAGCACCCCATCATCTTTAACTCTTTTACACTCCTTTGGGTTAATTAAGGACATAATTTCTCCAGCAGAAAAAAGTGCTGGTTGTTCCCCACATCCTCCTTCCTAGTTAAGAAAATGATAAAAATAATGGATATTAAAGAGTCAAATTCTGCCACAGGGCTAAGGACTTGCAAAATATGAATTCACTAATCACTCCTAGAATTCATAGATTATCTCTAAATGAGCTGTCCCTGCCCATGGAACAACAGGTGATCCCCATCCTAAAAGCAGGTCCATATGAATACTGGGCCTTTTTTGTTGGGGGAACTGAAACAAATAACAACTTATTTTAATGATTATATAAAGATGTAACAGGAATATAAAGGCAAAAGACTGAGGGCAAACAAAAATATTGGCCAGTCATCTGATACAAAAAAAAAAAAAAATCTTCCTACCCTTACTTTTATATTTAACATAAAGGAAATTTTGTAGCAATGTAAAAAGTCCCTGAGATTTTTTTCATAGCCTGTTTTTTAGCACAGTTTTTCTGGTATTTAATTTCTCTCACTCTAATGGTATAAATCTGTCAGTCATGCTAGAGGGAAAAATGAACAAATACACCAAACCCCTGATAATATCATGACATGATTGCTAACTCAGAATAGATCTGGTTCTGGGGAGAGCTCTGAATACCAAGATGCTCTGAAAGCTCTGCCTTTCAACCAGCAATGCAAACTCTAACAGGAGAGGAATCACCAGCACAGCTTTCATTGGCCACACTTGTTACACTGCAGTGGGTTCAGTTTCAGCTGTTCCCATTTCATAAAAGTCACATTCAAAATTTCAATCAAAAAACATCAATTTTATAAAAGAAAAAACCCTCTGCCTCCTTCAGATGTTACTTGTTTTCACTCTTGTGTAGAAAACATAGAAGTGCACTGATTCCTTCCAAGCACATGTCTCTAAACACATATAATAACATTTACCAAATCAGCAATTTTAATCCAGTTTGGCAGATGAGACATTGTTTGATAGTCCCCAAGGTCTCATTGTGGGTCATGACAGGCAATTAAACAGCTGCTGGAATTCCAACAAAGTCATGTTGATGAGGTTTCTGTGCAGTGTTGCCACAGCATTAAACTATGCAAAGCAGGAAACAGCAGTGGGAGCAATAATTTTTTTTTTTTTAAGTTTAGCTCTCAGAGATTTATAATATTTCCTAAAGAATTTAATTTCCTTAAGATTCACAACTATATTTGGATTTCTTATCTGGACTAGACACTTGCCCCTCCTCTAAAAGAAGTTTTCAAGAATGTGTTCCATATTCATTCCACACACTTAGAATTCCCTCCTCAAAACAATTCCTGACTGACAGGTCGCAGGGATAAATTCCCAAATCAAGGTCAAGCAGCAATTGAAAGCACCAGCTTATCCTAAACACAAAAAATACTTGTATTGAACAACTTTTCTGACAGATATAACAAATATGCTTTTTCAATTCTCTAAAATGCTGCTTGTGTACATTGCCTGTATGGAGGTTTTATTTTTATCTTTGTTGTGTATATTGTTTGAGAAAACCTGTTCTTATCCAATATCCTACTTGTACTATTATCTTCTATAGACTACAGAAAATAATGTGACATGTTTGCCTCAGTCTCCCTGGAATTAGGGATTTCCACACATCTCCCAGTCTCTTCCACAGTGAACATCAACACAAGTAACTCATTTAATTACAGCTCTTATGAGACAGATTTACAAATAAAAATTTCCGTTCACTACTCTGCTTTTTTCAATCTTTAGGTGGCACAGTTTGAAAGAAATAAGAACTAATTCCATTTAATTTAATCCATTCCAATGGGTTTACATCTGTATGGGCAGTAGAATGATCAGGTTGTAGCCATGAACTATTTCCCTTCTCTTTATTCACCAATGGGCAGAATTTGTTTGAAAACAGATCACTCAGCTTATTATGTCAGTAGAAACAGAATGATGTGATTCAAGGTAAGTCTTTAAGAGAAAGTTAAACTCAGACAGGTAGACAATCACTGAAACCACAATTCTGTTAAGCAACTGGAATTCTGTGATATTAATTTCCCTTCACTGCTGCTCACAGGATGATTTACAGGAGCTAAAAACCAAAGTGTGTGAACTATATAATAAAAGATGTCTAAGTTTGATCTGAGAACACACTTGAATTTGATCTCAGGACACACTGAGAGCCTTGAGAGTGAGCTGTTAAGAAAGTCAGGAAAACTGTCAACCAAAAAATATATACAGATTTATCAGGATTAGAAATTTCTTTAAGATTTTGTTTGGTTTGGCCTTTTTTTTCTGTTACCATTTATAAAATATCAAATTTCTAGTCATACAGGGAGAAGGGAATTATGAGCTTGATATCTTAGTATAGTTTGAAAAGGTAAGAAAACCAATTTGTGCTTCTCAAAGATCAAGGGAAATCACGTGCAGAGCTGTTCCTGCTTCTTTGATGCTTCCCTGCTCCATGAAAAAGGCATTACCAGAGAGAGTCTCAGCACTAGTGTTCAGATTTGGGTGTTTCTGTGGTGATGTTTTATAACTGATGCAGCATTAAATTTCAAAGTAAGTAGCCAAAAGGAAAGGTTTTTGTGGCTTTTTTCCCTCTGAATTATGCTTACTATCATAGCTATCCTCAAATTATAAATAAATAAATAACTCCCTTTTATTTACATGAGCAAGATATAAATATTAATTCCACTACCCAATGGAATTTTTATTAATCTTTTATATAAAACCTCTCTCATTTATTCAATTAATTCTATTAAAGGATAAGGCAAGTATAAAAGTACAAAACCTCACCCAAGTTAAAACCCTCTCTCATTAATCAGTTACCTAAAGAGTGACAGCAAAGCAGGTGGGATGCTGAAAGCTGATATTTAACACATGCACATGGATGGTGCCCCCACCACAGAGAAAGGCTCAATATCCCACACTTAATTTATTATTACTGTACCTGCTCATAGATAAATTCATACCTCAATAAGATAAAGGAGAAGGACATTTCAATTTCTGTAATTTCATTATTAAACTTTACTTTAGGCCATGAGCTATTTCATCAACTACTGGATATTTTATTTTTATGCTGGTTTTATCCAGGACTTTAAATAGGATGTGAGACAGCCCTTTTATCTTCCCAACTTTTTCAGCTGTACCATCAGTCCTTCAAACATTCTCAGGTGTTATAAAACTCATGATCAGAAAAACTTGTTTGTCTAAACCAAATCAGCTTATTTGAGGATTATTTACATGGTCAGAATTCCCAAGAGCGTTGCACTAATTAATTAGCAGGAAACATGCTGAGAAGGGTAATAGATTTGAAACATTCATCCTTTTGCTTTTAAGACACCTGTACAATATTATGTTTTGTTAAAGATGAGGAAAAGGTGCTTTAATTTTGTTTCTTCCCAGTTAAAAAGTGTTGATTGCATGTCTGGTCTCAGGCCATTAAGACAGAAATTATTTTAAATACCTTTGTGAAAGAAAGCAGCAAAATCCCACCCCAACCATACCCAGCATTTATCCTGCAAAGGACAGAGGACAATATAAATCCTGGAGACTTTGGGGAATTATTAACTGATACTAATTCAGAAAACACCCCTCTTGGCCTGTGCTAACCAGAACTAAGGCCCTGAAAGATGACCTGACCATATTCTCTCAGTGAGAGTGTCAGACACCAATTTGTATCAGAAATAAACCAACCAGAAAAAAAACAGAACAACAAACTTTGAGTAGAATTATTGAACCTCTTCTGACATCCAGCAAACTCTAAATATGATTTCACACAGAACAAAGGAGCAGAGATAGCTCTGATATTCTGGCAGAGTAATTGCAAGGCACGGTGATCCTGCAGTATATTCAGGTTTATCTTTGTATTTTAATGCCCCTTTGACTTCCTCTCCCTTTGGAATTTTCTGGTTCCTTGTTCAGCCACTTTGCTCCAATTTCTCTTGCCTTTCCCTCCTCAGAGTAGACACTATTATTTACTTACTAATCTTTAGTTTCCAGAATGCAAACCACAGTGAATGTGAAATTAAGGCAAAGCAAAATCAGAGGTGAATAAGTAATGAGATATGGTATCTTTTATTTCTCTGAACATCTCTCAATTTGGTCACCAGTTCCTCTGTTTTAATTTCACTGCTCTCGAGATCTCTTTAAAACCACAAACACAAACCCAGAGAAGAAATATGCAATGCAGAAGTCAGAAACATGATGCCCTCAGGCAGAATATTAAATATTTCTTTCCCTTTTTTTGAGAAATATCATTTATTCATAGACAAAGCCACTTAAATAGCTATTTCCTAGCAGAAGCTTCTCTTTCCTTCCATGGGAATGAAAGCCATGCAGTCTGTTTGCAAAGCTGTCATAAAATGTTTCAGCCAAGCCAAAGGAAATTTGGATATTTAAGAAGCTCTTTCAGGCAGGGTCTATAAGGCACAGAGTGAGAGTCACTAAGTGGCTTCTGTTTGGGTGACAACTTCTCATGACAAACTGCCCTGGAGGACAACTCGGAGACTCAAAGAGAATTCTCAGAATCTCTCTGACAAAATGCTGTCGAGCAGAGGGTGAAGGACCAGATAAACAA
>JAJPCS010000036.1:2924696-2971283 GCA_021164005.1 Willisornis vidua nigrigula
ATTCATCATCTTACATTGTGAAATATTCAGAAACATTTTAAAGCAAAGAATTAATAAATTAAAATGCCAATGACTTCTTAAACAGAAATAAATGGTGGGTGATTATTTAAATTTGGCAAATAAAATCTGAGTGCCTAATTACCGACTCCATTCACAATGTGTGCACTTGCAGTGAAAGTCAGCCAGGGATCAGTTTGCATCCCTTGAAGAGCTGCCTTGACTCAGTAGTCTGAGATGTGAATAAACCATTATTCTGTCAACTTTCAGACCTTCCACACATCTAAGAGAGAGACAGTGCAGAGTTTGGAAGGTTTCCCAGAAGGCTTCTGCAATTTAATATCAATGCAGTTAAATGTAGTAAAATTTGAATTAAAAAGATACTGGGGTTTTAAAGATTCAACAGGAGAGGCTGCTCCAAATGTGCACATTTATGTGTGAGAAATTGGTTCACTTTCCTAAAAGACGAGAGGCCTCTGTTTAGTGGGAAAAGAGTGAGATCCTTCTAAGTAGAAACCAGATAAATCTGTGTATCCCTTTTCAGATGACATACTGAAATTAAGAGAAGAAAATAGACATTTCTCTTCTTTGAATTTATTCCCCAAGATCCCCAAGACTTGGTAGCAAACAAGGTTTGGAAAACCAGAAAAGAGAATTATGATATTTGCAGAATTTTCAGTTGGATTTTCTCTTGGACCATAAAATTGATAAGAATTTCTATTGATATTAAATCTATTCCTCTAATTATGCTTTATTCTTAATAATATGAATTATATAACTAAATCTAGAACATGTCATGGTACTCTAGTGAAATTGAATGCTAGGGAATATAAATTTAAATTTTATAAAGATTAATGCTGAAAGTTATATAAAAATTAATAGACATGACTAAGTTTGCAAAGTAAAAAGAGCACATTATTATCAGCACAATAATTCTGGTTTCCTGTGAGTTTGGCAGCAATTGTCAACAACCTGGACTGAAAAGATACACATACTGTGTTTTGGAAATGCAAGGAGTAAAGGATGGCTGATTCCTAATATTTTTACACAATCCTTTTGCCTGACAGGTTTCCTTAAAAGAACAAGCCCTTCTTAATATCAAAGTTAATCAATTCCTGCTCACCATTGTACACTCCTTTCAAAGCCTTGTAACTGTCATCTTCGTGTTAGGAGCAAGTATGACAAAACCTGTAACATCACTGAGTATTCCTGTGTTAGGAGCTCCTGAGACCTCCAGGTAACCAAGGCAAGTTTTGCAGTTTTACTTCTCTGTGAAATTCAGACAAGTCAATAGAAAACCTCAAGAACATCAGAATGGTGGGTTAAGGGTTCATTATTTCCCTGTGAGATAAAGATGTCTTTGAAATAATTAAGCAGCATTAACTGCACACTTAGAAAAATAAATAAAATTTAAACCCCTCCTTTTTCAGTCAAAAAATTGACATTTACTAAAATTTTAAGCATCACTGACACCTGCACTGGAGATTTCTTTGATTTCTGATGAATACGTGGAATTTGGAAACTGCTTAGAATGTAATGACTTGTGATGTTGAAGCCTGTTAAAGTAACCTCTGAGCTGAGGTTGTACAGAGGTTTCTGAGCTACATTTATCTTTGACAGATGTAATCTCTGGGTCTTATTATCATCTTAGAGTTCCTTAAAGTTCTTGGCAGAAAGTCAGAAAGGTAAAGCTTTCATGAAGGGAATGAATCCATTCGGGGAGTTTCTTGACTCCGAGTCTGCAAAGATCAAAGTTTCTTCCATTCAGTTTTCATTCCCAGTCAGCTCCAAAGCTTAGAGGGAAAGCTGGCACAGCACTGAACTGGTGTGTCCCTTCCTAACGTGACTGAAATCATGGCATTTAAACTTCCAAAGTATATTAAATAGGGAGACAACCTAAGATTAGTACCTAAACACATCAACTATTTTATTTGACTACCTGTGGAATTTATGTGCCACCAAAGAGCCAATTTCATCTTCGGTGTCACTCAAGATTCTGAATTTATCTGTGTCCCTTTGGTGGTTTTGGTTCTGCCCATCTCAGCCAGAACATCACAGCCCTGGCAGGATCTCAAAAACCCCAAAGCACAAGATTCAGTCAGTCACAGTGTCCTGCTGATGTGCAAACTTCTCGACAGAGTAACTGCCTCCTGCTTTCCAGCCTCAAAAGCCAGGCAGACCTTTAGTAATGATCCATCCTAGTTTAGAAACAGAGAGTTCAGGTTCTTAAAACCTTAATTCATAACAGCACTTTTACACAATGTGATATTTGCCTCATCCCAAGAGAACTATTATTTAAAATTATGAATTAAGAGATTTAAAATAGAAAGTTACTGTCATTTTTCCTATTAAAGTCAAATGAGATTAAGAATAGTGACGGGTTTTGTGTCTGACAGAGACTAAAGGAAACCTTTAACCAGGAACAGAAAAGAGACCTAAAACCTTCCTGATACAAATAATTGCATTCATTATTTTTACCGAAAATAGGAATTAATGGAAGATTTGTTCACTAAACACACCATGTTGAGTTCTGCTTGTTTCTGCATCACACAATATCCACTCTTCCACATCCTACTATCCATATTACAAGAATATTGGGATAGGAATGGCTTGCAGCATGAGGTCTCTAAGTCATGCTTGTCTCCTTGCACAGGCACCCAGCACAAAAGCAAACTGCTTTGTGTTACCTGCCTGCACAAAGCTGGAAAATTAAGGTGGTGGGTACCATGTCACTGAGACCAACCACGAGGTCAACACCTCTCAGCAAACCACAGAGGTCCTGACACATGCAAAGAAGTGAAAAGACCAAAGAATCCTTGGGTTCAGAGTTGTCTTGATTGACAGAACAAAACCCTGTGGAAACACCAATGCAGTGAAGGTTGGGAAGAGGGAAAACACTGCTTTGGTCGTGGCTGTCCATGTGGAAGAGCTCTCAGGTCTGGTCTCTGCCACCTCCACCCCAGCATGAAGAACCACCAATGACTCCAGCCCCAAGACAGCCTCACACCTGGGTTATGTTATAAACCTAACACTTAATTCATGTTTGTTCCATATTTGGGTCTTCATTATTTGATGGACTGCCTGAACTTTGAGCAAAAAGGGTTCTCTGAAGCTTCAAGGTTTGCCTGATGTCTCAGTTTCTCTAAATATTTCCATCACAGTGGCACCAACATTCCTACAACTTCCTTTAGTTTTTTTCTTCTTTTTTAATACACTAACTTGCTATTCAATAGCAGCATCACATATTGGGGATTTTAGATCCATATTGCAGAAAGTAAACCTACTATTCAATGCATTAAAGAAAGATCAATTTGATAAAATGGAAGATCTGAAGTTCCAAAAGAAGACCTTTAGGTTTTAAAGCACCATTGCATCTGAGTGGATATTACCTACTCTACAGAGCCACAATTCCTCCCCAAGGATTATTCCAGTGCTGCAGTAGCACCCAAGGTCAGGTCAGGACTAATGTCCCAACACAGCAGAGGATATGCAAACACAAAATCAGATATTATTTATGCCATAATCTGAAAAAAATTATAATTTATAGAAATTTAATTTGATTTCAACATATCCTGAAATTACCTTTGCAATATTATTAAATCTTTGCAGAAAGATTCACAGCTTTTAACAAGATTCTGTAAGGAAGTTGTTTATGTTATTAATGTTTAATTAGTCAGTTTTGTTAGGGACACAGAGCAAGTGTTCCTTCAAAGCATTCCTGCTGTCAAGTGTGGCTGGGAGCTGGAATGGTTTATGCACTGCTGGCATAAACCATAAACTTCTCCTCTCTCCTGAGACAGTAAAGCCACGTTAGTGCTTTTGTTTCACTGAGGAGAACACATTTCCTCTTTATCTCTGCCATCTCCTGCATTCCTGCTCAGTAAAACAAGCAATAGCAGAGATCTGTCAAAAGTTGGAGACCTCAATTTCTGAATGAGTTGGAATTTACACGTGTAAAAGGACATCAGTAATTTTCTCACATTTTCCTAATCTCCCCTGATGGATTCAGGCCATGCTTTTCATTTACTCCAGATGTGATAACCAAACTGTCAGCTATGTTTCAGCTCTGCCTTTAATCTTCCCTGGAGCCAATAATAAAAGATTAGTAATTGACAGTGGTTGCCAGGCTGAGGGTGATGCTTATTTTAAACACGGGAAGCAAGAGCTGTATTCTATGAAGGGATAATTTGTGGGAGGCCAGAAAATTGGATTACTTTGTTATCTGTTGTGTAAATGACAAAGATATTCAGTGTCCTTAAAATGTCAAGGCAAGTTTAATTAAAAATTTACTCCCTAATTTGAAGGTGGGAGAAGAGAAGAGAAAAGAGGAAACATAGTCATGTTTACAGGTAATTTAGAAACTTTGCCAGGAAGAATATAATGTTAATAAAAGCCATAAAAATATAATAAGGATACTGAAGTTTTGATATACAAACATGTCATCAATTCTTGAATTTACAGACACTTGGGAGAAGGAAAAAGTATCTACTCTCATCAAAAGATAAACATACACAACACATCACCAATATATTACCTATAATTTGAAAGTTGGGAGCTGGGAATAAAAGAAGAAATGTCAAGAAATCATTCAGAAAAATGAGCTTGCTGAGAAAGAAATCCTCCAACCACATCCATCCTTCATGGGTTTCCCATGAACTCAAGTTACTCAGTCACACAAGACATTCCCAATGCAGGAACAGCCTTTGCCCACATTCCATGCATGGGAGAGAAGACAAGCACCATGGCCAAGATCAAGCCAAGCGAGCAAACTGGGAAACCACAAAAAACAAAGATGGTTTTGTGTTTTCTAATCCATCTCATTCATAAATATCACAGCTTTCATGGAAATGGGCTGAGCTGAGCTCAAGGAATTGATCTAAATTACTACAGTTTGATTTCTGTCTTTTCTGTAATCATAGGAGGACTTACAGAGTTTCCAAATGAGCTTCAAATGCACTTTTCTCATTAAATATTATACTTTTATTAGATTACATACATTGTGCTGTGTGACTCAAAGCCAGGCACACAAGGAGATCACTGAGTATGATATAGAAAAAAAATATCTCTGGCTGTACCAGTTTATTCTTTCAAGCTTTACAGTAATTTCTGATGTCTTTCCTAGGAACTCAAAGGCCAGTTCTCCCTAAATCAGTCACTGGTCAATGAGGAATTTCAGCACTGGAAACAGTCCCAAGCTGGAAGCAGGACTGGTGGGAACATGTGCTTAGATGTGATTCCTTGCACAGGGGTCACTGGCACTGCTCACAGCAGTGTGGTCTCACTGGAAATGGGTGAAGGGAAATGGGCTTTGGAATTCAGGAGGAAGAGAAAGACAGCAAACATCACAGCTCCTCATGTGTCTGTCTTTAAGCACACTCCTGCTTTTAAATTTGGCATTTGAGTGATAAAAGCTCCCTTAGTTTTGCATCTGAATTAAAATATCCTTTTCTTCAATCACATTTCCAGACAAATGGATAGGAAATTGGGTGGTACCTTCCTGCAAATATTTTGTTTATGCAGTTAAGTGCAGATTCTTTCTGACAATTTGCATTGTTAAATCAGTAACTGCAGCAGGTTCAATCACCAGCAAGATTGGAGTTCAAGAACACAGACAGGCTGATGAGCCAGACTGGACTAAAAGCCTGAATTAAATAACTCCCTGCCTCACTATTTCTGATGGAATCTAAAGGTCACATAATCCAATCCTGGGATAATTTTTCCCAGGGCAGGTAAGTGAAACAGTAAAATGCTTTTTATGGTTACAAATGAGAAGGTAATTTGAATATTTGAACCTTTAAGAGTGGATAAAGTGGCACAGCAGGATGATTGATCAGATGTGTTTAAAATAGAGAACAAAACACAAGAACATCTTCATGGGGACTCAGAGTCTATAAATCAATGAACTCTACTTATAATCAATATCATACATCAGAAAAATAAAGACCCAGAAACCTTGTAACCAGATATATTAATCCCTGGAAGGAATGGTAAATATGGACAATATAAAAGTCTTGAAAGAATTGAGTTTACCTTGTTCTTCAGGGGGAAAAATAAAGCAACACCCCAATTAAATGTTACAACGAAACAGTAATGAAGAGATTATGTTTTACTAGAAATTTAAAGTTATTTCTAAACCCTCAGAAGGAGTCTGTTAAAACTCCATAATTCAGTTGGCAAAATTCACATATCTAATGGAAACAGCAGTAAATCTGGACTGCAGAAAGGATAATTTCCTTTAGCCATGACAAGGACAAAAGCATCCTATGTGCTGAATTCCATTAAATAGCAGAGCAATTTTAACTGTCCAACAAACGACTCACTGGAAAAGGCAGTAAATGCTAAAATTAAGTCTTGGTGCACTGAATTAATTCACATCCTTTTCCTTCCCCAAATACCTACAGAAAACATTCTTTTCCCTGTTTAAAGTAAAGAACTGCAGCAGCTAAAATAGTGCAGAGAATGGCTCTTGACAGATTATTGTTTTCAGGGGAAATTCTGCTTCAGAAATTTTACTGTTCAGACACGAACCTGAAGAAATGCCAAAGGAGGAAAGAAATCTTTGGCAAGACAGTCCATAATTGCATAAGTACTCTTGCAGAATTGTTTGACTCTCACTTTTCCAAGTTCCCTTTTGTACAAGAAACATGAAATCTGTTGAAATCAAGCCAACTGACAGGAATCTTCATCAAAACCAGCTTGGACTTTGTCATTACAAAGGGGGTCAGCAACAGAGAGCAGAATTTGTGCAATGAGATCTGAAGTAACACGGTGAGCCTGAGAGCCCTTAGAAGTAAATGACAGCAGCATTGTCCAAAAAAAGAGATAAATGTGTATTTAAAAAAGCTCTTCGTGATGGAGAGACCTTTTGAATTGCCCTCTGAGGTCATTCCAGACCTGCAAAAACTATTAAAATAATTTAGCAATTTTTTTTCCAAGTGAAAATATCTATTACGATGCCACTCATGCAGAATTTTACCATTTTCATAGCAACAATTTCATAGCTCTCAAATGCTCTTTATCAGAATTTATCAGTTCAACTCATGGTGTTAAACTGAAAACTTAAAGAAAAAAAATTACAAATATCCTAGATAATCTATCAAAGATCTTTATAACAATCTTTACCCATATACTAGATCATTTATTTTATCAGTATATTATCCTAGACAAAGAAATTAGATCAAGTTTTATTAAATATGTTTCTACACGTCCTAACATGCCTGTAAACTGATGTAAAGGAAATTAAGAATACAGAATTTGTGGTTTTCAATGACCACCAACAAGGAATATGTGCACATGGACATTCTTACAGCAGTTCTTACAGCTGAGCAATTCTGATTTCAAGGAAATTTAGAGTATGGTAAGACTCAGACTTTCCTCTGAGATATTGAAAACTGGCTTTTGTAATAAAGTCCATTTTCCTACAAGACCAGTGAAGACTTTTCTCCAGCAGAACTGGATCGTGCCCAGCAGTCACAGCCCTGCACCTGTTGCATCCATTCTAGAATAACATATTATTAGAGGGGGTAATTTTTAAACAAAACAAGATACACTTGAAAAATGTCAATGGTTTTATATGAAACGACAGAGTTTTGAAACCTGCACTTTTATTGCCTTTTCCCTCCCCCCTTCATGCCTAAAGAGCATAAAGAGCTGTTTGATTTTTATGCCACCTTAGGGTAGCTCTTTAGACAAGCAGTAAAAGGCTAAATCATAAGGAGTGGCTTGTTTGAATCAAATACAAGTATGGAACAAAGAAAATTATTTTTAAGGCCCAAGATCAGTCAGACATTCAATAGTTTGAAAGAGTCCATGACACACTGGATAACCACAGCAGGCACAGCTCCCCAAACCACACCATGTATCACCCTATATCCAACCACCAGACATGTCTATGATCAGCACATAAACCACTGCCCTTGTTTGTTCTTCACCAAGTAGGAGCAGCATTTGCAAGTGCAAAACTAATATTCCATACAAAGATCTGGATTCATGTTAATCCCCTTGTTGGGTTTAATTGCTTCACCTACAACTCATCTTTCAAATTCCTTTTGTAAAAATACTCTCCAGGATCACACTATTTAAAATCATCAGCTCAAAGCTGATGAATTATTTACTAAAAAAAAATAAAAATTATTAAAGTAATGACTACTTTAAATTGGTGCTGCTCATCAGAAGGTGCTTTTATTTAGGAATTTAGTTCATTTGGAATGTAGCAAGGGCAGATGAGACAGACAAAGGAACAGAGTAGAGTGGGGAACCTCCAGCTGTAGAATTTGGGTGGCAGCATTGACCCTTTCCACTCCCATCCACTGCTCCCTAAGGACAGACTGAACCTGGGGGAGTCTGGAGCTTCTAAAAGCATTTTTTTTAAGGTTACACCATAAAACAAGTTAGTAATGCAGGACATAAGAATATGAAGGGAAGGCAGGAGAAATTCTTTGTTTAGACACTTCTCAATCAGGCTGAATTTCCCTTGGTAGAGGAAGAGGAAATGTTTGTGTTCTGTGCTCAGAATATGCAGATGAAATACCCACAGCCCCAGTCTGGCTGCAAACACAGAAAAACACGTCGTTTCTTCCTTGAAGAGATTCTCACTGTGAGGGTTTATGCAGAATTTGCATCTTGACTGTAATTAAGAGGAGCAAAATAAGAAAAAAGTCTTTGGAGAGGGCATGATGACAGCACAGTCAGGAGGAGGATGACAAGAATTACTGGCATCTTTCCTCTGACAGATAGTCTGTTCACAGGCATCACCCTCAGAGCCATGGGGGCAAAAGGCAGGTAAAAGCCACAGATCAACTTAATAACGGCCAAGCATCTCAATAAACCACAATTGGGAGATTAGGAAATAAATTTATGCCATTTACCTTATGAATATTCCCTGGTAAAGTTTGAGTTTATTATAATTATTATCAGTTACTATATTTATTTCATCTTGAAGTTTACTTTTCTTTTGACAAATTAATCTTCACTTGATATAATTATTTGTTTTCACTGCTGTCTTCTCAAACTTTTGCAATAACTTTCGACATGAATATTCATGTGTGTTATTTATCTACATCAAATGCTTTAACGTGCTTTCATCAGGAATTCTTGCTAGTTTTTCAAGACTCTTTGTCAGAACAGTAACTCTTTTATATAACAAACTCCTCACAAAGTTAATGTCTCTGGAGTAAGGAAGTTTTGAGGTTGAAAGATTGAATCCCTGAAGGTTTACAATCTTGAAAGTATTTTTCCACAGGAATATTCCTTTTTTCTTCATTGCAATTATTAGGGCTAAATAACAGCTAAGAAAAACACTCTGCTAAAGTTTCCAGCCAGACATCAAGCTCATCTGATTTGACAATATATTTCTATTCTATTATTATTTAAGAGGTTTTTTCTTCTATGGACTAAAAGGATAAGTTGAAATCACTCATGTTGAACCCAAATCTGCATTTAACCTCAAATAAATTATTGTATAGCCTATAAATCACTTCTAAGTTATAAAAGGAGTATCAAAAAGATACAAACTGGAGAGAAAAAGATTTTTCTGGTTAAACCAAGTCAGTTGAACTCAGTCAAATGAGAGATCTGATTAAATTGTACATTTACTAACATTAATGATTTACAGAAATTTGAAGAGGGAACGTTCCAGAACACCTGGGTAGAACCAACACTCTGCTGTGCTGGGAGCTGACTGAGAACAAAGTTATGACAAACCAAATGCCTCTTTCTTTGCCCATGTAAAAAATTGTATGAGGAATTTCAGGGCCAAATGGAAACTCTTCTTGAGGCAGAACTCTTAAATCCACCCAACATTTTTTGGAAATGGGGATGTTCCATCTTTACACTTTTGTCTTGGGATTCTTTCTTTCATGCTTAATGATGTAAAGGAAGATGAGCTGATTTTCCTGTTCCAACCCATCCATGTTGTCCTGTGGTAACTTTCCCACTACGTGTCTCAAACCCAATCCTAAGAAGCACCCCAGTGAGAGAGAACACTAATCCCCTTTTGACAGGGACTGGTCAGATCTTATGATTATGGCCACTAATTATCAAAATGAAGTGAATTTTTAATCACAGCAGATGGTGGGTTTGCACCTTATTTTTTCTAAGAAAGCACATCTTCCCTAAATAAAGGCTGGAAACTTAATATGTTCTTTTCTTTGAGCTTAACTTCAACTCAATGGAAAATGGAAGACTCATGTGCAGAACCTAGTTGGTTCTTAATGGAAATTGCTAAATAGTTCCAAGCAGTGGAGATTGTAAGAACATGAACAGCTTTAAAACACAAGTAGCATGGCAAAAATAACAGGCAGATCCTTGAAAACAAGCACAATTTATGGAGGTATTTCTGTGATCTGGCTGCCTCCAATTGCAGGGAAGTGAGGTCCATGACCCAGTCAGTCCCACTGCACCCTCTGTCCTTTATTAACTTGTATTTATTCGGATATACCCTTTTAAAACAAGCTGAGCATCAACAAACTGAAAATGGAGTAGTACAAAAGGCCCAAAGGAAGGTTAAAAAAAAGTAATGGAAATCTATGTGGTTTATGGCTGTCTAGGGAAATCACAGCTCTAGCTCTCTGTAAGTTTAAAAACACAACAATTTGGGTTTGAACAGCTTTTATGCAACTCCAGACAGCTTCAGGTGGCCCAAAAAATTGGCAAGTTTTGCATTTCTCTGTGATTCCTATGATTGTGCCTCCTGATGCAAGAGGAATAGGACTTATATATGGAACATCCATGTCCAAAACATCATTCTGAGTTCTTGAATAAGCAGCTCAGCTTTCCAGAGGAACTGGCAAACCAAGTCAGCTCTGGATCTGCCCTGACATGGCTCCAGATCAACCCAAAGCAGCACACACCACACACAGTGACCTGCTGCCTGGGTTTGGGTTGATGAAACCTGCACCAGGAGGACTTTAGGCTCCCCACATAAACTTCTGATGTGTTTCAAGCCAACCAGCTCCTCTCCCAGATGAGAAATGCCTGAAGGACTGTCCCAGGACAGTGTTTTACTGCAGAATCTCAGCTCACAAGGCTATTTCCCCCCTTTAAGGAGCAACATGTTAAAGCTGCTGCGATTCTGCTGCATATTTAGCAACAGCCAACTGCCCTCCAACCTTGGTTGCCTACAGACTGATTATTAGGCTGATATAAAGATATTTATATACATACATACATATATAATAGGCTGTTATACTAATCAACAGAACAGATTAGGGATTGCTAATTGTATCCTCACTCAGCCACCACAGACTTGGTCAGCAGGTCATGGATATTGAGTCTCTGGTCACAGGAATTGTGTAGGAATTAACTCAGATTCCTTTTCTGCCTCTTTCTTAAGAGTCCAGTAAATCTCACATAAACCCCCCATCCCAAAATCCCTGTTACTCTTTGCACTGTCCCACTCAGCATTTATCTTAGAGAATAAATTACCAATATAGAAGGTGTGGAAAGAATGTGAATGCATTAATGGTGACAGAAACAGTTAATAAAGCGTATCATCATTTTGTGCTTGAAAAGGTCCTCAAAACCCCCAAAACAAAACCAGTCTCCACCATTCCCTCAGATGCTCTGCAGTGCCTTGAGGTTGGTTGAGCAATAAACAGATCCAGGGATGGGAGAAGCAATAGTGACTAATAATGAATTTTAGTGCATTGTTAGAATTGACACTGAAGAGATTCACTTACATATTAATTTCTTTAGCTTGGCATTACAGAATTCCTCCTCTACCATATTTTCCTTGTGGTTTCCTTCAAAACTTGAAACCAGTCCTAGGAATCTCCCTTCCTGTAGCACTCAGCTTATTATTCTTGAGGTACTTATTAGATACATATTTTTTTGAATAAATGAAAAAATCTCATGTTTAATTCACAGCAGATTTTCAACTGAAATTCCATATCTACAGAATACCCAAAGTCTCACAAGTCAGAGACTTGAACTAAACTGATTACAACTGGAGAAAGGAAAATAAACCCACAGTAGATAAAGCCTTTGACCTACCCCAAAGAAGTTCTGCAGGAGCAAATCATATGCAGGACATGAGTGACCTCGAGATGGTGTCACAAGTTCAGAGCCATCCCCTCAATAACATTGTCTGGGATAAGACAGCAACTTTTGGCCCCCTTTGCATGGAGATGGAAATGATGAGATGATGAGTGGGATGAATGTTTTACAATCCATCATTCAGGACAGGTGCCCTTCACCCAACTCAAAGTTTAAAGCCATTAATATTTTCCAAAGCCAAGATTTTATATATAAATACATATAATATATTTAAATATGGCACTGGAAAGCACCAGTGAACACTGGCCAGTGTTTCTCAAGCATAAGAAATGGAGAAGAGGACTCAGATTCTGACCAGCTGACTGTTAATATGGGGAAAGAGGTGGTGCCACCTCCAGCTGTTCATATCTTAAGTGCCCCTTAGTTCTAAAATAATTGCCAATTCACAATGAAAAAATGTGGATCTGAAGTCTTCCTACAGCTTTACAATTAACTAAAATGATGACTTGGTATTTTACATTACTGTATTTATTCTAATTGAGAAAGTAAAGAATTAATTACCTTGTTTCAGCTTGTGGTTAATGCTTTTATTTTTTCCCCTCTATTTTTCCTCCCCCACTTAATTTTTATGTCCTGTAGACCAGAAATTGAAGACAGTGAATAGCATAATGGTAACTAAATAACCTCTTCTGTAGGAAGAAATATTTTAAATGAGGACTAGTACAATCTCAGTTTCTAAAGAACACTCTGAAGCTCTGAATTTTCAGGCTTCTGCCCTTGGGCTTTAAAGGAGTGTCCATAAACCAACTCAAGTGCCTCTTTTCTGCACACTGCTGAGAAGACACATCAATGGTGATTTTTCTTAATTGAAACTCAATTTCTACATCTTTTGACTTTTGAAATTGCAGCCTGGACCCCTGTCCAAGTGGGCAAAACTTTTACACCTCTAAATTCCCCTTGTTGTGTGTTATTCAGTGATCTCTCCCCAAGTGACTTATGTCAGGAAAGTGTTGCCTTTTATTTCCTTTTCATCCCTAATTTTGTGCTGAGACTCTGATGAGACAGATCTGCATTTGGAATTTCTGCAATATGACCTTTCATGAATTTGATTTACTGAAGGCTCAGATGTGATAGTTCCCATTTGCACGCCTGGTTTTATATGGGTGACATTTTCCCTCAAACATTAACCTGCCATTTTATTGTCTCTCAATATGTTTGGTAGATTGAATAATTTGAACTTGTCACAAAATCAAAATTGGCCTACAAAAATTTACCTTTGGTAAAGAAAATGGGCTCTTTTTTTTGTTTTTGTTCATTTTTTTGTCCTTGTGGGGCAGAATTTTCCATTAGGCCTCCTGTCTTTTATTTTTAATTGAACACACAGGTTGCTTTTCTCCTGGGCCATGTATTTTACATGAGTATAAGGGGCCTTTCCTGGGCCCCTTTAAAGTATTATTTGTAGAACTAGAGCTAAAAAAACCCCTATGAAAAACATTTTATGCTGTTCCATTGAGTAAAACCCAACAACCAGTTAAGAAAATGAGCTCCATAAAATCACTGACAGCATTTCCTTCCCCCTGATAAGGTTATTGCCATAGAGTTTGGGTGTTGAGCCACACAAAGAATTTTGGATTTACTGAGACAAAACATCCCTAAATATTTCAGGCACGGGGGATTGTTTCAGATTCCTTCTCATAGTAAAGTTTTTACTTGTCCAGAAGAATCATTGCAAAATCAAAAGTTGTATCAGGGCTGATAATTCCTTTTGTCTCATCACTAACAGGAACTCTGAGCCACTGCAGGACAAAAATCCAAACTCAAAGGCATCTGTCAGTGGGAATAATCCAGTTTTCCAGCCCCATGAATTTCTCATTTCTAGCCTTTGGATTCTACTCATACAACTGAAAAAGGTGAAAAGCTCTTTCTTTTATTCCTTCAGTCAATCAGGAACATCTTCTGTGCTCCTTCATCATTCCACAAAATGTAGATACACAATTACTTTCATCCAAAAATAAAAATAATCAGAATGCCATTGAAACACATGTTATTAGCACTTATTAACAAACAGCAGTTGGGCTTTCTTGGTCTGATAATGATCTTACTAAAAATAAGGGTGCACAATGTTACAAAAACAAGTAAAAAAAATTACTTGAAACTCATGAGAGAACATCTTTCTCACTATAATTATAATTTTTCGTAAAATATAGAGTGTGAATTTTTAATAAGTTATTGTTATTGCACTCCCAGCCCTGAAAATTAACTACTGTGCATTTTAAGACATTCTGACATCTCTGCTCTGAAAACCAGTACAAGACATGAACTCCTCTGCACACCAAGTACCAGCTGAAAGACTCCCTGCAGCTCAGAATTCTTTCTGCCAACTCATTTGTCAGACTTTTATAAAAGGTATTAAGAAAAAGCCAGAAGAATAAGTCCCAAACTATGGCTTATCCATCTCACATACCACGCTAAGAAACTGTGATGAATAGACAGAATTCTCTTTCTAATAATATTGGGGTTACAGAAAAGCAAGAGGTTAAGAAGATAAACTCTCATTGTAGTAAAAGAACGTAATTGCTTAAAAAATAAGACAAATCACATGTGTGTGAGTGTACAGAAAAGGCAAGGCTTTGGGGGACCTCCTGCCAGGACCTGTAGGAACCTACAAGAAACATGGAGAGAGAATATTTACAGGGGCCTGGAGTGGCAGGACAAGGGAATGGCTTAGAGGGCAGGGTTAGATGGGATATGGAGAAGGAATCCTTCCCTAGGAGGGTGGGCAGGCCCTGGCACAGGTTGGGCAGAGAAGTTGTGGCTGCCCCATCCCTGGGAGTGTCCCAGGCCAGGCTGGACAGGGCTTGGAGCAACCTGGGCTGGTGGGAGGTGTCCCTGCCCATGGAAGGGGGTGGGATGAGATGATCTTCAAGTCTCTTCCTTCCCAAACCACTCTATGACTCTATTGTATAATCCAGTCCTTATTTTCCATAAAAACAATGAAGCATCAATAAGAAAAGATAGTTTTAAGGTTTTCCTGAAATATCTCTCAGTTACCACTCTGAGAGATGGGATATAATCCCATTCCATGTGGAGGCAGAGGATGGGACTCTCCACCATAAAGAAATGCCTCTTGCCAACACCAATCACCACAAAGCCACCCTTTCCTGGGAATATAAAAGGCACATGGGACTGCGAGGAGGAATCTTTGCCATCAGGGCTGTTGTCAAACCAGGGAGAGGATGTTTTCTCCCCTTTATTTCCTTCCTGCAGCAGTGCCTTGGGTCAGGTGCCCAGTTGCTGCCAGACCCTCACTGTGTTGGGGGACTTTTTGATTCCCCAGATGGCTCAGAATTGCTTGTGTAGCTTTGCAAAACTACAGAATGCATTTTATTTGCTTCCCTCATAGCTCCAGAAACAGGCTTGGAAAAACAATATTCAGGTTTTCTGAGGATGACATTTTCTCTCTGCTTGAATTCCTTCCACTCCTCACAGGCACCATCCCTGATTCCTCTTCCTTCCCCACACTGGAAGGACCACCAGCAACACCACTCACTGCCCTCTGTGAGCACCAAAGAGTTTCATCCTGTCCAAGAGTGTTTGGTGTTGAAATCCAAGAGCAAAGGTGCCACTTGTTCAAAATTCTCTGCAGGTAAAAGCATTTGGAAGATCTCACATTCAAGGAGGGGGAATGGGAGGACTGTTAGAAATGCTTGATCAGCAACACCAATTTCCCCACAATAGCTGAGACAGCTGAATTAGGGAAATTATCTTTATTCAAAGACCATTCTAGCAACTAACAAAGTGATTAAACCACTGCTTGCTCATTTATGGTTTCTGTATCCTCATTTATTTTTACTGAAATCCTAAAATAAAATTACTGCCCCAAGTATAGCTATTTTATTTCTCATAATAATCTGGATAGATTTTACCACCATAATATTTAAATACATTTTATTTCCTAAAGCATTAAAGGCAGTTTACAGTTGGCTGCAAAGGAGTGCCTAAGACCAGAATTGCTGGGCATTTGACTGAGACAAAAGGATTGTGGCTTTTTTGTACAATTATACATTTTATATTTGCCCTCCTGCTCACTCTAATTCAGTTTATATATACATAGGAAATGCAGTGATAACCAAAAGGATATAATTTTCAGCTATTAAATTTTATGCATTTAAATCTAGAATTCAGTAAAAATGTAATAATGCTGATCTACTTCCAGAGAAACTTGGATTTAGAATAGAGCAGTTCATTAAATCTCCCCTGGAGAAAAAGTTCCTATCAGGCAATTGAGTCCTTTGGATTTTCTACAGTCACTCACAGTGACACAGAACTCTACAATGGCTTAGAAATGTGGTTTTCCAAAGCTGAATACAAACAAACACGACATTACAACCTAAACTGCAACAGGCAGAGACCTTCAGGAAGGTAAAAAGTTGTAAGTAGCTAAAAGGAACTGGGATTGGGGAGGATTCTCCTCATTGGGGTAATCTGGTGACCCTTTGCATTCACAACAGGTACAAAAGCAAATGAAATTTATTGTTGTGAATTCTGAAACCAAAACCAAAGATTTATTCTCAAATTTCAATTTAAATTCTGCTCAGTTTGCAAGAATAGTTGTGATAATTTTTGATGAAGGACTTCCCACCAGGTACAGCAAACTGAGAGGAGATATTTGCATGTTATAATTACCCAACAGCCACGTTCTTTATATCAAAACAAGTTTTTCACATGGATTTTCAAATTTGTAGCTTTTGGGCTTCATTTCTACAGAAACAAAGCTGTCAGTGTAATAACTATTACACCATACACAGAGTTTTTAAGATGATCTATCAGAGAATCACAGACTGGTTTGGAATGGAAAGGACCTTAAAGCTCACCCATTGCCACCCCCTGCCCTGGGCAGGGACACCTTCCGTTGTCCCAGGGTCCTCCAAGCCCCATCCAACCTGACCTTTCATTCTGTAACAGCTCCTACAAGAGCCACAGTTCCTTCAAACAAATTAAATCAGCAGAATGTCAGTGCTCTTTTAATTTGAAAAAGAATTTTCAGAATTTGTATTAAGAATTTCCTAAGATATTATTATACATTAAAGATGTTTTAAGTGTCCATGGGACACTATCACCTGGATTTAATAAGCTTTTCCTCCTCTCTTATTAATTTTTGTCTAATGGACTATGAATTGTCCAACAAAGATTGTGTTACATTTACAATATAACATGGAAGGTGAGGCTCTTAAATATAATCCTGTTGAATGAATTATTTAAAACTTTTTTGAAGTCTATATAAATATAAGGGGAATGATAATTGGGGAGTTTAACCCATATTATACTCAAATCAATGGTAATCCAATTTAAGTCTTTATAGAAGAGCTGGAAGTTCAGCCACCAGAAGAGGAAAATATATTTTTGTTTTAACTGTTACTACTAAGAAAAGTGACCAAGATTTCTTTTCACAGAGATGCTTATAGAGCATTTTTAAAGGCAATCAAAAGCCAGACTGCTACTCTTCCTTCAGTGATATTGACAGAGTAGATTTAATATTTTGTTATGCCAAAGAATAATCAAATTTATCTCAGGGATCAAAGATATTTTTGCAGGTTTAGCTGAAGGGTGATCCATCTGTCATTCATGGTCCTCAAGATTCTGGCATTCTGGTTATAGCATGAACAGCCCTTTTGTCACTCCTGCAATTTCATGGAATATATAAAAATATCAGCTATTTTAAATACCAGACTTTTGAGCAATTCTTTATGAAATTTTTAAAGAAGCTCTACCTGTAAAAGAGAAAAAGAAGAAATCCTAACTAGTTTGTCCCCACAATAACACTAAATGATTTTTAAGATTGTTTCATGAGCACCAGAGGTAGACATTGTTCCTTAAATGACCTACTAAAGTTTGTAAAGCTGAATCATTTATAAACTAATACAGCTCAATTCAACTTATCTTCATCTTTGAAGTTTGATTCTTTTATTCAAGATCTGAAGGAAGACTTCACCTGAAAGCTTGTTCTATTTTTTTTTTCTTCCTCAAAGCCTTTGTTCTCTTTTCCAAATAAAATTGTTTATAAGGCAAGATTAACCAGAGGAAAAAAAGAATACCCAGAAATCTCATCTTGAAATAGAAAGATTTGAGGCTCTGAAAGATTTTCCTGTTAATGTAACAGCCTTGAAATGATAATTTAGGGACTCTAATGTGGAAACAGAAGAGGAGCGTGGCAGGCTGAGGCTCTGGGACCCTCTGTCTCTGCCAGGCAGCCACAGAGGGGCATTTGGGAGGGACAAAGAATGTACCAAACACATGTGCCCCTTTTTCCTGCAGGTGAAGCCCTGCAGAAGTGGGCACTACTCTCAGCCCAGTGAGGAGTGTTTGACTTCTTTTTCCAAAGCACCTTCAAAGGAAACCATCTCGTGTGATAGAAAAGTTCAAAGCTCAACCAGCCCGAGCTGTGACTCTCCTCATCCCTTCTGATTCCTCCCTAATTGCTGCAGGGAAAGGCTCCCCTGGACCTGGGAGGTTCCCTAATGAGTCTGGTTCTGAACATGCCACAATTAGAGAGGAACTCTGGGCCTGGAATGGGTGTTTTAAGCATTCCTACTGATCAGTCTCCTTCGATGCAGGAATTTTGTTGCCTTAAAACATGTGCTTTGGCATAAAAACCTGAAACCTTTCAAATGGTTATTTCCCTGACTCGTTAGCTGAGACCCTTCCCTATTAGTGCTGTGGATGATCACAGTCCTTTTTGAGGTGAAATAAAACATGCATGGTAAGACATTACTGAAGGTAATTGAACCTGTGGCAGTTTATCTGAGGAGGAACAGAAACACCCACGTGTGTCTAGAGAAGCAACGCACGAGCTGATGAGCTTCAGGTACACAAAGTGTTGTGCCACATCCCCAATTTGCAGGAAAATCTGCTACCCAATTCAGAGCTCTACAGGTCTTTTAATACCATCTTTGGCAAGAGAAAGCCCCACCATGACCCAAAGAGAAACCTCTAGAACTGAGCATCTGTGTGGGGGGAAAAAAAGAAATCCAGATTTCTGTGCCACCCGTGGACAGAATCTAAACCAACTTGTACACTCTTACAGAACTCTTAATGACACCTCCTCTACAGGGAAGTAAATAAACTAAGTCATCTTCAAGAGGTCTCAATCCCCCTGGTGTTATCTTTTATAGGTAGAATGGTGCTGCTCAGCAAATATGTCCTGTAAGATGTGTTGTCTCGATAAAATCTGTATAATCTTTTCTAGGCTGAATTGCCCCTGGCAAAGAAGTGTTGGAAAATGACCTCAAGCAACTGTGCCACTGGGATCTGTCATCATTTGCCTACCACCTCATAAAGCCCCAGTCTGCAGCAAATTTTCATTAATTTTATAGCTCCTAGAGGACTAATATAATACATATCACTTTTAAGTTTATACCTGTGCTTGCTGAGCTAAATCTTTAATTGTAGCCCAAATCAGCCAAGCACTTAAACAGACGCTTTATTTTTGAGCACTTCATTCTACTGACTTTGATGGGTCTGTGTGGGTGCTTAACACATCAGGTGTTTGCCTCAGTGTTGTGCAGGATTTGCATTCAGAGTGCTGAGGGCCTGGAAAAATCCAGCCTTTCCTGGGGGTGTTTCTGTTGTGTGTGTTTTGTTTTTAATAAGGAAAATAAGCTAGAGCAAAAATATTGGAGTTGTAAGACCAAAATAAAGATAATAACAGCTTTCTTTCCTTTCTAAAATGATAATTGATGTTGTGAAGTTGCTGTTACTTTCTCCTTACACTTCCCAGCTGATGCAACCTAGACCTTTACTTTTATAATCAGCTTTTAATTAAGCCATATTACCCTCATGCCTGTAATAATTGTTATGATTCTATTACCGTCTTTGTTCAACACATTTGTAGTTTTAAATGACAGGAAGTCAAGCCAGCAATTTGTAAAGATGTGTGAATAAGGAAATTGCTCTATTCACATGTTCATAATGAACAGAGAGATAACACAATAATGCTTTGTATTCTCTCGCCCTCCAAGCAGGGGAAAGAAAAGCAAAGGAGGTGGCCTGGATAATTTCCTGCAACCCTCCCTTTGTTCTTAAACCTTTTTAGCAGGATTTGTGAGGAATGCAAAGGAAGACAAACCATCCAACCCAAGCTCTGAGCTGCTGCTTTAGTGACACAGCTTCCAGGAGCAAGAACAAGCTCATTCATTAAACCAAACTGCTGGCAAAAGCCACAGCACAACCACACCCACCCCTGTACTCCTCCTGCACCAGCACTGCTACTCCATTTATATGCTCTGGCCGAAACATGGGCAAGCCTAAAGCTGTTCCAGCCTTACATTACACATGATGTCAATTAACAGTATAAATAAAAGATATTTAAGACAGTTTGCTGTTCAAGAAACTCAGTCTGGTTAAACAGTGGGAAGCAAAGGGCACAAGTGCAGCTTTGCTTGGATTTTAAAGACTTCATAGACACACCTGATGGAGGACACAAGGGAGAGAAAGAGCCTTAATGCCTTTGAACCATCTTTCCTCTCCCAGGTCTCTCAGCAGGTCACACCCCCACAGTCACAGAGAAGTTCAGCCACTCCTCTGCCCTTGCATTGCCTCTCCCCACTGAAGGAGGGGAATCTGCACTTTTAATTTTCACAGGTCCTTGAAGCACCACTAAACACACATGGTTGGAGGAGAGGGGAAAAGTCACATTTTAGTAGACAGTTTGTCAAACAAATAATAGTTATTTAAAGAGATTTTATCACTGCACATTGCTATTCAATCAAATTCCTTGTTGTTTTCCCCATTGCTTGTAGACAAACCAGAACATTCAAACATTGCTCCTAATTCTGTATGTAATTCTGACACAGGAAAAGAAACTTCCAGGTACCTTTAACTACAATAAAAATGAAAGTTTGTGGTTTACGTTTGGAGTTATTCTATAACTATGTGAATTGCAATGGATTAAACACTAAAATGACATTATCACCTCCCAGTTATATGGAACTGAAATGTCTGAAACACAGCAGCACTAAGCTCTCTATGAGCTTCCCTGCCTAAGCAGGGCAGCATAAACTTTCTACATCACAAACTTTGAATTTCTTTATTTTCTTTGGCACCATTTAACTCACTTTCAAATACTTATACAGAATCCCAACCAAACTCACTCCCTCTCACCTTCAGAATGTATTTATGCTGAAAATATTTTTCCTGCCATTTCAGTAGTTGATTCATCATGAGATATGATGTGTGGAGCTCTTCTAGAGCTTCACAGAGCTCAGGAGCACCAAATTCCACCTGCTCAGTGTGTTTTCACCAACAGAGAGAATGCACAAGCTCTCCTGGGGACAGTCTGGAAAGGTTGGTGTCATTGTGACTCATTATGTATGAAATTATGTATTTCACACCAATAGGCCTAAAATTAAGATTAAATTACAAGTCAATTGCCAAAGTCTCCTAATGAAAGGATAATGCACACATTTGCTCTGTTTTAAAGCATCATTTCCACATGCATATGCACATCTATATTTATTTCTCTGTTCTACAGAGTTCAAGAAAATTTATTGCTGATACTGGAATAGCTAAGTCTTTAAATTTACTTAGAATAAAATAAACAATCTTTTCCTATTTGCAAATATTTTAGCTTAAGTTTTACCCATGTGAGCAATTTTTCTGCTCTGCATTTTAATCATCCAGTGGTGCATTTGACCTTTGCAGCACTAACAAAAAACAGCAATAAAAATACACTATACGTGATAGAGGTCCCAGAGATATTGAGCCTCAATATGGTGATTAAAACTATTTTTTTTTCATTATTTAGAAATATCAGCCTGTTCTTACTCTCAGCAGTGTATTGGGGAGTGCAGACCATTGGCTCTGCTTTTGGCTCCTGCTTTTGTGTTTTCTGTGGTTATTTCCTGAAACATCCCCTGAGTGTTCATGGGATGAAACAGCCACAGGCACAAACTACACCGAGACATTGATTTGACTTCCCTTAGAGATCTTGGAAAAGACAACTCTGTCCCAACAGACCCTTGATGACAGCACAATCATTTAAAATACTGGTTATTTACTTTGCTTAAACATTTCAACCCTGAATTCAGCCCCAGAATCCAAAGTCCCCACTATGAGCCCCCTCAGCAGGGAAATCTCTGGGTGAGATGTCCCTTTGCATCAGTCCTAAAGCCAGAACAATGTCCCAGTTCTAGTGGCAACTCTAAGAGCCACTACATTAGCAACCACTTTAATTCACTGAGTTAATAGTTAAGCATTTTTAGCATTTACTCCTTAAATGGCCTCTAATTGTATTTTACAGATCTATCCCACCAACATGATGATTTCCCTGAGCCCTCTGGGACAGAGTGGGGCTACTGAGTGATCTCATCACTGCACAGGCCTCAAATGTGGGTTTTTAAAGATGAATAAACACAAAATGCTAAACATGCTCAGGTTAAACATGTCAATAACTTCACTGACCAATCTGGGATGACTCTTCCACTTGCTATTATAGTGTTCACATGCTTGGCCAAGTCTGGGCTGTTGCCTCCACAAATTTGTAGATCTTGTTTTTCTAAACATTTGATATAGAATCATATATACAAAAGTCAGAGTTCTATTTCCATGCTAATAAAAACCAAGGACTATTCTATCAATGCCATTACACTCCTCTTTAGCAACTCACAATTCAAAATTATACTTAAGTCCAATTAAGCTGATGTAAATTGACCACTCAAAGCCCATCTATGGGGGCACCAAGAACACCATCCATAGGTCAGTCATTTCTAAGGTTATTTTCATTAAAAATAGATATGAAGAGACAACATTTCATTACTGAGCAAACAAGTTGTGAAGAATTTTCATTCTTTCTCAAAAAAGAATTTTGGAATTGTAAGCACTTGTCTTTGACCACTTCTCTCATACTTGTAATTCAGTGCTGGCAGCTACAACTGCCAAAACACTTCTATGAGTCTGCAAGGGGACACTTGATTTAAAATTGAGGATATATCAGCTTTTAAGTGTTGTTGGAAACTGGTACAGATCCACTTCCTGCAGCACGAGGCAGAGAAGCAGAGTCATTACAGTCCCAGTCACTGAACAGAGCTTTTCTAACTAAATTTCAACCAAGCCATAAGCATTCCACTTGCTATGGATTTCCCTGGGTTAATGAATCAGCATCCTGGAAATGACATGTGATAATCCATGCCCTTGCCAGGCTGCAGCCTGAGCCCCAGAGTTATCTTTAAGCAGCTCCATTTCATGGCAGTCACAATAACAACCTGCTCCTTTGGTGACTTCTCCCAGTGTTAGCTCTGACAGTGGACATTTTTCATGCCTGGTGATACATTGCAGGAATGTCACAGAATATGTGCAAAGACTCTGTTTGCAAAAGCCACTCTGACTGGGTTGTGAATCACAGCCCTCCTGCTGGAAGTGCTGCAGTGGGAAGGTGGTGGTGGATTCGAAGATGGATTTAAACAATTTGATTAGTTTTGGTGGGACTGCTTTCTCTTTAGCTTAATTAGATTACAGGGAAGATGAAGACAATGCAACCTGATAAGCAATAGCAAAACTATAACATGTCCTGGGTAAGCAATCTCACCCTTTGAATGGGAAGGATTCTCTGAAGGTGGGTAGGGACAGTCTTCACCAATGCCAGATCTTTCTTCTGAAGTTTGTTCTGAAAAGGTTTTGTTCTTAAAAAAAAGAGATTTCTAATAACTGAAAAGCCTGAAAACACACTTTTATGACACACTACACTTCCATTGTGATTGTAACAAAGTACACAGAAATGCTTCTTGGAACTAGATCTGAACTGCAGAGCTGCTGACAAATTCAAATTGCCAAATCTGCAACGCAGGGACAAAGTAACAAATGAATTTATTTCATCCCTTCCCTTCCCTGCCATCATTTTCAGTGCCTGGTCACAGCAGAGGTGAAGGGAATGCACCAGCACATTTCTGTTCAGGATCTCCTCTTGCTAAAGGGCAGTTTTAAGTCACAAAGCCATTATTTCTCCTTTGGAAATGAAAGCAGCTCTCTCTCTAAATGAGAAAATCTGAGCCCAGATGCTTAGAACTCTCTGTGGCTGCCAGCAGTGAGTTCATACCCACAGCAGTTCCAATTTATAGCACAAACCTGCCCAAGGTTTGGCAGTTGTTTGTAGATTTGTGCTACTTTGCAAGGGACAGGTTTGCCAAGAGGACACAACAGATAATGGGTAATAAATTCATTACCAGACAAAGAGATAAGTGTCCATATACAGCTTAAAGTCCAGCTTTATAATTTAATCCCTACATATTACATTTGGAGGAGAGAAAAGTGTTGACAAACATGATTTTTGCTTTATTTAACCTGCCTTTTTTTTTAAGAACAACTACCAGTGTCACACAGAACAGAGTGCTCAGAGGCACAGCAGCCACTGTAGAGGAAAATCTGAGTTTAGAATCAGCAGAAGAGGGCAGCATCTTACCATGCTTTAAGTCTCTAGGCTTGGCTTCCTAAAGTTGAGACATAACAGGCAACTTTTGCTGAATGCTAATTTTGCTCAAAGATGACCTACATTGGTTAAAAATTTCCCTTTCATTAACACACAATGTATCACCTTGCTAGTTAAGCATTTAAAAAAATAATATATAATCCTCTGTAAGCTAATTGCCAATAACAGCTGATAACATTTGCCAGAGTAACTTACACCTCTGTGCATTCAGGCACAGCTTCCATTTCACTCTGATAAAAAGGAAATTTCTCAGTGGAAGAAGCAGCAGCAATGCTTGAGCTCCAAAAACAGAGCCCAGAAAAAGCACCAGGTCTGAATGCTCCAAAGTTTTATCACACTGCAATTGTTTCAAATGAATTAAAAACATGTCAAGACCATAGTGACAATTATAATATTCAAACATTTCTGTGCAATGCAACCTGTGTGACATTTCTGTCCTCCTAAGAAACACATTATTATGTGTTCAGAAATACAGGGAATGCACATCCATGGGTGTTTGTATTTGTGACATTGCATGAAACATGCAGGTGTCCAAACAAACTCTGTTGGGGCTGAGATTAATAAGTAAAATGAGATTTTTATCAACTGAGTCTGAAGTAAAGGATTAGAGAACTGATAATATCTGAAGTATTTCTCTAAAGAAAAGTATTGACTAATCTTGGCAATATTTTCCAGACTTTGCTTCTCTTACCTAAACAAGTGATTTTTCTTCTACTTTTCTTTTTCCTATTCTCAGTTTCTTTATTTTTCCCTTTTCCAGGTTAAGAATAGGGTCTGCAGTCTCATGTTTGAAAAATAAATGAAATCAAATACAATCAGAATATGTGATAACATTTGTAAAATGTAAATTATAAACTTTTATTTCCCTACACGCACAAAAAGACTAAATTCTTGATAGAACAGACTCGTTTAATGCAGAATTTCTGCTTAGCATTTAAGCCATGCATTTACACTCACTGAGGTATAATTGATTAATTGCTTCAAGAAGCAAAAATTTAAAAGTAAGGAGGATGTGACATCCTTTTCACTGTTTTTCTTTTTTTTTTTCTGAGTGATTCTGATTGAGAAACAACCATCAGACACTTAAAGTGCAGTAAAATCTGGTGTCAACAACCACTTTGTAACTGGAAGACACTGATCTCTGTGCAAAGGTGGTCTTGGGAGATAGGAATTTATCTCAAAATTCCATACTTGAGACCAAGCAAGTTTGAAACAGGTGGTTTCCATAATGAACTACCTTATTATCTATTATTCATTTATTCCCTGCCAAAATGCTCACATCTATCACTTGCTTGGCTTGGGGTGCCTCACAGCCTGAATTTCTGCTAACAACACCATTTTCTCCCATTCCATGGAGGAAGAAAGCTGTGTGCTGCTTTTTGTGTGCACAGCAGATGTACAGGGAATATGAGTGAGGGTCCAGACCTGTTCAGCTCATGAGGACACCTCAGTATGTCCCAGGAGCAGCAACAGTCGGGGGATTCTGTCACTGTGCCAAGAGGGTGTGAGAATTAAAGGCCAGGCTGGACAGAGCTTGGAGCAACCTGGGCCAGTGCAAGGTGTCCCTGCCCATGGCAGGGGATGGAATGGGATGATTTTAAGGTCCTTCCAACCCAAACCACTGTGATTCTGTGATAATTCCTTTCCATTCATCCCAACCAGCACTCACCAGCCAGAGGACTCATCACCACAGGGCTCAGCAGCCTCAGAATGCTCTGGGAAGACCAGTATTGACCCTCCCAGGCCATCTGAGGGCCATTCCCAGATCCAGGACTCTCTCCAAGCTTGAGTTGGGATGAAACAGGAAAATAGGGTTGCCCTGGGCCCCAGAGGCAAAGCTGAACCTGGAAGCTAAAGGGTCAGAGAGGACAGGACCTACACTTTCCAAGGAGCTGCACAGCCAACACCCATCACATGATTTGATTGAATCTACAGAAAATTTGCTTGGTTCAAAATTCAGTACATGTTAAAAACCTATTTATTGCTGTTAACAGAAACATTTTTTGCCTCTTTCTTTGTGTTGGTCTTGGTTTAAATTTCTCTTATATTTCAGTTTAATTCCAAGTTGGTTGTTTAATATTCATCCATTTCTCATGGCTTTAAGATTACAATTATAACAGGAGCATTTTGGTTTTTAATACCTCCCTTGCCAGAGGCAGCAAATGTATTTTTTCTCTATATTTTATTTATCTATTTTGAATCTGGCACATCTGGTGAGAATGGTTTTATGGTGAGAATTTTAAAAATAAAACATTAGGCAGGGACTGAGGAATAATATGGTTTAATTAAAAATAAAGGCTAAAAAGTAGTATCTTAAGATCATTATAAATTCCAGCAGGTTTATAAATTATTATACAATTGGCAATTACCTCTGTGATGTCTTGATTAGAGATACAAGTCTATTGAATGTGGTTCTTTGGCTCTATAATGGGTAAGACAGGGAAGTCTAAAACCACATGATTTATGTATTTAGTTTATATTTGGAGTTTTTAAAATAATTTTGTTAGTCCAAAGAATGAGTTACATCTGCAACACAGGAATTATCCCCAAGCCTGGACATAAATTAAGAGATTTCAACATATTTTCATCCCTTTATATTGCCTCATTCCAGTGTTAAAAGGACATCCCAAAAAGCACCAGAGACTGAGAATATAATTTAAGTTTAATATATGATAAAAAAGGAGTCAGAGAGTGAATGGAACCTCCTCTCATGTGAAAAGTATTGCTGACTATTCTAACAATTTACAAATTCACTCTTTGCAAAGCCACATGTTCATCAGGATGTGAGTCTTGCCATTCCCAAGGACTTTGCCCAAACACCCCAAAATACCAAATTTGCTTTGCAGGAACTTGTCAAGCAGAGCCTGCACTGCCTTTGTCTGGATGATTTTTATTTCAGGTAAGTTAACAAGGGGCTCTGATATCAGTATGGTAAAAAAAAAATTTAAAAAAAAAAGTGCTTTTCCACCAATTTTTGGTAGGAAATTGCAGTCAGATGGCCTTTTACTGTAGTATCACTTTTGAAATCTTTAATGAAATTACCCTTACAAACATCCTGTAAAACTGTGAAATGTTATCTATTCCACTGGAGTAACTGAGGTACTAAAAACTAAATGACTTCAAGAAATACTGGTGAAAAAAAGAGCTTAAGCTGAAATTTCTTAAGCCTCAGTCTAGTGGCTTATTCCCCATGCTTTCTGTGGGAAATGTGATTAAATAAGAAAATCAATAAAGATTTAGGTTTGCCAGATAAAACACAAAAGCTTCAAAGTCCTCTGACAAGAATTCAGGGCACGAGGCCAAGATTTTTTTCCTGACTTCTTTGAGTGGATCAGTTAATAGCATGAAAACAACATAATAAGGAGAAAATTAGACATCTGCTGCAGGTGTAGCCATGAGGTCTGTCCTCAAGGACTGCACTTGGAGCTCTCCCAGTGCCAAGGGCATGTGATGGATTCCTGACCCCATTGACACGGAGGGAAAATCCCTTTACTTCCCACTGGCTGCAGGTTCACCCAGATCCAGGCAGAGCTGACACCCACCAGCAAATTCCTACCTCGCTCTCTTGGAAATTGTCTCAGCCACTAATTGCAAATCCTGTGAAAAGGTACAGGTTTTAATTCTAAAAATCTGGGCTCCAACTTTCAAACAAGCAGAGAGGGGCACAATGAGGATGAAACAGCAAATTTACAGTTTTATAAATAAATAATCATCTTTGCAACATTAAGGCAATTTTTTATAGAATCACAGAATGGATTGGGTTGGAAAAGCCCTCCGAGATCATCAAGTCCAACCCTTGGTCCAACTCCAGTCCCTTTACCAGATCATGGCACTCAGTGCCACGGCCAAGCTCAGTTGAAAAACCTCCAGGGATGGGGAATCCACCCCCTCTCTGGGCAGCCCATTCCAATCCCTGAGCACTCTCTCTGCAAAGAATTTTTTCTGCTCTCCAACTTCAATTTCCCCTGGCAGAGCTTGAGCCCATCGTGCCCCCTTGTCCTATTGCTGAGTGCCTGGGAGAAGAGACCAACCCCCACCTGGCCAGAACTTCCCTTCAGGCAGTTCCAGACAGTGCTGAGGTCACCTCTGAGCCTCCTCTTCTCCAGGCTGAACACCCCCAGCTCCCTCAGCCTCTCCCCACAGCACTTGTGCTCCAGTCCCTTCTCCAGCCTTGTTGCTTTTCTCTTCTCACTTGGGTTGGAAGAGACCTCTGAGATTATCAAGTCCAACCCTTGATCCAACCCCACTGTGATCACCAGCCCATGGCACTCTGTGCCATGGGCTGGTGATCCCAGTGGGGTTGGATCAAGACATGGTGGATTCTCTGTCCCTGGAAGTGTTTAGGAGGACACTCAGTGCCACATCCAGTCCTTTCTCCAGCCTCGTTGCTCTTCTCTGGCCCTGCTCCAGCCCCTCAATCTCTTTCCTGAACTGAGGGGCTTATTATCTATCTATCTATCTATCTATCTATCTATCTATCTATCTATCTATCTATCTATCTATCTATCTATCTATCTATCTATCTATCTATCTATCTTTCATTCTCTGACCTTAAGGAGTAACTTATTTAAATTGGCTTGAAAAACTAAGGCCTCAGAAAGTAAACACAAACCTGTATGTTTCAAACAAATATTTCATGTTGCTGCAAAATATTTTTTTCTGGTTTGTGTTTCATTGTTAGTCTTCAGCTTATCAAGCCAAAAAGATCAATTATCTGCCTGGCTTTCTACGAGGAGATCAAAGGAGATAACACACATGGTTTGGGAAAGCAGCAGCAGTCCCCATCAGCAGCTCCTGCCATGTTAGATAAGAAACAAGGTCAACAAACTTTCAGAACTGAGCAGAAAAATAGGTGTTTTCTCACCGAGGGAAGATGCATCAGCCCTGCTGCTGTCTGGAGAAAAGTGGAATATTGCTTTAAATGACAGTGGAAGGAAATGTAGTCGAGCTAATTTAACTTTCTTCCCTTTTTACATGCCAGCAGCACAGATCAGGGGATTAGCTCTGCTGTTTATGAGGAACTTTACAGACCCTTAACAATTACTTGCTGCCTTCATTTGCTGGAAAAGATCCTGTAACTAAAGTCCTATAATTGAAAATGTATTTTGCTCCCTTTTAGCTCTTGCAACGATCCTCTTTTCTCTTTTTGATAGAAACATCTGGTGTCTTCTAGGCCAGCATAATTAACCTAATAATGCTTCAGAATGACTAACTACAGCCTGTAAAGTTCTCTGTATGAATGTCCACAGATTGTACTTTATCAGTGATGAATAAAAATTTCATAACATCAAGTTTTGTGACTGTGTGGATTTTTGTGTCTTTCTTTTTAAACAGACAGAACCTGGTGTATTACAATAATTCTGCCCAAATAAAACTCAATTTGTGTTTATTTTATATGTGATTTTAATTTATAGCTGGTCATGCATCTTTCCCCTTTAGCCTATTGTAAATCAATCTGAAAGAAAAAATAATTGTTTATTATTAATGTATATAATGTTTGCCAGGGATGTTGACACCTCTGAGAGTCTCATAACTTGGAATGCTAAATTGCATTTATCAATTTATTTTGTTTTTTTTAAATCATCTTTAAGGCTTTTAGAGGTGGTCCATTCCCTGCAAAGCTGAAAAAATTCCCAGTACAGGGGCACGTTTTTCCAAAGGGCAGATTCACTCCAGAGAAGTTTCTATGGAGAAAAATACAGGTCTGAAGGAATTCAGATGCACAGAGAATTATTTAAGCATGTTGATGTTATGTTCAATTAGACAGACCAGCAATTCCTTCCAGTTTCACGGGAATCTTTGTGTAGTTGTTGTGCCCCTGGATTTGATATTGCCACTGACCTGGCACCAGAATAGGAAATATTTCAAAGGCAACAAAATGAAAAGGAAGACTAAGATGACAAATCACCCAGTGCTCAGTTTAACACCCTGTGAACTCGTGCCACTCATTTCTTGCTTTGCCTACCCCAAGATGATGCTCCTACAAGAACTAAAGCAACTTTGGAGTGAAGATGCAGATCCGTATTTTGTTAATTGTGATGATGACGATGGACACCTGACCCCCCTCTCAGCACAATTAGAACCACAGCACAAACCTGATTCTCTGCCTTATGTCACATTCACAGCTTCAATTCCCTGCTCTTGCCAGGTTGGGAAAGGCCACCACACCCTGTTTGTCTCACAGGGACCATGTGCAGCATATGTGGCTTTTCTCATATTAAAGGAAATCCATATGACATCTGGGCAGACTTCCACAGCAACCAGGAGTTAAGGAAAAATTACTCTGCTTGGGTTAATTCCTTCAAGTGCTGCATCCACAGCAAAACAGCAGGAGAAATGCTACTATCAAACTACTGGCACAAAAGAAAT
Organism: Willisornis vidua nigrigula; assembly: GCA_021164005.1. Lineage (NCBI taxonomy): Eukaryota > Metazoa > Chordata > Aves > Passeriformes > Thamnophilidae > Willisornis > Willisornis vidua. The sequence goes on from JAJPCS010000036.1 coordinate 2,955,535, forward strand.
ATTTTTTTACTAGATATTTAATTTCCCATTCATCCTAAGAACATTGTACTTCAGACGCCAAAGCATCTGGAAAACCTTGATTTAGAATTAATCTTGAAGGCAAAACCAGCACCTTTTCACAAAACTGTTGTTTGACTTCTCTGACCAAAGCAATTCTGTGTTCTGGCTAAATAAAGTGAGCACTGACATCACAGCTGGGTGATCAGCATGATGGTTTCCAATAATAAATAAAAGGGAGATTTATCAATCTCCAGCCATTGTTGACAATTCACTTTGCTTTATTGATTTTGCTTTCCAGCAAAATTGCCCAAATAAGATCTTCCTTGTTATTTTTAATATATCTCTTTTATGCAGTTCCACAGAAAACTGTGTCTTGCCCATAAAACAGTTTTACAGTGAGTAAAGTTATTTTAAAGATTAAATCAGCCAGTTAGAGACCCCATTGCAGTTTTTTACTGACACAACACTGAGTTTTGCATTTGCTTTGCTCAATCCCCACATTTTTTTTTTAGAGGATTTACAATATTTCACTATAAAGTGTGTTGGCCCAGCAGAGAGTTCCAACTTTTCAGTGGAATGTAAATTGTAACTTTTTACAGTTGTTTTCCCTTATGCAGGAAAACATCCTTTTAAAATCTCATCAATGACTTCCTATGAGTAATTTTCTGTCACCAAGCACATAAATCTCAACATATTGAGCAACTCTCATCACTTTTGTGTCTTCATTTAGACAAAAACCACTAAGAAGAAAGTTATTTGTAAACTATGACTTTGTCTCTTTTTTTTCCTTTATTTCAGGTTAAGGAGTTTTGATTCTTTGAGAAAAAAATGGAAGAGAAAAAAGGATTTCTGTATCTTAAATATCTAAATAACTTACACAGGGATACCTGCAATAGGTAGGACATGCTGAGGCTGGAGTTTTTCTCTCTGTGTGTGTATAAATATATATATATATATATTTACAACTTAGAGGGCAAGAATGCACCAATGTGAAATAAATCCTGGGCAGACATCCAGAAACACTGAGCACACAGGACATGAACAGTTCAGAAATATAACCCAAAAACCACTCCAAGCTTTAAAGGTGCAATGAAATTTCCACTACTTTAAAGACTGTTTATAAAGTTAACAAAACCTTAATATAAAAATATTAATTTATTTGGTAACTCAGGTGCATTATTCTCTTGTACAGTAACACATAAATAAAAAAGAAATATTAAACCACATACCCTCCTGTTTGCTTTTTTCCAACCTGTGGCTGGCCAGTCCTTTTTAATATTATACCCAGACATAAGGTCAGAGCTGAGACAATGAGTTCAAATGTTAAAAACACCTTTTTTTTTGAGCAGTCCATAAAGGCTGCACTTTAAAATTTTAAAAGCAACTTTTCCATAGATGTTTATTGATTGTGCCCAGGTTTAAGCATCGTGATTTAACATCTTTGCAACAGAGCTCTAAAGGTAAATTTGTCACAGTTATTTTAGTGCCTATCTCAGTTAACTTTAACAGCTTTTTTATGAGGTTTTGGATGGAAGTAGAAAAAAACAGATATTAGAATGCAAGGCCTACAATGTAATTATAAAAACTGTTATTTTAATACTTCTTGAACATTGAATGCCATAATTTACTGTTGCATTCCAAGCCCTGTCTCTGGTCAGATATGCCCAGAAATTGTGTCTCAAATGTTTGTTCCTCTCAAATCATTCGGGGTGGAGGGAAAGAGAATATAAATATCTGTGGTCATCTAAAAGCTCTTTATAGAATGTGTGTCTTTTATCATCACTTTATGTGTTTCTAAATCAGCAAAGTTTTTCTGAATGTGTTTAAATTTCACTGAGGGTACATTTGAACTATATAAAACCCATAAATAAGAACTACTGTGTTGCTCACACTTGAATCTCTGGGGTTTGAGTAAACACCCAGGATAAGGGAGCTCAACAGTTGAAGTTCTGCTTAAATGTGTATTTTAAAGGATGAAAAAGTGCAGATACCTGAGGAAGTGACAAAAACACCCACCCAAAATCCACACCTTGCCTGAGCAATGGCAAAACTGGAGCAGCTCAAATAATTTTCACCCTGTTTTTTGTTCAAATTTGCACATTTTTATGGTAAATATCCTTCTATAATTCATTGACATGAAAACAATTTAAAATTTAAAAGGTATTTGGCTTTGCTGTCCTCTTAATTGGTCATTGCATAATTTTTCAGAATAAAATGAATAAGAGACTGAAAATCAAAAGATGTCTTAGAAATTCTATTTTAGGACAAGCCAGTTGCAGGCTTAGTCTATCTCAGAGTATCTCTATCTGTGGTCTTAAAATGAAATTGTAGAGACTTTCAGATGCTTCCCAGTTCTTTAGGCCATTGACCAGTCTCAGAGGGGCAGAAATCCGAAACCAACAGCCCAGTTGGGATGAATTTGCTCACTCCTTTGGCCCAAGCAGAATTAACATCATTCCCTCCTTTCCCCCACACACACAGAGGATAATCAGCCTCATAGAACACCCAATTTTTGCATGTTTTTCACTCTAGTGATAACATAAACTACAAATTACATTATCAGGACTTTCTGAATTGAAAGTGAGACTGACAGTCTGAATTTAATGTGCAATTCCAGTCACTGATCTACAGATTAACACATTAATATTAAACAGATCTGCAGTTAATTAGTACCAATTAATGTAAAGGATAAGTTAATTTACAGAGCATATCATTCAATATACAAGCCAATGTGTGCCCTACACTGTTGTACTAATTCCACAGCCCTTATTTTTAAAGTTTTATTAACTGTTATTGGGTAATCTGACTATTTATGTGCTAAAATCCCTGGAAATCTTGTGTTTTCCAAAGCCAGGCAAGTGCACCTACAGCTCCCTTGCACATCCAATATCATTTCTGCTGTCCCAACCCACAAGCTTTAGAGAGAATACAAAACACAACCAAAAGAAATATTTCTTTAAGTTTCTTTTCATGTTTAAGAAACTTTTTCCATTATAGGTTTCAAGCCTGTAGAAATTTTCAAACTGAGATTTGCTTAGAAAAGTAAATATTTTTGCTCCAGTAGTCTTTGATCTTGGGTTATTTCAATAAGAATCACTCCAGAGCCCCAAGAGCTTTGAGCTGACTCAGAAGACACTCCAAAGGTGCTGCTGCAAAGTCTTTGCTTAGCAAGTTTCATTGTGATAATGTATAAATATTATCTAAAACAGTTATTTTCCCCATCTCTCAGTAATATCACCCAAATATTTGTAAGGTTACATATAAGTGTTTTATGGGATTGCTTAAATCACTAATTATTAGTACAGTTTATTTATACAATGTAACCAGAATACAACCACATCACTAAAATAGTGATTAAAATCCAAGAATAATTTCCAAAGTGGAAGGTTTGCTGTAACATCAAAGGAGAATTGTGTGCACTGTAGAGACCAAATACAGAAAATAATAATGGTGGGGATGTAATTGATTTTTATATATTTATTTCTTTTTAAAGTCCTGACTATATGAAATATAACCAGTTGCTTTGGATTTCAAATAAAATAGCAAAGTCTGTTATGCTTGAAAGAACTTCTGGGTGATTTCCTGCCTTTCTTATATGATGAGCTTGTCTTGATGACATAAACCATTGATATATGATGGGAAAAGCAATTCCACAACCCCTGAAAGGTTTGTCTTAATTAACAAAGGGGAAGGCAGGGTAGTACAGGTTATTTGAAATTGCCCAATTATTTCTTTTTCATCCTCTCTTTAACTTGGTTCTGGTTGGATTTTGTTGCTTTGCTGCCATTTGAGTTTGGTCCTGAGCCTCCAAGTTTTTGCTACTTCCATATATTATAATTCTTTCTCATCAATCTGTCTAATGTTACTGTTCTACCTTAATGAGAATTAAACCCCACCAATCCTTCCTCCTGACCCTCCACTTGCTGACCTTGATCCCATTCAGGCTTTGCTTCAATATTGGAAGCCTTTCTGTTTAAGATGATCAGCTTTATGGCAACATCCTCAAAAGTGAAAAACCAGTGCAAAAGTGAAAATTAACCACTGTTTTATAAAGAAAATTTAAGAATAATTTTGACAGAAAAGCATAACAGGACAAAGCTAAATTATAAAAAAAAGTCTGTATGAATCAGAAGATAAGAAGAAGATTGGAAACCATCATGAGACATTGGCTGCTTGAGCTAAACATGAGCTATTTTATCTTCCTAAAGTGGACTTTTATTAGTTAAAATGGGAAAGTTGAGCTTTGTATGGCCCCAGGTTGTCCTGCATGTCCCTGAGCAGCTCCTGGGGGACTGCAGAGCCCCTGCAATTCTCTGCTCTCTTCTCACCGACACTCCACATGGCCACAGGTAGAATTAACTTGCTCAGGGGAAAAAAAAAAAAATCAAAGAAATCTCATTGTGCCTGGGTTTGGGGGGTGAGAAATTCTCTGAGAATACATTCCTGAAGGCAGCCCCTTATCAGTGCAGGACTGTTATCTTTCTCCAAGTGAGCCTGAGAAGGTCACAGGGAACAGGAATTAAAGATCCAAACCTGCCCTGCTCAACAATAGTCACTGTCTGCAACGTGTGCAGGAGCTTCAGCTGAGAAAGAGAGAGGGGCAGGGGCACAAAAGCAAGTCTGCTGGGTGCTGTTAGACTTCTAGCACACACTCAAAAATCCTTTAAAAATTATTATTATCATCAGCATTATCAGTCCAGCTGGTTTTAGCTGCCTTTATTCAGGTGGAAACATCTGCAATAAGTACAAACTCATAAAGAGATTCCCTTTTCAAATGAGTCACAGAATGCTGACAGTGTGTCAGAAATATATCAGCACTACAGGTGATAAAATACTGGATTTGTTTGTCCATAATTTATGGGCTCAATCCTATGAGCTTTACAGAAAAGGAGATGTCCAGGCTGTATTCAGTGTTATTTCAGTAGAAACACTTTGCCTTGAAAACAAGAGCACACCCAACAAGTCAAAGTTTCTTTAGGAGTGGCAATTAGAGAAAGAATAATGAGTGCTAATGGAATTGTATGGAACCAATGGTTTGGTGGGTGTACAGATACATACACACACACATATATAAATATGTGTACACCTATACACACATATATTTGTCTTAGGGCCAGAACCCAAGATCCCTCCTGGGAGGAGCTCTTAAGGTGCAGAGCAGAAACAAAGCAGTGGTAAATTCAGGAATAAACCACCTTACTCAAACCTAAACCTTTACCCTTGTATCAATAAAGCTCCAAAGAGCAGCACATTAATGATTCTTATCTTCACAGCCTGTGTATGAAACACTGGCCTGGATTGCTCTGGGTTTAATCTGCCTCACTGGGGAATTAAAGAGATGTGAGTCTGGAGATAGTGCTAAATTTAATTAAAATGACCTTTCTAATTGCCATTTTCACATTTCAGGCGGTATCATATTGATAAATAATTCCATGGGAAAAAGTATTTTCTCTCTCCTTTAAATAAACATTTTTGCAACTCGTCAGACCTTCAAAAAGTCACATTCACGAGGCTGTTTCTTAAAACTAAACAAACAAACCCCCCAAAAACCCCTTGAGATACAAGACAGTTTTACACCAAAATTGTGCTTGAAAATTCTGTGTTTAAAAGCTCAAATCAGGTTTTTTTGAGTTCTAAATCTCTGTGCAGCTTTTTAACTCCTTGCTTTAAGCAGAAGAAAAGAATTTGCCCATTGACTCAAAAGATAAATATCTGTTTATTCCTACAAGTTTGAGGCAGCAGCAAAAAGCAGAACTCAAGGGCATGCCTGTTAATTACTGTCTCCTAAAACTTTGCTCCAAGAGCCACACCAGTCCCCAAAAAGCTGTTTTTACTCTCACTTCCACCCCTCAAAGGGTTAAGTGATCCCTTTTTCCCAATTTCCAGTGTGAGAAGCAGAGAACCAGCTCAATTTTTAATTAGGAGCCTTATGATTTTAAAGTAAACATGAAAATTCTTTTTTTTTTATTAGATTTGTTTGTTTTCCTCTGCCCAAGTCTGATTAATGAGTACAACTTGCACCTGTCACAACTGAGTGGCAATTTCTTTAGTACAATTTACTTTCATTATCTGCAATTAATTAAATAGAACAAATAAAATAAGGAGATGTGGGTGGGGCAATTTGCAGCCTTTATTCTCTGCTGAGCTGAAATCCATTTGGAGTGCAGGGCTTTGACACTGAACACTAAAGTTTTCATAAACAAGAAAAGAGATACCAAATGATCCAGAAAATTTGTAAGGATTCCAATACAGATGCTGAAATAAAACCCAATGCATGAGAACAAAGGGCTGCACAGTATTTTCCACATGCTGAAGTTGTTTTTAGACTAAAAGGCAAAGATTATAGAAGTTTATGATTAGTGATTTAGGTTGAGGAAAGAATGGAGAAGGTAATTTGTCTTTGTGATATTGTATCACTGACAGCAAACCCACAACTTCTCAAAATAACTTCTTCTGTCACTCATCATCTCTGGGGGAATATTGACACTCATGACCTCTCACTGCCATGACCACTGTTCTAAAAGCTTTTAAATATAAATTAATCCTAATCTTGAATATCATGGAGCACATTTGATTTCCCCTCGTTATTAAAATACTCATTTTAAGACTCACCAACCTACTTCTGTGTGGTGTTTCCTGCACTAAATACACTGATTTATACAGACCTTTATTACAGAGCTCTGCACTGGAATCTTTTAAAGGTACAGCTGAGCACAACATTCATTCTTTACCCCCATCCACACACTCACTTTGCCCACTCAGTGCTCCCTCCCGTTGTATTTATGCTTTTCATTTCTCCTTGCCCAGTGTGGAACTTCACCCTTCTATTTGCTGAGCCTTATCTGTGTGATTCGTATCATTGCTCCAATTTATGAAGGTTAATTTAAATTGTCACCTCGTCCTCCAAATTATTTGCAGGCCCTTCCAGGTCATTGTCAGCCACACATTTGGTAAGTTTACTTTTTCCCTTCCATCACTGAAGGTTAAAAAGTAGGAAAGAACTGAAACCAGAGAAACCCCCTCAGGCTCTACATAGGAGTAAATGTGGAAATTTAGAGGAAAGTCATTCCAAATGAATGATTTGGTTGTATTTTATAACAGGCAAACTTGTAGTGCTAAAAATACCCACTGAAAGAGCAAAGTGGTTCAGTTCAGAGGTATTTCAGCAATGGTGGCATCCCAAGTTTTTCCTTACAAATTAATCTTGGGGGGAAAAAATTACTGTAGTTGCACACAGCATTTTGAATTTGGAAGATAAACTCAATAATCAAGAAGAGGATTCTAAAGATCATTATTGTTGTACACAGTATTTTAAATTTGAAAGAGAAACTCAAAAATCAAAAAGAGGATTCTGACAACTTTACTCTTTTATTTATTACGGAGCTAATCCACTACATTAACTTCAAAATAAGTTGTAAGAAAACGTGCACACAAACTTTTCTGTATTCTTATTTCAGGTGGAAACTTCGCTGGGCTCCTGCTTTTGTTTTGTAAGCAGAAAGGAGCAACATCTTTTAGTTACAGCATATTGATTTCTGGAAATCAAATTGTAGAGGGTATAGATAAGAGGCATGAAAGAGTCTCAAACTGGCAATACAGGAATCAATAAATATTCAAGGCAAGAGAGTCTAAAGAAAACCAGGGAAAATGACAGGTATGCACAGAATTCATTTCACTGCTCAGAGAAGATCTTTGCTTATTGCAAACTATAAACTAAAGGAGAAAGTGCTGAGCTCTGATGTTCCTGGGCAAATTCCCAGAACTCCTTATTCCACTCCCCCCACTTCCCTCTCCACGGGTTCATGGACTATCTCTGGGCAGCAATGAGGAAGATTTTAGGCCACGAGTAGGGAAGAAGAAACAAAAATTCAAGCTAATTGCTTGGGAACAATGTCTTGTACGAGTTGTGAATGAGGAAGGAAATGCTGTCAGCAATTAATGGCTGTTCTGGATTGCTGTGATGAGCAATAAGAACAATCACTTGGGGCATTTCAAGGAAACACAAACTAGAGAATCTCATGTGGATGTTCCCATGAATCAGATTATTCACATGGATTCTGCAGCCAGTGGAACAGGCAAGAACAATCTCCAGCCTTTTCCTTGGAGCTTCTCTATATCATGACACTGTAACTAAAGAGTCACCCTGACTCAAACAAGGACTGAAGTTCCTTCTAAGGGACTTTAAAAAGTAGCATTTCCACAGAGGAGAAGATTTTTCCAAAGAGAATTTTAAACTTAAATTTATGAAATTAAAATATTAATTTATTACATTTAAATTTATTACATTTAAGTGCATTGCTTTTGAGTTAATTTATCACATTCCCCCAAATGAGTAACTTCTGCAAAAGTTTATTTCCTCATGAACTGGACTTGTATTCTGTGCCTGCTGCTATTAATAGAGTCCAGATTTGCAAATGCAATCCATGCCCAGCAAGACCCAATATCTGAGGACACATTTGGAGTTCCAGAAATACTTCAGTAATAATTCTACTTATATCTAACAAACTGAACAGCCAGAAAGCCTCTGCAAATAACTCCAGTATGTGAAGACTTACCAAGTTATGTTTGTTGCACTAATATTTTAATAAAAATCAAAGTACAAATTAAGAAGTTATTTAAATTCAGAGTGAAAGGTGTGAGGTCAGCTTGGTTTGTCCTTTGCTCTCAAGCAAAGCTGCATCTGACTGATCAGAATGCTGTATCACCATGCAGGAAGAGGCAAATATTAATTAAAAATTACATTGATTTGGACTCAGGACATTAAAACTTCCAAGGTTATTTTTGAAATCTGGCTCACCAATAGAATTAGGGCAACAGGTACCCTTTGCAGGCTTAAAGGATGCCCAACCCATCAGCTGCCATCCTTGGCAAACTCTTGGCAAGGCTGTCCATGTGGGCATGGCAATTCCTTAGGACGTTTCTGATGCCACTTACAACAGAATTACAGACACAGCAGACAAGTGGCAGATATGTTGAAACAGGGTAAAACAGAGCAGTGACTAAATAACAAGGGGTAATGAAGCTACACTGAAAACTTGAGAACTTTCTCCTCTCAGGGCAGCCCTTTTGCCTGTGCCTGCTCTGGTTGGTGGTGGGAAAGTTTCCTGTGTTTCCTTTCCATGAGTAAAAATAATTCTGCATTCCCTTTGGTCCTTCAGGTATATTCACTTTGCAATCCCTCAGGAAAAATAAAGATGCACATTTTCAAACCTGGCGTGAGAAATGAGCCCCTTTAGATGGTGAGATTCTGAAAGTGTTTCTCAACACAACAAAAAAAGACTTTTATTACTCCTTTTTCCTTTAAATCCAACTTAAAATTCCAAATGGAGGCAAATCTTTTGCCTTCACATACCCTGCAAACTGCACTTGGAGCCAACTCAGGCCAGTTTTAACCCTTCCCATACTTGAGGTCTGTATTCTATTGGTATTTTCCCAATGTTTTTATGATCAATTAATTACATATCCCAACACAAAACAAAGTGTTTACTCAAACATCTGTGCCACTGAATTGATGAAAATAAAAATTAAGAACATCTCTTGTTAAATAGATAGATCTCAAATATAGTACAACTGTCTGAACAACTGGTATTGTCCAGTCCCCCCTTCCTCCAGGATGGCAAACAATATGTGCATCTATTTCTAAAGCACCAATTGAACATATGTCTGTCAGAGAAAGATGGAAATAAAATGAGGCAAAGATAATTTAAATAAACAGCTGTCACTTTATGCAAGATTGCCTCTGGTGAGCTTTGATTTGTGTGTGTACAGAAAGGGAAAAGCAGCACTGGAGAACTAAACAAAATTACAAAACTGAGAATTTCTAAGCAGGAAGGTCATCACAGTTGTCTCCCATGTTTCTGCAATCCACAAACAACAAGAATTCACAACACAAAAATTTATTCATCTGTGTTATTTGCTCCTTCATTATACTCCTGCCTGTCAGAGACTTCTCCACATTGCCCCAGGCCTGGGAAGATTCCTACAGAATGTCTTGTTTGTGCTCTCAAGAGAGGAAAGAAAAGTTAAAAATCATCCTCTTTTTTAAGGGAAAACCAACTTAATGAGTTTTGTGTTGCTTACATAGACCTTTATGGGGGAACTCAGCTGCATTTCTGCATTTCACATTTCAGAATGTATATATAATTGTACAACAGATATGAATGATACTCATTTTCATTTTTTGTTTTTACTGAATGATCCTACTGAATGGGACTCAAAACCCCACCAAGACAGACAATTCCCATACCAGTACTATGTGCTCTTTGAAGCTCAGTTTGCCAAAATGAATAAACACATTTGAACCCCAAGATTTCCAACCCTTGAAGGTCTCAAAGCACAGGAGAGATTGTTTCAGTTTAAGTGCAAATGTAAGTCCTGATGTGAACTTAAGTATCAGATCCTGAAAAATGATTATCAATAATGTAAAAGGGAAGCAAGAGACAAACCCACAGGAAATCCCACACAGGGATTTTCTCCTCTTTGGAACGGAGATGAGAAAAGGTGAAAGGTTCCAAACTATCAGACTTGGAAATTCTTCCCTGGATCTAAACCCTCAGAGCAACACCTTCCTTTGGAGTTGGGTAAAAAAATGAGGCAAACCCTGGTCTTTAGAAGGTACTGGCTTACATCTTTTTTGCTTCACTGACCGTGCAGAATGACAGGATGAGGTGTCATAAAACCTCTGGAAATCTTCATAAAATTCAAGTATTTTTAAAGCAAAAAGCAAGAATACCAACATGGGAACATGTGGCTGAGAAACAGTTTGAAACACAAATAGGACCACTGGAAAGAGTCAGGATTATTTGTTATCACCAAGAAAATATGGACCAAAGAGGAGAGAAAATGGAAGAGGTTTATCAATGATATCTTGCAACGCCTACTTAATTTATCACTACACAAATTTCAGAAAAAACCCACTACTTTTAGATCTCTGATGTCCAGAAATTTCTTCTTCCCTTAGTAGTTATAAAAATTGTGACTTTTAAAGTTGAAATCAAGAGAATTCTCACAAATACTCCTTTTAAACTCATAAAATACTCCTGCTGATAAAACTGACTTCTCTAAGGCAAGCCTTGACTTCAGAGTCTGCAAAGGTGCCTTGTTGTAAAACAAGAAAAACTATCAAAAATCTGTTTGTTCACATTATTGCAAATGGAGTCATGTATTTCATCAATTCTGCAAAAGTACCTGCAAAGAGGAAAGAAAATACCACACCTGTTCATCGAACCACACCAAGAAAAACCAGGATGTTGTACAGAACGAAGGAGAATATTAATTCAGGAGAGAAAATATAGAAACCCTTTAAGCTTTAGCTAAATTTAAAGGAAGAGAAACTGCTCCACATAATCAGATTAAAGAAGCAATTAAAGAATGACAACAGAATCAGATGTTCAGATTGGGAATGAAACATGGGAAAGGGTTTGATGCTCCTCCAGCACAACTACCATTTCTAGCAGGTTTTCTGAACTAAAAAATGAGGATAAAAGTGGATTTCCATCCATCTCATGTGGCAACTGAAATATTTCAGTTTATGACGACATTTTCCTTTCAATTTCATTATTTCATCACCAATGTAGCTACAAAAATAAGCATAAAATAGACATAAAGAAACAAAACAATCAGAAGGAAACTGCTAATGACTGACCCTAATCACCAACATTTTAATCAGTTTACCAGCAAAAATTATCCTGTTGATGCAAAAAGAAAAGAATTCCTTGTTGGACTCACACTGCTAAATAAACATCAGATTCCCTTAAAATAAACCACAATATTCTTCTCTTATAAAGTTATTAACTTTTAGAGCACTGGAAAATTTTGGCAAACTTCTCACACAGAAAAGACATTAATTTATTTTCCAGACACAAAATAGACAATGTTGCCACTTTAATAAAAGAAGTAAATCTATGCATTAAAGTTTTAACTTTTCAGTAGTATGACCTTTCTGAATTCTCTCTCATTTTAACAGGGTTTGTACCTTCCTGTAAAACAATTCAGTGCTTCTCTCCAGGTGAATTTTGTTTCTAAACTGTTAAAACTTTAATGGTTCCTGCCTGCAGAGAAACAAAAGGTGCTGTGTTTAAAGTTTTCTGCTAATAAATTTACTGTGTGGATGAAGGCAAAATATAGAAGCTTTTAAACTCAGTTTTCAAATTGAGTTGAGAAACAATTTAACAGCTTTTTGAATACAGGAGAGAACTTACATTTCAACATGTACAGGAGCTCATGTAGGGGCTTTATACAGGGAGCTGGATGTGCAGCTTTACTATTAAAACCAGAAAGCACAATTCCATTTCAATATAAGCTTCACTCAATTTTACAAGATTTATCAGAATAAGGAGCATATAAAGAAAAAAAAACCAACAAGGTTCTCATTCCAGTTATCTTTCACTTGCACATTTTGATTTCCAAAGGAGTTCTGCTTGAAGCAAACAAATCTGCTCCAACAGAAACTTCATGCAAGATGTGGGAAACACAATTCACCTGTACACTGGGAGGGGATAAACCTCACTAATTTCTGTATATTGGTAAGGAATTCTGCTGCAGATAAAGCACCTTGTGCAGGAGGTGTTGGATAAACCAGCTGCAAATTCCTGCCCTGGCTGGTGATCACACCTGAAAAATTTCCAGTCTGGGCTGTCTAAAGGGGTTCAGATCTCCAGATCTTTGCTCCTCTTGTGCAAGTAGAGACTCCTCTATGTCCTTTATAGTCAGATAAAGCAAACCTTCTGAAGCTCCATGATTTGTGCACCTCAACAGAAGCTGCTCTTCCTCACCACTGTCAAGATATCAAAATACAGATTCTCATGGAAAGAGGGTTTTTTCAACTCAATGTGTTTTTTGTTTGGGTTTTTTTTTTTTCATTTTTGGGTTTGATTTCGTTTTGGTTTTGGGGTTTTTTTATAGCTAACCTTGTTATTTGATATGATTAATCACACATATAGCAATAACCTATTACCTATTAATATTTTAGACCAGCATATATAAATTCCTTCTCTTTTTTCTGAGGAAGGAAAGACAACAAACCATAAAATTATTACTACTTTTAGATTGCTAAACAGCTATCCCTTGACATTGTGCTCCTGGAAGCAGAGAGATGGCCATTTCCTAGAAATCCAAACCTTTCTGCTTGCCTTGAAAAGATAAATGAATGCTGGTGGTGCCTTTGGTATGTGATTAAATAATCCTTGTTATAGCAGCAACCCTCCCACTTCAGGTTTAGGCTGGAAAGTTAAAGTAACTTGAGCTGGTTTGTGTGCCAGCTCTGGGAGTTTTAGATTCATTTTGGACCAAGTCTGTAGCTACTATCAGTCAAACCCCACAGAAAAGGAGATGGCCCAAGAGTAGATGCTATGACAGCCCAGATGTGTAATTACTAATGTATTTAGAACCACCCTGCAAATCTGTAATAGAGATCAATGGCTTACAGCACAATTTGGCATCTAAACACAGAACTCTGATTGTATTGTGTTTGTAAATGTGTTTTAAGCTGTTGATAAGATAAGGTCTGTCAAGCAGAGGAAATTGAAGCCACTGTGGCAAAGATCCCCGAGAGAGTCGCAGCAGAAGAGAAAGGATGTGCCACCTTCTCTGAGTCCTGCCACTTGTGTCACGTGCAGCGGCTCCAGAGTGGCACAGGGGACATCCCTGAACAAGGCAGGGCACACAGTGCCTTGCAAACCAAACTCCCAGAGGTGAGGGGGCTGGGAGGAGCAGGATGGTTCCAGATGTAGGGAAAATATACAGATTTCTAAAAGCAATGGTTGTTATCTCATCATGTGGCCACTGCAAGAGTAAATCAGTCACTGAGTTTTGAGCTCTGAGCACGAGTCATTAATTTCAATTTGCTCCCAGTACCTTGATTGTTACATAGTGCCAAAGAGCTGCAGAAATGCCCAGGTGAACCACATCTGGAATTACTCAGCACTGTGGATTCCACTACTGGTGTCTCCTCCTCATGACAAATGTTCAACAGCAGAAATATTTGGAATCTTTCAGCACTGGGGAACATTTTCATCTGGGCCCCAGGCCACAGCTATAGAGAACATTGGGACTGACTAACCCCAGGTAGCAACTAATGCAAGAGAGTTTTTACATGGAGAAGAATTTTCCAGAAAACCCACAAGGTGCTGGATAGTTCTCCCAGTGAAATGGAACAGCAACACTGCAAAGCTAATTTAAAAGGTCCAAATTCCATCTATTTTATGTTTAATTTTGTGAATACTACAGAAATTCGTGTTTGCCTCATACTATTTACAAATGGATTTCTCAAAAACCAGAAAATAAAGAGAATAACATCATAGTCAAAGGAAAATGGGGTAACATGTTTGAAAACTGGGAAACCCTCATTCTTCTAAGGAGTGCTAATTATAAGTAAAATAATTGTTTCCATCAATGGTTTCCAGAGGGAGTCACTGATACTGTGTATTTATTGAACCAACTAATTACATTTTCTCTGACTAGATTTATCAACTAAATTTGTATTTATTGCAGGTTCGAACCACGTGAACACAGAAAAAACATTCAACATATTTTAGAACAGAATAACAACATTTTGAAGGCAACAGTGGCCCAACCCAGCTAAGTCAAGATTTAGAAAGATTATTTTTTGTGATGAGTATATTTATTTATACCACTTATTAAGCAGGAAAGTCAAACAAAGGGGCAAAGAGCCAGTCAGCAATGGAGCCTGGAAGAGACCTGCCCACACTCACCATGTGAGTCTATTAATTCTCCAAGTTCAAAATTGTAGTATAATTAATCAACAATAACTGATTTCTTTGTCTGTGTCATAACATGTTTTAAAAAGTATTTTTTAAAAATAGTAAGGAAAGCCAGACATGCTCCTTTGACACAAAACTCCAGGTGATTCCTGGACAAACCCACATTTTCCTGTCAGAAACAAGAGGAGCCAAGCCTGCACATCCAAGCAGCAGGAGCTGGGAGGTCCCCAAGATGTCACAGCAACTTGGGTGAGGTGATTTCTCTCTCTAGCAGGAGTGAGCAGACAAACAGCAGCTGGTGCTGAGAGCAGCAGCCACTAGACCTTTTGGGAAAGCACAATAAATGAAATGTAACATTGCTGTGTTACCTCACCTGGCCCAGGGACAACGTGCCCATGGGGCAGGTTTGCTGAGCGAGAATCTGTCCTGGAAGGAGAGAGAAGGTTGGCTACAAGCCCATCCTTTCAGTTCTGTGTGCCCATTGCCTCCACCACAAAGCCATCTGAACAGCTGTGAATGTGCCCGTGGTGGAACCTGCCTCTGGTGGAGCTGTCAGGACCAGGAAAGAAAGCTGAGTGAACTGGGCTTTAAAACTGATAGGAGCAGAAAGGTACCTGAAGCTCTATTGCTTTTCACTAATTCTCCCAGATCTTAAGAAACTCTTTCTTTGGCATAAGCCTCATTCTGTTTGACAGTAACTGACCCTGCAGCTATTCCATCTTTTGAATACATCAACCAGATTTCTTTGCTTCTCAGTGGTTGTTAGTTCCATTCCATACTTAATTCCTACACTGTCCAACCCTCCCAGATTTTAAAAGCTTACAGACAGGTCATAAACCATCAGGTTCTGTAAGAGGTTGCCTCATCCTTTGCATATTAAAAGCTTCAACCATGTTTCTCTTTCAATTCAAGGAAAAAGGAGAAAAAACCTAAACTCTTAGCAGGCAAAATCAGATGCCTGTTCAAAACTATTCAGTAAAGACACATCAGGCTCTGGGTTCTCACATCAGGCTCTGGGTTCTCACATCA
>JAJPCS010000036.1:2971293-2996892 GCA_021164005.1 Willisornis vidua nigrigula
GGCAGGAGGGATGTGGAGCACAGGGAGTGGGCAGGATCACACTCTGCCCTAAACAGCATCTCGTCCTGCCACTGTTGAGGGCAGCATATTGATGTGCACAGACCATCCAGCTCATCAAGGAGGGCATTTCTTGCATCTTCCAATAAATCAATGCAATTATTAATGCCCCTGTTCCAGATTGGAACAGTCAACACTGCAGAGAACAGTCATTATAGCTAAATGTTATTTAAAAATGGCCTTAAACTGGCAAATTATGTAAAGAACAAGTCAAGAACTAGTACAAGTTTGTCAATGCCATACTTAGAAAAATCCTTTCAAAAACATCTTCTGCTTCTGCATTTCCAGTTTCACGATCTCCCAAAATGACAGAGCTAAACATGAGGGTTCTGAGAGCAGTTTGCATCTATAAATAATCTATTTATTAGTATTTTCACCTGTGCCAACACAGGTTCAGTCTCCTACTGACAAAAGCAGCTTTTTTAACTGTGTTCAACTAAAAGCAAATTTGTACATAGAGATTAAAATGATTCATCAAAATAAAATCCGGTTTTTCTCAACAGTAAGAAATTGATGTTCTTCTATTGAGTCATTATAAAATTCTGCAGCTCTTCTCTGGTTAGAGGCAAAGAAACAGTCACATCTGACAATGCAAAGATTCTTTAGTGCCTGTGCTCTAAGCTTTCCCTCTCCCTTTGGTAACACGGAAAACTCCTCGTTCCCAAAGTGCTTTATATTCAATGTTTCTGCTTCCCACTCTTTAAAATTCTGTATCTGATTTTAAATGACAACACAGGTTAAGGTCGTGGGAGAGGAGAGAAAAGTGTAATCAGATTAAGAAAGTAAAGGAGAACATAACTGAGGGAAATAAAACCAGATATTATTTCTTGCTAATCCTGACCAAATGGAAGTACCTTAGGAGAGAGAAAAAACAACTGGAGTACAAAATTATATCCATGATATCACTTCAAACAGATCAAACAGAGCAAATGACCTGGGAGTCAAATTAACACATCTAAGCAATTTATCTATCTGAGAGAGTTTAACAAGTTTTCAGTGTGTGGGAAAGGAAAAATAGAATTGGTAGAAGATTTTTTTAGTAAAAATTTTCTTTTCTCCCAATTTTAACTGATTAGTCAATGAGCAATCAACATTTTAGATTGTTTTAAGACAATGCAGCATTTTCTAGAAATGCTGTCATTCCCCCCACAACACCTTTCTTTTATTCCAGCCATAAATGCTGATTGCTGTTATTATTAACTGTGCTGGTTTGGGCTGCAGTTAATTTTCTCCCCAGTAGCTGGTATGGGACAGCACTTTGGATTTGGGCTGGAAACAGTGCTGGTAACACAGGGATGTTTTCATTATCACTGGGCAGTACCCACACAGAGTCGAGGTGAGCATCTGGGCAGGGTTTAGTTGCCATCTGGGGTTAAAGCATGACTTTAATTATATGAGTGGTAAGTCACATTAATACAATATACCTTTATATCAGAGATTATCATATTCCAAAGACAACCAAAATAATAAATCATTGTATTGATCACAGAGTCATTACAGTTGAGAAAGCCCTCTAAGATCAGGTCCAGCCATTAACCCAGCACCACCATGCTCACCACTAACCCCATCCCCAGCTGCCACAGTCAAATTTTTCGAACACTTGCAGAGATGGAGACTCCACCACTTCCCTTAGAAATCTGTTCCAATGCCTGCCCAGCCTTCCAATGAGGAAGTTCTCCTAATATCCAATTAACCCTCCCCTGGTGCAACTTTGAGGTTGTTTCTGCTCATCCTGTCACTTGTTCCCTGGGAGAAGAGACTGAGCTCCACCAGGCTACAACTTCCTGGGAGGGAGCTGGAAGGTGAGGAGGTCCACACTGATGACTGTAGAGCCACCTGAGATGAGGCAGCCACTGGAGCAGTGCCCATACAGCTCAATCACAACAGCCCTCAGTAATTACCCAAAAGAGTTGTTATCACCAATATAGGTTTTAATTCAATATGACCACAAAAGACTAAAGTTATCACCTGATAAGGCAAATTAAGAGAAAGAAAATAGAAAAAAAAAATTTTGCAAGTAGTGCAGTCCAACAGATTTATAGAACATAACAGTGCCAAGGACATCCTCCCACAGGGAAATCAAAATGATATAGGTATGTTCATAATCAAGTTTTGAACTTTGAGTAATGACTAATAAAACCTCTCCTGGGGACTAAATATCCTTCTGTAGCCAGAATGCACCAAGTCCATTCCTGCATCACATCCCTTGTGTTAGTTGCATCCAAACCCCCACAGCTGATGTGCTGGGACTGCCTTGCAACTTGAGTAAAAACCAAGTTAAGTGGAGAGAATCAAGAGGGGGGCCCTTCCGAAGGACCTTCTCAATCCCACTGATGAGCTGCTTAGTCCATGAGATCAGAGAACCCAGAAAAGCTCATTAGTCCTTTCCTTCCCTCCCTCCCTGCTGGATCCAGCCCTCCCACACACATCCCAAGGCACACAGGCTGCTGGACACAAATGGTCCTGACCAAGTGAACCTGCTCTGCTCTTTGCAGGAGGTGCAGAGGATCAGCACCGGGCAGCACCTCACCTACAGCACCAAGTGAAAGGGAGCTATTGATTTCCTGAATGAATGTGCTTTTTATTTAAGCACAAATTTGCACATTGCAAGTGTTATTTAATGCCAGCTGTGCCACAGATTTCTCACAAATCCTCTTTCCATCTCAGTTTCCCTGTACACCAGCGTGCTAGGAAAGATTATCCTGGTGAAGAGCTCCAAGGTGATGTAAGGCAGTATTTTCACTGCAAATGATAAATGCTGAATTCCTATTTGGAATGTGTGCTCAGGAAGAGTAGGGAGAGGATATAAAAATGCAGGGGAGTACCCAGTGGTGTGTCAAAGTGCAGCTTCACAGGCAAGCTCCTGTCTCTCCCAGAACTGTCAGATCCACCTACAATAAACCACAATTGTGTTCAAAGCTAATGCTAATATGGCTCAGTGGGAGACTAGTTTTAAATGTCATATTTTCAAGCCCTTCTCCAAAGCATCTTTCCTAGAGAACACTTCAAGGGAGCTGGCATTATAATGAATTCCTTAGGCCTGGTTTTCAGAGCTATTAATGCACCCATGATCACAAGTGCAATAGGAGATACAGACAGATATTCAGGCTTATCCCATCTAGATAGACAGGTTGTATAAATACTCCCTTTAAAATATTCCCACCCAAGTGGAAAGGAAGCAAGACAAATCAGCCAGAATTAGGATGAAGATGGCAGTATGACAACACAACTTCTTATCTACCTGAAGCAAGCAACTTCCAAATTATATGAAAAATATCTGCTTATTCTTAAGATATGAAACCTTTGCACCCAACATATAGTACCAAGAGATAACAGGAATAACAACTAAAACACTGAGTTTTGGTTATAACAAAAGGACAAATTTTGCAATTTATTTTGTGTATATACAATTGCACATGCTTTTGCAGTGTTCCTATTTTTGGTGGAATATAAATTCTTCCATGGAATTCAGAGAACCTCATTACTGCTGCACTAGAAAAAAGAGGTAATTTAGAATAACTTGATGACTTTTGACATATCCATCCTGGTATTGTCTACAAAAATGCATACAAGTTTAAAACCTTATTGGCACAAAGCAATATTCCTCATGGGCTCACCACCTGATTATTGATGCCCAGCCAGTTCCCGAGCAGCAATTGGCCCTTCCTGGCCAACTCCCCCCATTTTATGACCTGGACATGGCATTCTGTGGTATGGAATATCCCTTTGGCCGGGTGGACCAGCTGTCCTGGGCCAGGCTCCCTCTGGGTTTCTTGTGCACCTCCTCCCTGGCAGAGCATGGGAAAAAGAAAAGGCCTTGGAATAAGCAACAACACAGCAACAACTCCATCCTCAGTGGGCTATTGATGTTATTCCCACCCTAAACCCAAAACACAGCCTGGACCAGGTACTAGGAAGAAAGTTATCTCCATCTTAGCCAAATCCAGCATGACCTGTGTCTTGCACTGTAATATAGCACATCCCTTTCTCTTGCAGGTCACTCCTCCCCTGGTGGCCACTGGGTGGCTGCAGCAGAGGGAAGGTTGGTGCAAAATAAAAGCTCTGGTCCTTCACGCTGGGAGGGATGACAGTGCATCAGGCTGAGGTGGGAACAGAGGGAGTTTCGGAGCAGAGGAGCAGGAACTGAGAGCCCCCAGCCCCAAGTGCTCTGATTTTCCTTTAAGTGGAGTTTGATGAAACAGAAATCCTGCTCTGAGCTGTTCATCACAGCTGGAGTGAACAATTAAACATGAGCCTCCTAGATGTTTACTCAACAGGGAGCTGTCTGCCTAACATGTGCTCCAGCTGAAAATATGAGATCTTGGAGACCTAAATACATATCTATTCAGGATCTGGGACATCAGGGCAGTCTGACACTTGAGGAAGACAGAGCCCATAAAAGTCTATTATTTAAATGAAGACCTGCACTTGCAAAGGCAATAATTAACATATTTGGTGGTCTGAATGTTATCTAAATATGACAGATACAGGTGGTGTGTGTGGCCAACTCCTCTCCCATCCATCAGTTTCTTCTAAACTAAACAAGACCTCAAAAACAGGGAGACAGTGACAATTAGCCTCCTAATTAAAGGATAAGAAAAGGACAGGCTGCAAAGCAAGTTATTCTGAGTAGGATATTCCCAGTTGTTCCTCAGTATAAATAAGACAGTTTTCTGCTCAAATGTCACAGCATATGAAGTGCCAGGAGAGAATTATTTCAGCGTGTGATGAACAAAACAACACAACTCCAAGGAACTAAGTCACAAAACTGTCCAAGAAGTGAATTGCAGCTTAAATTAAAGGTAATCCAGACTCAAGACTCCTACAGGATGAATACTACTGCAGGGACAGAGCCCCATGAGGTTTAATTCCTCTCATATGTTGCCTTAACTGTAATGCTTTCTATATGCACTCATTGATCTAGAAACAACAAACTAAAATTCATTTGATGTGCCATGCTTTATTTATATATTTAACAGCATAGTTGTTCACAACTTTTCCTGAAATCTACATTCAGACTTGCTAATCTCTTCCATGAAGATGATTAATCAAGAAATGGCTAAGTCTTCAAGTAGTCTAAGCAAAAGATAAAGTACACTTTTCATGACAAATTGTGAAGAAAAGTCCTCTCTGTAACATACCAAAATAGAACACAAGCACTCTTGTTTCTCTCTCTGATCATTAATTCAGAGTAAATTTAAGTATGAATGCTAATTAAGAATCCATTGGACTTCACTGCTTTCTGATGTAGAAAACCCAGAGCCAATGGTTGCACTGAACTAATTTTACTGACAAACTCTTGGCATCCAAGTCTGTTGAAACTTCAGATTTAGTAAAAACCTAACAGTGTTTTGATAAATTCGGAAATAAGCCCAAACTCTTAATTTTGTAAAGCATCTGTTACCCACTGACTCTCCAAACGCTAAATATTCCAATGCCCCTTGTTCTTCTGTGGAGAAAGTTCAATTTATAATATTCAAAAATCTTGCATGACATCCTGAGAAATACAGAATACACATGTGAAAATTATTCTACTAATTATCTTCAAAGCTAAGCTTCTCCAGAAAACAAAAATGCTTTGTTATCTTTCACTATGGTTTTGCTTATCTGTGGCAAGAGAGTGGGAATTATTGGATATTCCATGAGCTAAATACAAACAACAAGATTTGGAGCTAATTGCAGACTCATTTCACTGGTCAGATCTACACTGTCAGGTCCCAGGCAGAAGCCTTAAGAAAACACTGATGATATTTGCCCAAAAAATGGACAGATGTTTTTACCTGCAGGGCCACGAGAAGCTGAAGGGGCTCAGGGAGGGCACATGGCAAGAGCAAAGGGCAGTGCAGTGGCCACAACTCTTGCAGTTTAATTGTCCATCACAGGCTGAGCTCGCACAGACACTGCAGCAAATTCCATGGCTGCACACAGGAATTCTGAGCAGAAAGCTCAGCTTTTCCTCCTAAGTGAAGCTACAGCAACTTTTGAAGTTGTAAGGATAGCACCAATCGGTGCCTTTCATATCCCTTTAAACGTGCTTTGTTGAAGATAACAGAAGAAAGTCTCCTGAGACTGTGTAGTCTCATGTGTGATTACTATTCAGCAGCAAACACTTGCCTGGATCCTACTGTGCTGTGTTCTAAATCAGGGCTGGTACTCTGCTATCTGACACCTCCTGAGCACTGACTGCATCTTCGGGGACAGTCTGTGCTGTAAATGATTTATTCTGAGTTCCACTGCTTGCTTTTCTATGCTCAGAAAGAGCCAGAGGGGTCAGACCCTCATGGCATCTTGCTTGACTGGATTTAAGATGATTTCAATCTCTTGGCTTTACACCTATTACCTCTATTGATACTCAAAAGGTAATTTAAATTAAAAAAAGCTTAAACAAATACAAAGAAACCCTGTATGTATTAATAATACCCTTGTAATAGTATCTTTTTAGATGTCAAAGTTTCACCTACAAGGATATATATGTTTTAAAGGGATTAAAAATAAATAACTAATTTCTTAATTATCTTTCCATTCCAGTGTATATCAATTATATCCCAATGAATTACCATCTGTGATGAACTAACTTAAGTAACAGATAAAATCTAGTTGTGATCTTACAAAACTTATATGCAATTAAATTGCTCCTCTAGACCAACCATTCTAAAAATTCTCTTTATTTGTAGGCTTGGTTTCTGTTGGGTTTTTTTTTTTATTGTTTTTATTGCTCACCCACCAGCACTACCCCACAAGTGGTTGCCACCAACATGCTGAAGTTCTGTGAGCTCAAGCCCCACAGGCAGCACAAACTCATTACACGAGATCACAGAATGGGTCAGGCTGGAAGGGACCACAGTGGGTCATCTGGTCCAACCTCCCTGCCCAAGCAGGGCCATCCCAGAGCACGTGGCACAGGAGTGTGTCCAGAAGGTTTGGGGATATCCCAGAGGCTCCCCACCCTCTCTGGGCAGCCTGCTCAGTGCTCAGTCACCGCACAGTGAAGTTCTTGCTCATGTTCAGGTGGAACATCCTGGACAGCAGTTTCTACCCATTGCCTCTTGTCATATTGGTCACCACCCTGAAGCAGAGACTGGTCCACCCTCTGCCCCCTACCCACAGGCACTGACAGACATGGGGGAGGTCCCCCCTCAGTGTCTCCTCTGGAGGCTGAACAGCCCCAGCTCCCTCAGCCTTTCCTGCTCCTTAAGCTGCTCCAGGCCCTTCAGCATCTCCACAGCCTGTGCTGGACCTGCTCCAGGATCTCCATGGCCCTGCTGTGCGAGGAGCCAGAGCTGGACACAGCCCTGCAGATGTGCCTGCCAGGGCTGGGCAGAGGGGCAGGATCCCCTCCCTGACCTGCTGCCAGTGCTCTTGCTAAGTCTGCTACCATTAAATCTCCACCAGGCTGGAGGAAAGCTCTAACCCAACTGCCTCTCTTTGCTAAGCCAGCACAGCAGTCCAGAAACATGTTTCATATTAGTAAAACAAATTCGTCTTTGCAGCCAAACGTGGCATCGCATATTGTTGTGAGATGGCCTTTACAGAGACAATAATAAATCACAAATACCCTTAATAGGATAATACTACCATGAATGTGGAAAGAAATAAGCATCTGTAACCCACAGATTAAAGGAGGCAGAGTATTTAATATGAAACAATGTAATGTAATGCCAACATGAGACGAGAAGATTACAAATTTCTTCAATTAGTCATACAGCCAAACCATGAATACAAATATTCACTATCACCACTCTGATACATAAAGCACACCAGAAAATAGGTCAAAATAAAGCCTATCAGGACTGCTCAGAGAAGTGACAGTAATACAAAGATAATATTTGGGGTGGGTTTTTTTATATACTATCAAGATGTTGAATTCTGTCTATAT
Organism: Willisornis vidua nigrigula; assembly: GCA_021164005.1. Lineage (NCBI taxonomy): Eukaryota > Metazoa > Chordata > Aves > Passeriformes > Thamnophilidae > Willisornis > Willisornis vidua. Next base: position 2,979,227 of record JAJPCS010000036.1, read on the forward strand.
TTATCAAATAGATTTACTATTTGTTACATTCCTCTTATTATTAGGTTGTTAGGAGGCTAATTCTTCCAAGACATCTCAAAGGCTACTCCTGTTCCTCTTTTTGTTTAGGAGTGGGTAAAGAATGGGATATAACCTCTCATAAATGACAAAATGTAACATCAACAGGATACATTAACTTTGTAAACCCATCAGCTTTATCCTGTTTCTTATTTATATATTGGAATTATCCAATTCAATCTTTCAGTTGTTTTCACTTAAATTTGATGTAGGAATAGTGATTTCATAGGGGAAATCTCTTTGAATTTGGGAGCTACTTAGAATTTCAGTTGATAAGTTTTCCAGGTCTCCTGACTGCAGCATATGGAGTCCCTGAGCAACAGTTCTGCAATACAGGTTAGTATTTTTCTCTGTCATACCAATAACCATTTTGTCTTAGTATTAAAAACCACTAGAATTACTAAGAATTGAAATTTTTCCTATTTAATCTTTTTTCATGTAGTCCTGTTTTCTCCAAATATCTCCAAGACTGCCTGATAATCAGCAGACATCAAATGCATTGCTGGCTGTTCCCAAAAATAGGGCTCCTTTCAACACGCTGAAGGCAACAGTTGCTGACAGAAATTAAGGAGCTGTTTAAATCTTTGCAATATCTTCCATATTTCAAGAGCTACAGCACAGTGGAGGGTTTAGTTGCCCTTTTCCAATTGGTTTTTTTTCCCCAATTCCTATTTATGTTTAATTATAGGACATGCTATAGGAGTCAGCCCTGATCAAAATTCCCTTAATTTAGCCTTTTTTTCCCCCCTAACTAGTGAGTAACACCATAACACCTGATTTACCAACATCTAGGAAGAAAAAGTACTTATTGATGCTACCCCCTAATAACAGCCTGAAGGGCTGCTTTTTGGTTTTAGTACTTATAGTTGTTCAGCTGTGAAGAACTTTTTTTCCTAAATTGTGATAGAGCCTGAGAAGTACAAGCACAGAATAAGAGGCAGGTGCTCCTCTCAATTCCCAGGCACCTTGCCCTGGAATGCTGCAGTGACAAGACACATAACATGATTCAGTCTGTGCTCTGGGAAGGACATGGAAGTGACTTGAGGTGGATGAGAATTAGTGATTCTCTAAAGAATTTTCTCTACTCACTCCTCTGGGAGAAGGTTTATTTTAGTAAAGGCTGAAGCTCACTGGCAAGAATAAGAGCAGGTTTTTTTTTCCTTTAAAGGAACTCAGACCCCAGCTAAACAGGACAAACTCATCCTGGCTGCTGGGAATTCCTTCTCAGCATTGATTCCCTGGCTGCTGACCACTTCATGAAGTGCTCAGCTCGAATTCTGCAGATCAAGTGGTGATGAAAAGTGTCCTTAACTGAAGAATATTGACATGTATTTCTGCCACAGTTAGAAACACAGGGGAACACACTTAGCTATAAATTATCACTACACCATCTAAATTTGTGCCTTCTGATATTTCCTCAGCAAACTCCGTACAGAGGCCTCAGTGCTTCTGCAGAAGGGTATTTGTTCTTATTGAAATGTTGCCATCAGAAGGCATAGTTTGTTCCCATCCATAATTCAGAGGTTCCTTCAGAAAGGCAGAAGGGTCCTGCTCCAGTGCACTGAGGCTCTCATAGCCTGCAGCACCTGCTGCACTGCATTACTGAGCCTCAGTGGTGCCACTGCCACGTTCCTGGGAGCATCCACTTTCCTCGGGACTGGAGCACTCGAAATGGAAAGACATTTCCTGTGGACTTGCTCTTTCTGATGCTTTCCTGAGACTGACACTTAAAAAGGATGACCTCCCAACACTTCTAAGTTAGAGTGTCTTGAGGAAGTCTCTATAGTGGACACTTCTAAGTTGGAGTGTCTTGAGGAAACCTCTACAGTTTTATTACCACCATTATTTCACTTACTTTTCTCTCCACAATCTGCCTTTTCCTTTGCTCTGCAGGGGAAGGGAGTCAGCCAGGCTGGCAGAGCTGTGCCCTCACTTGGTGCCCTCAGGTAAAACTTCTCCAATTCCATGATTTGTCAGTACTTATGGGACAGTTTCAACAAACCCTGGCCAGTCTCTCTGAGGTCTGGCCTAGTGGTTCCCATTTTTGACTTGGCCAATCAAAGTGTTTTATTTTGGCTCTAAAAGGAATTTTCCTTCTGACCAAATTAGAACAAGGCAGAGTTTTCCTCTCAAGGCAAAGCTCAGTTTTTGCTGATTGACAACTACCTGCCCTGTTCAAAAGCAGTTCCTGTTCCTGACAAAAGATGAAGTGCTCTGTAACAACCAGGATTGGGTCTCACCAGGACTTAGTCCAAAGGAATTCTCCTGGCAACCCTCAGAGCCTTCGATTATATCACTCCTGCCATCAACATCACAACAGCAAAAGGCACGAGCAGAAATAGAGAGGAATGAACCTACAACATGTAATTTATTGCTGCAATTTTTAGATCCCAAGTGAGTTAATTTTCAAAAGCTGTCAGGTAATTATTTTGTATTTCAGGGGTTTTTTTCTTCCTGACTGGAACAATGAATCATTAAATAAGTGAGAGCTTGAAGACACCATGCTGAGGAGAACTGTCTCAGCATCAGCAAGCAGAGAAAAATCTGATTCTGAGAGCAGCCTCATCAGTTACTACATAATTTAAATGGAAGTTGGGTAATCCTAAAGGGCTTTAGAATCTCATCTAAACAGCACCATTACTCATTCTCAAAACATTTTATTGCAATTGAAGATCACTTTTTATGCTCTCAGATAAATTTAGCAGGATCCCTGTAATTTTATTTCTATGTAAATATGTATGCCCCATATATAATAAAATGGTTCACTGCTAAGCATTTAAAGTGCAGGTTTCTACAGTTCTTTTTACACAGAATATGAGCCTTCTAATAAAGCCCAGACCAATGGGCTACTTTTAACTTGAACAGATCCATTCCCTCTCTCTGGTGCTTCCTAATCAATCAGTAATTACCGTTTGCAAAATTCATATTATTTGACCTATCAGCTTTCTGATTAGGCTTCACCTGATCACTAGACAAAGAAATCTAATTATTCATTGTTCTTCTGAGCTTTCCATTTTTACAGAAAGACAGGATGTCTCTACCACCTGAAAACAAACCCATGCAAAGAGGATTCTGCCTGGCAGTTTTGCTTAATTTCCCATCATGTTCCACAAAACTTTGCAATAAGCAGTTATGTTACAGTGTTGTGTGGGCTCAGCCATGAGTGGCACAGACAAAATCCCACAGATACTAAGCCAAGTTCAGGGGAAAAATTCTGCTCGTGGTAACACAGCGTTCTAAATCAAGGTGAAGAGTTTCCTCCCAGTTCCTGCCATAATCAGGAAATTCTCAACTGGGCATTTAATCCATTTAGTTCCTGCCATCACGGTGGTGCCAGAACAACCTGGTGCCAGCAATCTGCTCCATGCCCACAAAGCAGATGCTTAGAATAAATGAGCAAAAGAAAACATCTGTACAAAGCAGAGCTTCCAGAAACAGGTTAAGATAAAAATAAAAGTAATTTAAAATAAAACTAAAAGAAATATCCACAGAACCACCTTCACATTTACTTAATTTTGTGTGTGCACTTCCTGCTTATTCCCATAAAATTGTTCATTATTTTTCATTAACAGATAGAACGAGAAACAAAGCACATTTAAAGCAGAGAGTTCATTTGTCTTCTCAAGCTCTTTATGTAGATTAATCATTTATCTCAGGCCATAATGCAACATGATAGGAAAATATACTTAATATTGAGGTGCTTTAGCTATGGCAAGTCTATCTTCATCCATGGGAGAATAATTATGGAAACAGATTAAGTACTCAAATTACCTTTTTTCCCCTCTCTATGATTCAACCTGCACCCTTATTTTTAAATTCAATCAGAGTTGTCTGTGGGGTACACAGACAACAGGTAGTCCCCAGGACCCTATTTATGTTTCTCTTCAATCAGACAGTCATTAATAATTAATTCCATAAACCATATTTGGATACCATCAGGAGTGATGTCACCAAAGGATGAGCACCTTCCCTTCCATCCTTGGGAAGGCCTCATTCTGTCTGGGTTCCCACCTGCGAGGAGCTGCCAAACCTCATCCCTGGCAGCTCCTTGGCAGAGCCCTGCTCCATGGCACATCCCAAACACTGCCCTGGCAGCTCCTTGGCAGAGCCCTGCCCGATGGCACATCCCAAACACCATCCTGGCAGCTCCTTGGCAGAGCCCTGCTCCATGGCACATCCCAAACACCACCCTGGCAGCTCCCAGAGCCACCTTTTCCTTCCTTCTCCAAGACAACTCTCCCTCCACCTGCCAAGGGGTGACATTTGTGGGTTGGCATCAAACAAAGCAAAGCTAATCCCCCAACTGCTTCTTAAATAAACTGTTTACAAATGAATCCCAAATGATTAAGTGCTAAATAAATCTGCAAACAGCAGAAATTTCTGCTCTTTCTGCCCTTGAACTACTTTCCACAAACTTGCTCATCAGCAGCAGCTTTGTTCTGATTATAAGTTATTGAATGGGATCATTTTGCACATCAATTCCTCTCTACTTTTAAATTTAAATATACTTTAAATGGTATGTTCAGCAAAGCAAACTCATACATTTGCCATCAGTACTGCTGACAAAAAATGTCTTTCAGAATAGCAGTCTCTGACATATTTTCTAGAAAGTGAAAATATGCTTTATAAAAAGTGCACTTTTCCATTAAATATACCAACTCCTTTATAATTCCAACTAATTCCAGCCTCTCTGGGGTCTCACCAATATATACCATTAAAAAACCCCCTGCAGCACCACCTTATATTGTAGGATTCACATGTACCTTTGGGCATCTTCAGGCAAAAACACTCTGGATCTCTGAAACACAATTTCAGCCCCACAATGCTCTTGTCAGGCACATGCACAGACCTGCCTGTGGAAAGCACATTCCCATCCCCAAATGGGACACACACCATCCACCTGTGTCCTGCAAAGTGCTCTATCCACTCTTCCCAGCTCAGATTTCTTTTGTTCCAACTTCCAGGATATAAATTGTAAGTGCTTTATTTCTGCAATTGCCTGAGTTTTACATGCAATGAGAATTTTATTTACTTGAATCCAGTTACACTAAATCAGGAGAGTTCCCCTGTGGCCATTACTGCGTAATTTTCACTTCAGAGTCACTACTTCTGTGTATTTTATCTTTCCTTAGATCTGTGTACCTGAGATCATCTTGTGCTCTTCACTAACATCAAACCTACATTCTCTTATAATAGAAATATTTTTATGATGAAGAGCATTTATAAGAATCTAAGAAAAAAGCAGCAAACCAGACTATTTTGTGCAGTCTCCCATTAATGCTACTTGTAAGGAAAATTAAGATTAGCTAAAGAAGTTGGATTACATTCAATTTAAGTCTACCTACCAATTTTTTTATAAAACAGATTAATGGACCAGTTTCTACCACCGTTGAATTATAAAAAAATCCCCAAAAACTCAAGTAAAAAAGCTTCTCAAATTTCATGTAATTAATTGAAAACAGATACCATAAATACATCTGCAGAAAAGGTGTCAGGAATGAAACAAGATTAGAGGCAGAGGTCCCCAGAATTTGCTGCAATTTTGATATTCACAGGGATTGAACCACTGAGGATCTGGTCACTGACTCCCCCTGCTCCATGGACTCACTGGCAGCCATAAAAAAGCAACATATTCCTCTCCAACTGCAGCAACACAAGGTCCTGCTGCACTTCCACAGCAGCTTTAGTAGCTCCCAAAGAACCCCCCCAACACTGGCAGGAGACAGAACAATTCTTTCCAACAGGGAACCAAGACCAACAACATGCAGCAGGAAAGCTCTGCAGGAGCTGGGCTGCAAAGACTCTGTGACAGGAGCTTTGTTCTGCCCCCAAGACTCCAGTTCTCCTTTTATTTGCATCGACATGAGTGAAGGGACTTCGATGTCTACAAGAAAGTTATGAGAGAGTGAGACTGTTTTAAACATGGAGGGGAAGAACTGAGCTCTTTGTGTTGGCACAAAGACAGCCCTGACCCTACAGCTCTTCTGTGCAAGGTGATCTCCCAACACACAGTAAAACAGCCACTGATTAAAAAAAAATAAAAAATATAAAAGTATGAAAGCGTTAAAGAAAAAAAAACAGGAATCAATGACTTTGGGTGAAGATATTTCTTGACTTTGCTGCCAGGAACAAAGGAGGCATTGCCAGAAACTTCATTCACAGAGGACTTTGTAACATATTGCAGCAACAGAACTGCCCCAATGTCTTGACAGTGCTGTACTAGAACAGATCTGACAGCACAAAGCAGACTTGCAACTTTACTCCCAGGGAAAGGTCCCAGCAATTCCTACAGGCTGAGAATGCAGCCCAGTTTTAGAAGACTTTGAATGAATCACTTCTCATCCAGTGCAGATGTAGCAGATGCATCTCTGCAGGATTTCAGACCAGACTTTGGGTATAGAGAATTAGTTACATTTCATAATGACATTATTTCCAGATGTCTGAAAGAGATCAGAAGAAAACTAACATCTGGTGAGGGACCAAAAGTACTGGGTACTTTTAAATATGCAGCAAGAAAAATATCAAGTTGCAGAAGAGGGAACAATTCCTAGGAAAGCTCTAGTAATAAAATACACAAGATTTTCCAGAGAGTGTTTCTAGCATGAAGTTGTTCCACACATTCCTCGACTTGAGAGGCAAATACAGGTTAGAGAATGAGATCACTTGTGGACCAAAAACACACTGAGGAATTGGCACCAAACCCTCATTTAAAAGCCACCAATGCTTTACTACTAGATAATCTGAACAGCAATAAATTATTAAAAGCTGCTCTCTGCACTATTTTTGTGTCACAGCTGCCAATCATGAAGCCACATCTCGTAAAGTCTTAAGTTATGTGCTAGTCTTGGATAGGTTACAAGTCCTGGGTTCCTGAACAAGTCACTTTCATTTCAAAAAAATCGCATTTAACTTCCAATTAGGATGATTTGGTCACATATTGTGAAGGATCTGGGATATGTCCTTATTTTCACACTGGAATTTTATAACAGCAAAGAAATGTGCACCTGTATAAGATCCCTTCCTGAAACATGTGAAATAAGACTAAAATACAACAGGACAAGGACAGAAAAAAAAGACTTTCCACTTCAGTGAGAGGAATTGCAAGTAAAACCAAGACAAGTTCCTCCTGACCCAAATAAAAAGCACCATAGTGGGATTTTGTGCCTCTCCACTGCACCATGTTCAGGTAGTTGATCATCCCACTTGGTTGAGACAACTGGTATATAAAATACATTTTGGAACTAAACAGGAAAACATAAACCCCCACAAATAGTCAAATTAGAAGGTAACAAGTATAATTCTCCTGCAGTTAATTTAGGAATAGGTTATGTATTAGTACTTTGGATCAAAGTCAGGTTTTCCTATAGAATAGAATCCTATTAAATTAATAATTAAGGAGTCTTTCATACTTTCATGCCTAGATTGTGCTAATGGGAATTGGTTCCATGTAGTAACTCCAAAGGGAGCCACAGGACAACAGCTAAAGCATCATAACCACCAGTTGTAACACTTCCCAGTTGCATTGTTTGATCAGAAATGGCTCAGGAGTTCAGGCAAACCATGATGGACACGAACACTTGGAAAGTCCATGGGTGGGATCAGAGAGAACTTCTCCAAGTGAGCCTAATCAAGAGTCAAACCCTGCCTGCAGCCTCTCCACTGTGCAGAGCTTTACTGGGAATTCTCTGAACAGAATCCAAGGATTCTTTGTCCTTTTATTAATCTTCTTTCTAGATGATGCCCTCGAGCTGCTTCTGGGTGGCTTTTGCTGGAGAGAATTTGAGGTTTGAAAAGTTCTCCTATAGGTTCGTCCAACATGAGTTTTAAGCAAATAACCAGCTGACATATTTTAAGAGGTGACCTAATTTAAGATCCCTTGTGAACCATTAATTAATTCATCATGTTGATTTATGCCATCCATTGCCTGCTTTGTCTATTCCCATTACTTCCTAAGAAAATTAAAAATTCTTTTAATTATTAAAGACTAAGGAAGACTCATCAAGTCTTTAATTTATTAAACTATTTTTCATGGATTACAAATACATCATACACAAGTGACTTCTCTGTTAGGGGGATAATGTTCCAGAATGATCCTCTCAAAGGCTGACTGAGCTTCTCCTCTATTACCAATTCACACCCCTGTTCACAACATGACAGTTGTAGCTCGTTCCTGCAACTACAGTGGAGAAAAACAAGTTTATTTGAGGGACCTGTGATGTTTTAAACAAGGTTCAGCATGTTTTCCAACAAAATACATATTTCTGACTGTTCACTAACCAGGTTACATTACCAACACTTCAAGGAAACAGCTTGATAAGGAAGCTGGAGTTTGAAAACACAACTCACATCTGTTGCTTATGTTTCAAAACTCAGCATGTCCCCAATTTCATTTACTTGGGCAGCAAGTGCAGCCTGAGAGGCCTCTCAGTGGAAGAGGGAGAAGTATTTCTTTGAGCTGCTCAGGAAAAGCTGCCCCAGGTGAAGAATTTAATTCTGTTTTGTAGTTGCTTCCCTAAAGGCCAGAGAAAAGGAGGAAAGCAGAGCAGGAGGACCCACACCAACTACAGCAGGTCCTGTTTCCCTGAATGCCTCTCTAGACAGACAATGCAAAAAGACAGACTGAATTTACCCAGAGCTCAAACCCAAAGATTAATGATATTTAATCTTTATATAGTAGTTAGAGCTAATATACAACTACCATTTTTCATGAAATTATTATTTTGCTTGTTCAACAAAATTTCTTGTCACGTGGAAAATATAACCTTGTAATTTCAAAATGAGGTGTTGGTTTGTTTGTTTCTTTGTTTGGTTTTTTTAATGAAAATACTCAGTAGATTAATTCATGGTCACTGTTCCCTACTCAATTAGAGCTTTTTCTCTCTGGCTTGAAAAGAAATTTGGATTTCAAAATAACATTAATATCTGCATATAACTGCCTTGATGTGAAATACCAAGCACTGCTCAGAGTTGGCACATTCAACTATTCTCCCACTTTTTGCAAAAACTGGCAGCTGCCTTTAACAAATAAGGTATTTCCCCCCCAGCCCAGGGAGATGGTTCCCTACAGCTGACTCTGGGTTGGGTTGCAGATATTTCTTTGCCACCTCCTGCTCTATGGCACTATTAAGCAAGGGATGTGTGGCAGAATAAACACTTATGTGGCCACATCAGAGCCAGGTTTGAAGCTCATCAATTTGCCACCAGATTCGCTTCAGAACAAACCTATTCATTTGCAATGCTAAAAAAGGGTGTTTTTTTTTCATTGTCATACACTGACATTTGTTTTAATAACTTCAAAATTATACTCTTGTTTCTTAGGGAAAAGGAATTATGCTCTCTGGTCTTATTCACTTATTGTTTAAATTAGAGCTGAAGTAAATCTCTGTAGCATGTAAATGTATCTCTGTATTTTTATTTTATTACACATATTAAAAATGAAAATATCATGATCTGCTCCAGGATTTTATCTGGAACATCTTCAAAAGTCTGTTCTTTAGTGAAATTAGTCCTAAAGCTTCCCAATGAATTCAAGTTTGTTTTCCCCCCGTGTGCCATGCTGGAACTCTGCCATCCTTTTCAGTCTGGTTTGGCTTTTATTTTTTTTTTCTTTTTCCAGCTTTGTTTTTTCCTAACAAAATAGATGTGAATGTGAAAAAAGCAAACAAACTGTTCTTATCCCAAACCACACAAGAGCAAATTAAAAAATCATACCCATAGATATAAATCACTAACCCTATTAATATTTATTAGTGGTTTAACTTCATTGGGCTCACAAGTAGTTGGAGGCTGCCCCTCTTGCCACGAATATTTGGAAAAACTACCCAACAACACAGAGAAATGGCAACATTTCAATCCCAGTGGTGAATATCTCCCAGTTCAGCTGAAATCTCGCAGCAGTTAAGGGACAAAAAAAGAGATGTTTAGGCTGAGAATACCTCCATGTGTACTTGCACAGCATAAACACAAAGAATTAAAAGCCATTTCTTCTTTGTTTTGCTCAGCACTGTGTAAAGTGACATTATTTGATTCACCAGGAAAAGCTGCAGCCACAAATGTGAGAACCAGAAGGCAGCACAGACATCAAGTTATGCTGAATATACTTAAATGCTTTGAACTTGTAGAGATTCTCATGTTGAATTCGATTATGTCCAGGCTTCCAGGGAAATGTTTAGCCATGGGCTGGAAAAGCCTGAGACAGATTAGACTTTTGTATAAGATCTAATAACAAAGTCTTTTGAGATTCCTCCTGTCACATTCCAAACTATAAAAGCAAACTAAATAAATAGAGTAAATTTTCATGAGATATTTAAAAATGTTATTTTCTTGTAAAACTGCTTTGCTTGACTGAAAAAAAAAGATCATAAGCTAGCTCTGATTCTGCATATAGCTATAAACACAGCTGTTGAGCTCCTAAATGTTATAACAACCAAAATATATCTGGCAAGACACTGCAGTGCCATTGTTTTGGGTGAAACCTCAGGAACTTACAACAGTTCAAATAGGTTGGAATCAACTGTACCCCAGAACACTTAATTTTTGCTTTATTACCACCTTTAAAACGTTTCCCTGAATGACTTCATTTTATTTATTCATATGCAAGAGATAAATCAACAACAAACTATTGCAAGGGATTACAAGAGCTTTCCCTATTGCAGTTTATAATAATTTTTTATTTCATTGCATCCCTTTCTCAGAATTACACACTGTATTTTTAATTGAAACATCATAATTGTTATGGTGAAATAACAATAATTAGAGTTGGGCCTAGAAAAGGGCTTATACTGAGCCCCTCCTGCAGTAAGGGCTGTATCTAGGAAAGGGCAGTGCTGTTTGGAGATGGGGAAATTCCCTTTATTTTAGGATTTTCTCCAGCACTGCTTCTATCCTGCAAAAACAGTTCTCACTTCTCACTGTTCTGTGCCTTCTACGCTGTAAAGTCCATGCAAGACTTCAGGACTGTTCCTGGGATCCCAGAAGGAGGTTTCTGGTTCCTTCCTGAACATGAGAATATTTGCCCAGACACTTTTCCCTTCAGAGGGATAATTTGGAACTCTCTGGCAGCACAAAGCACCCACTGGCACAGCTGGAAGCTGAACAAGTCATTGACACAACACATTGATTTCCACAGCTTAATTTTTTGCAGACATTCTGATTCCTCAAAGTCTGGATAACTCATCATTGGAAAAGATGCCTGATCTGAGAAGTTCCCTGAAGTCTGGGGACCTCAGGAACTCCTATTTCCCTCGTGCTTTTCTCCTTCAAATCCTCACAATCAAAGCAATGTTGTAATTTTTCCAGCAGGTAAAATGTGTTTGGTGTTTTACTTCTGAAAAGTATTCTTAGTAGAACATTGTCTACATTAAGTTACTAATCTAAGTTTCATAGCAGAGAATAAATGTCAGAGTTCTGCAGAGCTTACAATTCTGAGTGCCTGCTAATACCATTAATTACTAATTAATCACTAATGCCATTTACTTTTCTAATAAAACCACATCAACTTCAAAAGCAATAGTGAAACAAAACTCTCACTATTTCAATTATCTAAGAGATTGAGTCTGTGAAATTTGTTCAAAATACCTAAAACTGCTGAAAAATTACCAGTGTAATACCAGAAAAAGCAAAATCTGCAAGGTTAGAACTGAGATTGTCACTGACTGAAAATATTTCTATTTCTTTTTATTATTCTTATTTATTTTTATTTATTATTTAGGTTTATTTTTTATTTCTTTTTATTTATTCTAAACCCAACCTCCTATTAGCTCCATGCAGGTTTTCCACTTCTACCATTCAGCTCCATGCCCATATTCCACAAAGCAGAGCTTGAACTTTTTAGTCTTTTCTTAGAAAGCTGCTGCAGCATCTCCTTAAATGTTTTAACTGCTTTTATCCACATATTTTCTGACTAGATTATGCATTCCTAAGGTGTAGCAAACCAAACTGCCCACTGTGCTATAAATTTGGGAGTGACAAAGTTTTATGCAGTGCTAAAACAGTGGGGTTTAGGCTTGAAAAATTCTGTGCCACGTTTTAGGGGAATGAACAAGGGAACAGTAAGAAAAGGAGGAGCAGTAAATTGAGTTTTAGCCATTAAACTTGCCCCACTGTATCCATGCATTTGATGGCCTTCTGTAAATAATCACCACATCACAATTACAGTGCAAAAAGATGTGGAGATTTCAGTGGAGGTTCCTAAATAAGGAGAGGTTGGAACATCAACCCCCTGAACCAGGAGGAGGGGAAGGTGCATTGTCACAGGCAACCCCACAGGTGCTCTGAAAGGCAACATTTGGGCTGGACCAGCGTGTCAGCCTCAGACAGAGACTATTACCAGCTGTTCAGAAGCTGAGAACTCAGATAAAACTGAAGTCACCTCGAATTCCTGCCTTTAAATAAAGACCAGACAGAACAAAACCCTTCCCCAAACCTGTCAAGAGTTCCCCCTCATCTTCTAAGTCCCCAGCACATCTCACACCAGTGTTTTCTTCAGGCAAATTCTGACTTCAGACCCCCACCTGGATCCCAGGCAGCTCCAAGCACCACTTTAGCCTTCCTTGGCTTCCCACAGTGAGTGCACACAAACAGTGCAGCACCACAGTCAGCAACTCCCTCAGGACATGGAAGCGCAACCCAGTTTGTCCTCAGCTTGTTAAAAAAGGAGAGCAAGATGCACAAAACTCCTCAGTGTTGGTTTTCTCCATAGCTATACAAATGGCATGTGCTCCTTTGAAGACTGTGCTCATGAATCATTATTTACTGCAGCAGAGGTAAATATTTCCATAAAGAAATCGATGTTATTTAAGGAATATTTAATTCCTAATTTAAATATCCAAGTGAATAGCTCCGTGTCTCAGTCAATACCAGTTTCTAAATTATGAGGATACGCTTTTGGTAAACAAAAGGAAAGATGCTGAGATGCCAACACACCACACTCCAAGGAAACCCAGGGACAACTGAAGAGGTTCTGCATCCCTAAGATTTTTAGCCTTCCACCTCACCATGGGAGAATGTTGCTGACTCTTTGAGGAACTACAATTATAGTATAAAACTGTAACAACTGTTTTGCATCATAATGAAAAATATCTATTCATCTCACTGTTCCAAACAAAGATCTAAAGTAGAATTTCCTTTATCTGATGTCAGCATTGTCAAGGCCAAAACTCCTTCACTTCAGTGGGCTCAGAATGGATATAATAAGAAAGTGAGAGATTGATTCTTTCATTTTATTCTTTATTAGGAAGTTAAGCAAAATGTCTAAGATATTGCCCAAACTTTTGTAGGAATCTCACATATATTTCAGCAGCCTTGGCCGTGTATTTTATAAACAAGTTAATTTGGTAGGAAAAGGTTGAATTATAGGATGTGCCTGAGGTAAAAATAATCTTGGAAAGAGCAGAAATACTTCTCTTCATCTCTCTTTAGGCTCAGGAACTTGTGTATAAGCCCAGGCTTCTGTCTGTCTGCAGAAATGCTTTTGAAGCCACACCAATCAGCAGTAATTAGCAGAGCAGCTCTGGAACCTCAGCCTGAAGACTAAAACAGGCAATTTTAAAAATGAGGGTACAACTTGACTTTTCCTGAAATGCTCCTCAGGTGCCTGAGTGCATGTCTGAGCTTCCTCAGCTACTTTAGGATCACACCTTGTCCTTATCAGCTGAAACCTGCACAGCAGAGAACCCTCCACTCCTCCTGATTTCTGTTCAAGCACCAGCCCCTCCAGAACTCACCAGCTCCATTTTCCCAGCAGATGTCGTGAGATTTACAGTTTTTCAAGACTAAACCATGCAGCTGAATTTCATCTTCCAGCATACCCTGACTGGAATGGAAGAGACAAGCAGATCAAGGCTGCTTTGCACAATCACTTGAAATGAGATGTATTCTGCTCCTGGGCTAACATTGAGGACATTTGAAACTCAAAGTTTATGGTCAGCTCTACAGAGCTGGTAACTCATACAAGCTCAGCCACTCTGCAGTGACAGAAATCATATAATATATGATATTTGGTCATCATAGGAATTCTACATTCTATAGTTAATGTTTTTTCTAGTTCAGCAATTCATTTTGCTGATTAAAAAAATTCTTATTGGTCTGGTAAAAGTTAAATAAAATACAGAATTAAGTATTTAAAATATGAGTCCCTAAGACCTTAATTTGTATTAATGCCCCCTTCTTAAAGTTTCTGACAGAATTCCATTCATAATGAAATGTTCAGAGGTAATTATTTCTCTTTCCTCTGTGTGAATTATGAGAATTATTTATATACTCAATCTTAATATCACAGCTTCATTGCCTAATAGGAAAAATCCACAGGATATGAATCATTCTGAGAAAGAATTAAAATCTTTTCTTCTGTTTTAAATACAAAAAAAAAAAGGGAGAAAGATGAAAAGATTCCTAATGACACAAAATTCACACACTGCTGCAGGCTCTGCTTGCAAATCAGAGCTCTTGCTACGTAACCCAAAGCTACTGGTTCCTACTTGCAGCCTCCTTCTGTAAAGCCATAAATGCAATGCTGTAATGATTAGTTAATGAAATGGGGGAGTGATAATGAGGCTGTAAAAAATGTCAGTTCAATTATTCATTAAAAAAGGTAAAGAAGAAGCAATGAAAGCAGCACGGACCTTTCTGTGGCAGGATGGTCCAAAGCCAGAAACCTGGAGGCAGCTCAGCCCCAGCCCCTGGTCCTGTGCTAATGGAATTCCTGACATTCCAAACACAGCCCTCTGACAGTTGTTCTCCCTCCCAAAAGAAGGGGCCAGGCAGGAGGCTGAGTACAAACTGCAGATAAGCTGTAAAAGCCATAAAAACTTCTGCTGACATTTATTGCCAGCGAGGAGCTGGAGGATGTTGATATATATTGATAACAGTCTGCTCTGTGACATTTGCAAAGTTTACTCCTAATTCACTTGCACGAGATGCAAATATAGTTTTTCCTATCAAACCTTCAAGTCATTAAGTCGTTGCAATACCCACCTGTGTTTTTACCTGTTTCACAGATATTCTTCCATATGCTGTACAGGCTTATCCCCCAAAATACAGTTTTTCCAGTGAGAAAAAAAGGTGGATTTTCACAAGCATTGAAGTTAATAAATGCAACAAGTGTTTGCAGATAGTCTGTACCATCAACAATAAATAATAGTGTTATATAAAGCTCCTTGAGAGAGGACAGAATTGTATGCATGCCACTACATAGAAGTGTGTACATATATATATATATATGATATTTTTTAAACAATATCATGGCAAGTTTTAGACACACTTTACAGCAAATTATAGCTAGGAATGTATTTTATTCCTTCTGCACTTTCAAATGAGGGGAACAAACCAAAGTGTGTTTCTTTTAAGTATTATTAAAGTACTGAGGGCAAGATTTTATGTGTCACACTTGAAAATTCTACATTTACAATGGGTCTCATTGTGCTAATCCAGGCAGTGGTTTGTTATCTACAATTCCTTTAGGAAATGTCACACATCCACAGGATGTCCTTGAGCTTTAAATCCTGCATTTGAATCTTTGATTTAAAAGATAAAAGAGAGAAACCTACATTTATCCAGACAATTCCCAAGTGACTTTACATTTGTAAAAGCCCAGAAACAACTTATTTTCCTCAGCATATTGTATAAATTATGATCAATAATTTTTATTTTAAAAGGGCTTTTGTTACCCATAGAGACTAAAATATTTGGTCTCAGAATATCCACTGGGGTTCCACACTGCATTTCAGAAACCCACAACACAGGTCTGGAATCTGTGCCAGCTGTTTATTTTTAAACACAAACATAATGCCCCCAAAATGCAGTTTTTGAGCAGAAACTGCATCACTGGAGCTCTATAAGATGTAGGCAGTGGCTGAACAGCAAATATATATTTAAAAGAAATATTCCTGAGGAAATAATGAATTGAAACTAGAGAAAATGAAAACCAAAATGCTACAAAACAAAAAATAATAAATCTGTAAGGTTTTTTGAAGCAGGTTATTAAAAACAGTGATTTCCTGTCTGTTATTTATATGCCACGTAACCAAAACAGAGGGGAGAGAGTTTTGTCCCACAGAACTAGAAAGGCAGAATAACTAGTCCTGTCACCTGCAAATCAGCCTCTCCAGAAAACCACAGATCAAACCCCCAAATATGCTTGTACAAGGTACCTTTCTGCAATAAATGTATTATCAGTGCTATAAAAAACTTGCTCTGGGAAGAAGAGCAGCTAAAAGCTGAACACTGACTCAATTCAAAGGGAAACACAAGTCACTCACCTCCATCAAATCTGCATTAATTAGGACCTTTTAGTACTTAGGGAGCCAGCAGAGACATTGCTACTTATAATCCAAAAGAACAAAAATACAATAAAACAGAGCACAGGTGTCAGTAAATGGAAATGAAAACAGAGCACTCTGCCCCAAATGAATTAGTCCTATATTCAGAAAACCAAGTTGTAATTTGGGGATAACACTGAGAAGCAAAGGGTTGCCTTGAACTCCAGATTTCCAGTTCCAGTAGCTATAACAGGTCCTAGGAATTACAAACAGGCCAAACTAAAAAACTTAGAACACTAATAAAGATAAGAATTATGCATTTGTTTTGGATTTGATTTCAATTGTGTCCTAGAAATCCCGATGCTGAATATTGCCCAGCAATGCCTTTCCTTTGGGATAAAGCCAGCCTGGAGCTCTGGGCTGGGACAAACACCAACCAAGCAAAATAATTCCCCACAATGTACCATTCCAACAGAAAAAGGGAACAAAAGACAGCAAGAAATACAAGTTGCTGTGATAGAGGTAAACATTTGTTGCAGTAAATTGCAGGGGCTTTCAAAGCAGCAATTTTCAGACTACAAGAGGACAATGTCTTGTTCTTTCAGGTACAAGTGTTGGAGAAAAAGGCCTTTCTTCCCAAACAGAGAAGTGCTTTGTTTGAGAGGCAGGGGAGGCATCCCCAAAGCTCAGCCACGACCTGACACTGCTCTGGGGAAATTGCTCACTCTTCATGTACTTGTAAACTCACAGCTAGAGCCATTCCTGCTCTTTAATTAGTTCCTTTTTCATCTTCCACACACAGGAAAAGAAATCACTGAGAATCAAGTCTAAAAAAGTATTTACATCTCGAAGAGGCAACTTTAAACAAATAGTTACTTTCAAGATAACTTTCCCTTTATTTCAGATTTTCCTTTCAAAATATTCCATCTTTTAAAGTGTTTTTCTCCTCTCTCCATAACTGATTCTACTTAATTTACACACATAAAAAAAAATCTGGTACAAATACCACTATATTTGAATATTATGGGGGAAATCTGCATCTCAATCCCCAGTTTAGAAGAGCATTTAGTAATTCCTGAGGTCGGAATAAAGTTCTTAAAAATCAGGTTGAAGTAGACGTAAAATTACTGTCATGGCAGCTACACCACCAAAAGTTTGAGTAACAGCTTATTGTCAGTAGAGTCACAGCCTTAGACACTTATTTGCATAATATTTCATCACTCTTTTTTTCTAATCATTTGAAGATACTGCAGAGTTAAGAAGAGACACATTTACCAAAAAACAAGATTCTTTCCATAGTATGATACAAGTAAGTTCTGCCCCAGCAACAGGCAAGCAAGTAAGTTCTGCCCC
>JAJPCS010000036.1:2996902-3018073 GCA_021164005.1 Willisornis vidua nigrigula
AAGCAAGTAAGTTCTGCCCCAGCAACAGGCAAGCAAGTAAGTTCTGCACCAGCAACAAGTTCTGCACCACTCTGCATACTGTGTTACACTTCCAATTGCTTAGAGCAGAAGGCAAAAAAAGCATTTCAAAGCATAAAACTCATTAAACTTCAATATCAACAACACTTTTACTTACAAGACAGAATGATTTGGGGTCATCCACAGCAAAATATTCTTTCACTCTTCCTTGCTCACTTGTTCTTCAGATATCCTGTTGGAGCTCCCCAACCAGGTGGGTGCCCCTGAAAAGGAGACCTGACCAAGCCCTTCTCAGGCTGTTTCCTGTTTCACAGCTGAGTTCTCAGTTCTACTTCCTGAAGCTCATTTTCACCAGCTGGATCTGGTGGCTGAGGGTATTTAGCATTAATTAACAGCAGTGGCAAGGTCTTCCCTTTCATTGGATAAGTTACTGATAAAACTGAAGAAAGACTGGGCAAAGGAATTTTGACAGCCATAATTTTAACTCAAAACTTCCCCCACTCCAGGAAATTTGAATCTCTGTCTTCACCTGGCCCCAAACATTTAAACTCCACCCAGTCAATATTGAGGAACATTAAACCAAAGGCAGCCTGAAGTGGATCATGTACCTACAACTCTCACTTTTCCACCCAGTTAATTAGGCTTCTCATTCCTGCTCTTAAATTCCCACAAATTACAGCAAATCAGCACTTTGTTTTTAGCTAAGTGATATCCAAGAAAAGGTAAATGCACATAGAATGGTTCTACATCATATTTTGCATATTTTGTTCCAAACTGTTTTTTGGAATATGCAGTGAGGAGTTAAAGTTTATGTCATATCAATAAAATTCTGTTTTAAACTAGTGAGTTTAATAAGCTACTTGTTAATTTGAAATGTTTGACTTTTATACTGCACATCTTTCATAGCACTTAGATCAGAAACAAACAATCATCACCTACTTTCTTAATTTAAAAGGTTTTGTAAGCAAAAGAATTGCAGAGTAAACTTTCTTACTGTACAATTCCTGATAATTGAAGTTACCATCTTAATTCAGGGAACTGCACAGCACATCTTTATGGTATTGGGGGTGGATTTCAGAAGGTTATTGATGTCACAGGGGAAAAAAAGCTTCTCTTCCCAAGGCCAAATAAGAACTTAGGGAATATCCCACATTGGTTCAGTTTGAGGGATTAGAGGTGGCTCCTTTTCTGCTCATGCATTGCCTGGACACTTCTCTCAGCTGACAAATGTTGAATTCCTCATTGCCCAAGTCTTTAATTTGGGAAATGATTTAAGTACATGTGGAATAAGTGAAAAAACAAACTTTGCTGTAATTTAAACCTTAAGCTGATTGTGGATGATGCATTGGTATTATTGGAGTAGTAATTAAAAAGTTAAATTGTTTAGTGAAAGACAAACATAAGGTAGAGGTGGGTGGAAAAAAAATTGAGGAAGTTTAAGCCACTCTGTAGTGAAAATGCCCAGTGAAGTCCTTGCCCTAATGCTTGAAGTGAGGGTCAAATGCAGTGAAACCATGGGCCAAGCATCACTCCTTCTTCAGTTCAAATATATCAAAGGAGAAAAGAGAAAAAAGGCCATTTTCAATGGATCTGCATTAATGTAATTTTGCCACACACTCCCCTTTTCCCCTTCATATTCATTCTCAAAGGTAGAGCTGACATATTTCTTTTTTCTTTTTATAATCATGCTTTATTCTATTTTTTTTTTCAGCAATAACTCTGATATCTGATCATGTTGTAAACTTCTTTCCATTTCCTGTGAGAGTTGGTTTTCCATAGCAGTACATCATTCCATTCCAACCTTTGAAGCAGAATTGGTGTATTTTGGGTTCTCTCAATAGAGCTTAAAGCAAATCCAACAAAAAAGGAGTTAAAATTTAAACCAACATCAAAGCCCAACCCACATATGAGGGACTTTGTAAAACCTGTATTTTTGCCCATGGTCCAGCAAAACTGGAAAAGTAGCAGCAAATTACGTTTGTTCTTACTGTTTAATGTGATATAAAGTTTTTCAAATTATTGATGTTTTGAGCTATTTGACAACTGAAGAGCCAAGACCAACACTCCTGGGCACATTCCAGTTCACTGCAGTGTGTGGAGGGGCTGAGGGGCCAGGTTTCTACAGTAACCTCAGAATCCACAGTTTACATTATTCCTGTATATTATTTTAGCTGTTCTAATAAGGTGTTTAAAGCTTTCTTCATCCACTGAGGTGAATTTAAAAGAAATACAAAGACAGTAGAATTGGTAAAAGAGTGCTCTGCTTATGGAGTGTAGCAGTGAGAGGGTTCAGTCTTATTCCTATTCTGTGCAGAATACACAAAAGGTCAAAATAAATTGCCTCGAGGCATATCAGTAGCACAAATTGTGTGCCTCCTGTTGCCAAGACATCACAGTGCTTTCCAGGTTAGTCTGATGAAGAACTGAGCACCAGCTCTGACTTTAAAAAAACCCACACAATGGGATTATTGTCCCAACAGTCAGAGGATAAGAGTAAATTACAGCTTTTCCCTCCGCATTGTACTGCTTTGTAATGGTGGTCAGGAGGACTTGCAAACTCTCCAGAGATGTCACCCAGTTCAGTGCAGGAAGTTCAGAGATGTTTTTCCTATTTGTTTAGTTTTATACAATGTGCATGTCGTAACACTTGGATTTCAGAAGTGCTGTATCTAACACTGCTACACTGATAATACACAGTGGCTATTTTTAAAGCTCTCCTGCTTCTTTATTTGGAATTAAATTTATTGAGAGAGGACAGTGACCAGAGGAAATGAGAATGGCTGGTTATGGAGCCACTAGACAAGAGTTTTTAGCATCTCCTTTTCATTGAAGAACAGATGTAGTCATGTGGAATTAATGCATGGCATTAATAACAATGTGGATTTGTAAAAGGAAAGATGCAGTAGAAAGGATCTCCATCCATTTCCTTTTATAATGTCTTCAGTTTGGAAGTGTGGTATTGTTTTATTTCAGTGATAAATCTGGAAACACTTCAGCTATTACAAAGAATTACATCCTATTGATGAAATGCTGCAGAGCTGTTCTATTGCAGACTAATGGGGGAAAGACACGGTGAATAATAAGAAATCATATGAAGACAAACATCTTAATTAGCTAGATTCTATTATAATTCTCTTGTAAATTGTGTAGCACTATTACAAACTGTTCCATTTAGCACAGGAGTTCAAAATCCAGTCAGACAGTAAATATCTTCTACAATATTTCAAAATGTGGAATCCTGATCCTATTCCCATTAAATTCTCGTTGACTATAGAAAGAAATCCAGTCTGAAGAGTCAGCTATGATGATTCTTTGTACATTTTCATTTGGGAGACAATGAATATTTGGGATTCTGCTGCACATAACAAAAGTTTCCTACCATTCACCTCCTTTCTCTACTTCAGTTTGCCCCATCCCTTCTTAGAAATCATCAATAAAGCCTGGAAGATGGGAATATTTAAAACACTAAATTTTCAAGATTTTCTGGCTCTGTTCTTAGAGGAGCTGTTTGAGCAGCCAAAGTCTGTGTGTGCCTCTCAGCCAAGGTTTTTACAGGCTTGTTGTCATGCCTGAATTTTGCTAAAATTTCCAGGGAACAGAAATTCCCATAATACTGAGCAGATGAAGAAGAAGAACCAACAGCCCCTGTTATACTAAAAGATTAGAAAGACCAGGGGAAGTTTCATTGTCCTCAACATAAAAGGACAATGACTGCTGCACTTCATCCAATTTCTAAACCTTTTTCAATTACAGGTGAACAAATCAGCTTGACAGAAAAATGTTGAAAAACCACTTTTTTTTTTCCCTAAGGTTCTTCATTTGTGACTTCACACTTGTGACATTCCAACCTCTCCTAAGTGCCTCTAAATTCTGAAAGCCTTAATTCTGAATGGATGAATTTGTTGAATAGTTTGCAGTGCTGAATCCCAGGGTGCCCAGAATTCCATAGCAGGGCAGGCTCAGGAGCAACTCACTTTTATAAAACTAAGCAGCATTGGTTTGGTTTTATTTCATTTTTTATTTAAAAAAAATTCTAGATGTAATCACACTTTTTCATTTTGTCTGAATCCACAGATTCAGAAATAAGCATCCCTGTGATCCATCTAGATAGGAATTTCTCATTCCCTGCTCTTCAATCCATACCCCCAGTGCCCATGGATCTCACACACAACTGAAAATACTCTTCAGAAAATGATTGCAGGACTGACAAACTGAGGGGGTTGGTTGTGGTTTTGGCTATTTTACTTTCTATTTAAAGCTTTGATATTTAGTGCCTTCCAGAGCAAAGCAATTTACCCACATACTGCCAAAGGTGACCTGTTTTCCTCATCTTTAAGGACCCTCCAACAGCCAATACACTGCACTGGTTACATTAGATCTGGGTTCCTTTTTCAATACTCTTACTGACTCTGTGAGTTACCAGATACTGGATGGTCACTGTCCCCTTTCAGCTTCCAAACTACATTAAATATTTTTCTTTAACTTTGTCTTCTTATCACCTGTGCTCCTGCACCTCATCTGAATTCTTTCAAGCCCTATTTTATACTTCTGTTTATGCCCCTATATTATTTCTATACCAAACCCTTTCCTCAGGTAAAATCCCTGAAACCTTTTGGCATAAACATTACATTTGTCTTTTTTTCCCCATTTCCCATATCATACAAGCAACAGAAAGGATAATCACCATGAGGCTGTTTTTCACAGCTAACCCAGGTCAATAGTTTGCAGATAAGTCTTTAATATGAGCTGCTAAAAGACTGAGCAGCAAAACTATCACGGAGTTTCTCTTCCTTTCTCTCACCCTAAATTGTGCTAATCCACATGTTATTTGACTTAAAATACTTGCAGATATCAGAAAATCTGATTTAAATCCACTGATTATTTTTTAATTCATGCTGAGGTTAAGGCAGAGAGAAAGATTTCTGTCTCGGATCTGGAACTGCCTTCTGTGATCCCTAAGGGGACCAGAGGCTGCTCCTAAATCCAAGACAAATTTGATTCCACCTTTTGTGTGTGGCTGTGCCCCTCAAAGCTTTCAAAGTTTAATCTCAGAAATGAAGGCTCTGTCAGAATAAAGTCAAAGCAAACCCACACTTCTTTTCACTCAGCAGCACTTCAGAGAGTTTCAACACCTCAGGATGTGACTTCCCACAGACCTTCACCTGGCAGTCGGTGCCATGTGTGTGGGCTGGGCACAAACCACCCCGCAGAGCCCCCAGACCACACAGGTTTATGGATGGCACTGTCAGCTCCTTTCCTCCTCAGCCACAATTCTGCCTCTAAATTAAAAAGAAATGGTGCTTCTTAAGCCTTACTATTTTTTCCTTTGCAATAAAGGTGTTGAGATGTTAAACACGACAATAAGGACAGGTGATATTTGCTTAATTATTTGTTACAGCACTAAACAAACCCCCGACTACACCTAGAGGGGATTTGAGCAGGAGAGTTGAGGTAATTTCCTATTACTCTTCATGGATTCAGTCACTGCTACAATAGCCAAAAACCAGTGTGACCCAAACCTGGGTCCCATCATTCCCAGTGCCAACCCATGAAAGGCAGTGGCAGCCTTTCCCTGTTTGCATTCTGTCACTTGATCTCCTTTATTCTGAGATTTAAGATGCAGCAACAAAATTCTGATTATCAACAACATAGTTCAGCATCTCACAGTTCAACAGTATCAACAGTAAATTTGGCTACAGTTGAATTCCTACCAGGGGAATACTAAATAAAGAGTGAGCCTTCCCCAGATGGGATTGCTCCTTTGAGCACTCCAGACATCACAGCCCCAGCAGGTGCTCTGGCAAGAGAACAAGGCTGAAGAAAGATGCATGGAGAGCAAAATCTTTATGTCCTTGTGTCACCTCTGGTGCAGTGTTTGAAAGTCCACAGCACCGGATTATGTGATGTTGTTAAAATATATCCTTGTTTTAATTTCCACCCTTAAAATGATAATATTTGACAATGATTAACTTCAGTAACACAGTAATTATCACCAAATATATCTTGTACACATACATGACTTTTCAGTTGCATTTTGGAGCCCTGTCCCAGCAGCAGGAGGATATCCCTGCACAGACACAACACGTGGCTCAGCAGCAATCCCTGGTTAATGAGACCTGTGGACCTCAATTACTGCAAAAAGTTTAGTCTAAGACAAGGGAGGAATCTGTAACAAAGGTACTGCCAAGGAGGGCACTTCCAGAATCCCACTGCAGCAGTTGGGGGAATATTTGACAGATTCAGCACCTATGGATTTGCTAAATAATTCTGTTATTTGTGTATAGGGAAATAATGACCCTTATTGCTAAACCCACTTCATATTAATTGCATGTGGTGCAGTGATGTTTGAAAGTTGAATTATTCACTTTATTCTATTGGTCAATACAGAAAACATTGACAGCTGTCATAGCAGAGTTTCCAGTGAATCCTGTGATTTTTGAGTGACCTCAAACAAGAAAAAAAAAGAAATAAAAGGAATAAATTAAAGCCCCCAAGCAACACTGAGGAGTTCAGCTTTGATCTCTCACATCTGCAGGTCTGTCACCAAATTTGCAGCTCTGAAGGGAACCGTGTCAACACATGCTCTGACACAAACATGCACAGCTAAGGGGTGTCTGAAGGAACATTTTTCTATAAAAACTTCAGCAGTTGTAATGTCTGAATGGCAACAAATCCAGGGCAAAATCCAGCAAAGCAAAGCACACATTAGGGATGGGACACAGAAGACAAAATGATGCTTCTTTCTGATGGGAAAGGTGAAATCATAAACAGGAAAGGAGAAACAGCACATGGATGATACCTCAATTAGCAGATAATTCACTAATAAAGCCTGGGTGAGAACCAGTGAGCACCTGGTACATACAATGCCTATTTTCATCCTCTGAAAATATTAAAATGCTGTCTTATTGAAAACAGATTTTTATTCTTTTTCTGTAATTAATGCAAAAGTAAAATCAGCAATTCCATTTTCAGCTACCAAAAAACCCAGGGAAGTACCGAGAGGTCCAAAAATCAGTAGTAGCATTGCCTTGCTGTGGTTTGTTTTAGTGGTGTGGTTTCTTTTAAATAACAGGATTATGTGCTGTAAAAGTAGGATTTGGGGTTGTGAGGCTGAAGGTTTTTTGGCTCACTATTTTGGGGGAAATACAAAACAGTATAAAAATTTTCTACTAATTTTCAATATGTAATACTGAAAAACCCAGAGCACACATCAAACTAGATTTTAACTTTTTTCTTTTTTTTTTTTTTTAATGACATGATTATTTTTTTTCTCTTGGAAGGGGGTTGTCATTTTAACATTCCTGGAAACATCAAATACCGATTTGATACTTTTGTTAGGATTGTTTTATTCAATAATGTGATTATCCAGGCAGTGATGTACAGAAATCAATACCACAAAGTGGAGGTGTCAAACAGGAAATTGGAAGATCAAACAGAATATTTCATTACCTTTCCCAGATGCATGTTTTTGTTTTGTTTTTAATCTGCTCCACTAATGACCGAAAAGATCAGAATCACAGTCTGTGGCTTGAATTTTAAAATACAATTATCAAAGGGTGTTTTCTTGAACATCATTATTTTCCTGTACTTGTAGCACTTTCCAGCCTGTCACATCTGTGCATTAAATACTTCCCAATGTGCAAGGTGAGTCAGAGAAATACTATGAAAGGAAATAAAATAAAACTGGAGTTTTCTTTTTCTTTAAGAGGACTTTGAGAGTCTCCTTCCATTTCTGCAGCAGCCTTTGTGCCTTCACAAGAACTAGAAACTAGACTCAAAACCATGGGGAAATTCACCTGTAAACAGGGTTATGAGGAAAGTAAAGATCTCATTCCTTTCCCCCCACAATTAAAGTCCAAAGCAAATTAGGACCAGTGACCTCTGGAAGCCTCAGGGCTGACAGAGAGTGGAAGCCAAACCCCAGTGACAACAATTGAAGTCACAATCCTGTTTACCCACAGCTATAGTTTTGTGAAGTGATACATTTTCACACCCAGAAATACAGAGTATGTCATGTACAGTGAAGGGGAGATGCAGGCAGGGACTGATCTGTAGTCAGGTTTCACTGTTTAATGTAAATACTAAAGAGCACTCAGGCAAAATTTCCTTGGGGGGGAAAAAAAGATAAAAAAAGATAAAAAAAGACAGAGGGCCACAGAGGTTATTTTTATTCCCTAGCTAACTAAAAGTCAGCCTCAATGACAGCTTCTCCCCTAGAAAGTACCAATTACAACAGGGAAACTACAGGTACTTTCAAATCACAGCAGCACAGCACTCTTGTCTCCTGCATTTGAACATTTTTTAGAAATTCTATTGCACTTTTTAACTTTTCAGGGAGTTTAAATGCCTAAGTTAGATAATATGAATAATGTAAGATTGCTAAATTGTCCTTCTCTCCATAGTGATTGGAAAGGAAATTTAAATGAATTGCACATCAGTGATTTATCTAGAAACCATGGGCTGAAGATCCAACCATTTATCTGTTTAACTTCTACTTTGGTTCATAAAGATATGAGAATGTCTCTCCTGGTTTGTTAGGCCATGAAGAACTAAATCCTAAGGAAATTCTGCCTTTATTTCCAGAACAACAACTGGCTGAAAACTGGCATGTTTAGTGCTGACCCTGTTTCACTGCTCCACTTCTCAAATATTTACTTAGAGAGCACAACATCCTCATGTTGGGAGTGCACACAAAGGAAATCACTGGGATCAAGTCAACCTGCAGGTCCCCAGCCTTGTGAGAGGAAGGGAAAGAGCCATCCAGAAGGAGCTGGAACCAGGGGGAGCAGTGTTGGGATTCAGACATTTTCAAGCTAGCAAGCCAAAGATAAGATTGCAAGTGCCAGCTTCTAAGATAAAAATGGATCTTTTCTAGAGACCTTGAGCTGTTGCAGAAGCAAGAAAAGAAGTCTGTGGAAGCTCTGTGGAGTAACATCAATAGAGCTCTTTTTTAAAGTTAAAATAAGTTGCATTAAGACTGTTTAGATCTAGCATTTTTTAGGAAATATTAATTAATAATTAGCTATAGCTGTGTGGTGTTAGATAGTTTGCATGGTGTGTACAGGTTTTAAGATTGTAACTGTGTGAAAAAGTGTCTCTGAATAGTCACTCCTGAAACTTAAATATCTTTGCACGAGGACAGTTTAAATATTGTTAATGTAAACATAGTTCTCACTTTCTTCTTCTGTTCCCTTCTCTCCACAAATACTGTAACTCAGGATGAAGAGAACTGAGAAATAAACTGCCAAAAAGAGTAAAATTTCATAAAATTAGATGCAGGCAAGTGACTTATTGAACTACAGGGGTTGAAGCCCCTGAAAAGCCCCAAAAAGGCTCAACTGAGAACTGTGTCTGTGACAGAGCAGGGGACAGAAGGCAATGCCACCACCAGGCTGTTTGCTCTGTGCCAGAGGACTGTGCTGTTCACAGGGAAGCAGTGCTGATGTCCAACAGCATGTTCTTTCAAAGAGGCATCACAGAGGTGCCAAGCAGCTTCAGAGCAGGAGCTGACAGATCTCTGCAGCACAGGCCTGCAGTTCAAGATACCAAACAGATGCACTTTTGATGTGTCATCAGATTCTCTTTTGCATTTACTTATTGTAGATCAAAGAGTTGACACAGGGGATGAAAAATTGCTGGATCTGTTCTATCACAAGGATTTTTTGATCAGAGGCTACATTTAAAAAAGAAAAAAATCAATTTCTTTCAATTATGCCTCAGTGCACTTATTGGATCCAAAAATCTCTAGATGTATATTTGCCAACTCCTCTAAGCAGTGCTGAGTCCTTATTTGCACCTGGATTAGATTTCCTCTGGACACTGCCCTGGAATTACTGACTAGGAAAATACCTTTTTTTGTTATATCTAAATTTGCAAAGGTGATAAATCTGGTGTCTATGAAACTATAACATAGTTAGAGTTAAATAAGAATTCTGTAATCTGCTTGAGTAGATCTGTGCCAATTCAAGAGTTCATATTCTCCCACCCTGTAACAGTCAAAGACCAGAATTTAGCAGAATACATTGTGAGGGAGGTTTTCCAGTGCTCAGCAGGGTCAATGCCTAAACATGGGCTACAAATTCCTCTAGAAATTCCAAGTTATTAGAAGTTTCTATGAACAGATGCAACTTAAAGCAGGCAAGCAAGGGCAACAGAAAACACTGCCTGCCCTTCAAGAGACACTAATTCCTGCCTTGTGCCTCAGACAAGAAGTAGAATATCAGTCACAAAATACTGGTAATAATATTTGCAAATTCTTACCTTTAAATTTAAATTTTAATTTAGTTCATTGGGTTTTGAACAAGGCCAGTGAGCAAAGTTTTTATCCACAATATGCAAAAACCTCACACTAAGGCAGCATCCTCTTAGTTTCTCTTTTGCATTCCAACTCAGCACATTTTTTCCCATTTATAATTGCTCAGAAGTGCTGTAGTGCTGTACCAGTTTCAAAACACAAGAAGAAACAAGAGAAAGCATTTACTCTGCAAGTAAAGAGAATCATGATTGAAACAGTTACAGCTGGACAGGTCAGAAAAACAGCTTCTGGCTTGCTCTGTGCACACTCCCTGGAAGCCTTTTACACCTTGATAGGCTCTGGCAGATGGGCACAGACTGAGGGGTTTGGCTTTCCCTTGGAGTGCTAAACATATGGATGAAGCTGTGTAAAGAAATTGTTATCACTCCCCCACCCACACAGATATTCTCTCAGATTATTTAGTTCCTGCACAAGTACACAGAAATTATTTTCAGATAAGAGATATGTGCATGGGGTGAAGGAAGGAGTTCAGAGACACAGAATTTACCCATTTCACTTTTACATGATTGTATTAACTTTATGTCCAAAGCACAGCACAGAAGTCACTCAGCATTTTTCATGAAACAATTCTCTCCCCTTGATTCTTCCCTCCCTTCAAACACACTGAATCCCAGCGTTTCACTATCTATGCACACTTAATAGGTGCAGCAAGTTCTATCTGCATCATTGCTCCCTCATCCTTTTAATCTTTGTTTTCCAGATCTGTGACTCAGGAGAGTCCTTCCATTAAGCAGTACTTAGATGGAGCTGGTTTAGGGCTTAACTAGTAAAGAAATTCCTGATGGTGGTGTGATCTATACAACTGATCAATAAAAGAACAAGCAAATCTTTATTAATAAACCCCAGAAAGTACCTCAAACCAGGATCAAACTATATTGTATTGACCACACCAGCACTACCCCACTGTCAGTCACTGAACTGAATTAAAAAGTGAAGTCATTTCAATGCCACGTGGTCCATTGAGATTACAGCATTACCCTCCTCATCTTAAGTTACTTCAAACTTCTATTGCATTGTTGCTTCATGGGAAAGATCAATAAGCAGAATTGTTCCACTGAAGAGACCAATGGGAATTGATATCTCCAGATGGAGTGTCCCCTTCTCCTCAGTATTGAGTTCTCCAGTGACACACGTTTGTGCAGGCAGCAGAGAAAAGGCCAAACACTCACTCCACTTGCAGCAGACAAAAGGCCATGAGATTGTCTGAGTACAACTGTTCCATTACCAGAAGTGGGGCCATTAGTAGATCATGTCATGTGATGTTTAGGAAACGTAAGAGGATTTGAGGCTACAACCAAATATTTAATATCAATTTTAATCCAGATGGCAAGCAACACTGAAAATGGTAAAAATAAATCTCAACTGATGCCCAGGGTACAGGCACCCTTAGATGAGTGCCAGCTGTTCAGCTATTGCAGTTTTATGCTTCTTTAAAACACTCCTGACTGCGAAGCACAAGGACCAAGTGCCTTTTATTGCTGACGAGGTGCTGCAAAATTGTATGAAGATGTTTAATCTGTCATAACTTTTTAAAAATACAGCTGCAAATGCACACAACACATGCACTTCAAGTCCAACAGCAGTGAAGTGACATGTCATTAGTGGTTTCATTCATTATGTTTGTCTGTCACCCATTCCATGTGTCCTGAACTGTGCCATGAATCAGAGCTGTGCACGTTAGAAAAGCACAAGGCTGAACTTCCTGAGTAGTCTGAGCAGTCTGCTATTGCTTTGTCAGGGCTGAAGAAGGTATTTAATCATTCATGAGAAACAGAGAAGCTATTAGGAAGAATCCCTGTTCATCCTGAAATAAGTAACAATCAAGTGTTTGTGAAACCCACTGGGAAATACCCAGAGAAGCAGGAGAGACACTTGCACATGATATGCTCCAGTGGAAGGCAAGAATATTCACAATAAATAGTAGTAAATTAAAGATTCCTATTTTCCAAACTGTCAACTACTGTTCAAAAAGTATTTATCTTCACTGCTATCAGTGACTTTCAAAAGCAACATTAGATCTGGCAAAAAAAGGTGCAATTCAGTATATGCAGAAGTAACAAAAGGACTCCTTCTTATCCCGTAATTATTTATAATTTAAAATTATCAAGGCTTGCACAGACCTCCAGAAAATCTTTCTTTACTTCCATAGCATTCAACCTTCTACAATATTTTATATATTCTTAAGATTATACACCTGACAGAAACTTATAACAATACTCATTTTTTCATAGGAACTGAAGATCACCTTTCCTCATTCTGACATGCTCTCTTGCATCTTCACTGATTTTGAAATTATATTTTATATATACAAGAAATGCATTTGGAAGGGATGGTGCTGTCTGAGGACCATTTTTAGTTTATAGAGTCTCATGAGCTGACACTCCAACTACCACGTCATCCTGGTGTGAAGCAGCTGGAAGTAACATCTTATCTGCAATCAGCATTATTTTATTATCTAACTCTTCCCCTCACCTTTTATTCAATTCAGAACATCTTTGTCCCCAGGGAAGAGGCTTTGCTAGGCAAAAGTAATTTTTTAATTTCATCAGGCAAAGAAATCGTTGGATGACTTGAAAATGGCACAGCCAATATTACATTTTAGTAAATACTATAATCTCATTCACAATGAACTAATCCTTTCAAGAATAATTCAAATCAATGTTGATATCAATATTACTGCACGAGCCTCAGGTAAAGTGGGGAAAAAAAAGAAAAAAAATCATCCTTATGCTAGAAATGACAAATTTCCAAATGGTCAAATAACCCAGCAAGAAATAAGTACATTGTATTGTAGACACAGAACATGTGTATACAATTAGTACAATTTTCCTAAAGGCTGCAAATACTTCTAGAAAATCTGGGATTGACCTGACCTGGCTATTATATGTGACTGTGAGATGTATTAAGCTTTAATTTCTAGTGAGAGCATCAGCAACAGTAACAGCAGTCAGTGCATTCACCCAGGAACTCTCCATGCAGGTGTGCAGGGAGATATGGACACCCCTCCAAAGTCTATCAACTGCTTAAGGCTTAGCATTTGTATCTAGAAAAAACAGTATTTTTGTACATATATCTATGAATATATTTATATTCATATATGTAACTCAGAGATGAGATACACAGAGATTTTTGGAAACATTTTTTGAATAATTTGAAACATCAAATTCACCATATCACAACATTTCTTCTTCTTGTTCCTTTACCCTGAAAATTTTTTTCCTTCCTAATATTAGCACGAGTTTTATAAATCAGAAACCACAACTCTGCAGTAAGTGAATCACATGAGTAAAAATAGTATTAAAAGAGAACAAAGATTTGGTTGTGTGTTTTGTTTTGGTGGGGTTTTTTTAACAAGTCTGGGAATACTCAAGCAAAGTGAAAAACTGAATAAAGGAATTGCTACAATGGAAAAATATCAAATTTTAAATGAATCTGACAATAATCTAAACTTGTAACACTTTCATCAGCTTTGTGTAAGGACATGACTCTTTGTTTGGGTTTAGATTTAAAATCCTGTCATCATCATCATCACAAGAGCAGGTGCAGGAACAAACAAAAGGAAATCTCCATTCTCCAATGTCTGTGTTATGCACTTCAGAATCCCAAGTGTGCAGGAGATCCACCAATATCTAATTCTAACAGAGATTTCAGAATCCCAGAATACCAAGTGTGCAGGAGATCCACCAATATCTAATTCTAACAGAGATTTCAGAATCACAGAATCCCACGTGTGCAGGAAATGCACCAGTATTTAATTCTAATAGAGTTGATAGGAAAGCAATGAGGCCTAATGTTTCAGTAGACATAAAAGAATGAAAATGTCCAAAGACAGAGATTATGTTGTGCAGTTTCAGTCTTGTTTTTTTAGCCATTTGGTTGGTGGGTAAATATTTCTGACTAATTATGGGGAAAAGGCTTCTTGGGCTGTGCTGAGGAGCAGGGGGAGCTTTCAGCAGCCTCTTTCAGTGCAGCACATCATCAATGGTGTCGAAGGACAGACAGCATCCCATCCCAGATCCACAGAGACAGAGGTACAGTCCTCATTTTTATTATATTTGAGGATCAAGCCCATTTTATGTTGCAAGGTGGGAAATACATTTGTGTTGGAAAGGTGCTAACGGGTGTGTGAGCACAAAATCCTCACCAGCCAGAAATGCTGACAGAGACTGGTGGAGTAACAAGGTTATAGCAAATATACCACGTCCAACTCTACTCCTGCACAACTTCAGTTAGTTCCTGGCACCTTCAGTGGGAATTGTGTGTGCATGCACAGTTGCTCACAGTTTCCATATGTCTGGGATCTCGGAGCACACAAGGCACAGCTTCCTCTCAGTACTCAGCTCCTCAGGCTTGTCATCACTTCTAATGCTGCTTTGGGAGGCACTGGGGAGGTTCTGCAGCTGCAGTGCAGCAGCACAGGGAAATTCAGGCTGGGATTCTGAACTTATTTAGATTCTGAAAAACTCTACAATGCCCTTTCATTGCAAAATGATTCTTAGACTTGGTTCTGCACAGACTGGCCATACCTGTCATAAATCAACGAGTTACAGCACAGCAGGTCTCATGTATAAAAATCCCAGTTATAAACATTTTCTGCTGTGCATGAGTTTATTTTTACGATCTAGAAACTCCTTTTAGAGACAAAATTTATATAAAAATAACATTTATTTTTAATAATATTTATATTACAACTCCCACCTATTATATTATTTTTCCTCCCAACTCACCTATAAACCAGGATATTTTTCCCCACATAAAATTCTAAGATTCCCTCCCTGGGATGCCTGTTCCTACTGGCCATCATTTTAATGATATATAATAGTAACCTGTCTTGAGAGAAGGGTCTCTAATGATATATAACACCATAATAGGTTCTCACAGCACACTGATGACATGTTGCAACCATAGATCATGAGAGAAGCAGTCAGCAAGATGAGGAGCTCAGGGGATGCACATGAGCAGAGCACAACCATAAAGCAAAATGAAATAGCACCACAAAGCAGTGCTGGTGATTCTGTCTGTCTGTGGCTCAAGGCATCCCCAGAGCCAGAGCTTTAAACATCACAGAAGTTCTGGCACAGGCCTAAGTGACAGGGTTTTGCTGATAAATAAAACCCACCAACCAAAAGATTTCCTGTTAAATAGCAACAATAATATAATTCTCTGGTACTCCGATCAAGGAAACAACTCCCATTCACTAGCAGGTATTTCCAAGTGCAAAGATTCTGATGATAAAGAGCTGGAGTTGTGTGCAGAGAGGTAAACAGTGAGCTATTAGTCAACTGAAACCAAGGAAAGCAGGAAAATTAACATGTTGCAGATTGAAAATAAAAAATGAGACTTTTCCTGCTCCACGTGAGAACTCATAGACTGTTGCAGTGACCCAGGACATGGTGCTGGCAAAAGGAATTACAGTAATTCTACTAAATATAGAAGAAAGGTCTCAACTGCTTGTTCTAAGTTGCATTATTGGCAAGAATATGCAAATTTCTGCAGTATCGCAGGAGAGATGAGAAGTGATAAATCTTGCTGGAAGAAAGAAATTAGGAAGATGTACTATTATACATAACTATGTATTTATGGTCACATAAACCTGTACACACTATATAAACACCCATTTAATTATGAAGAGACTTATAAAAGCAGATGATGTGTTTTTATCTGGAGTGACAAAGTCCTTGCTGTGAACCCAGGGCCTAACACTGGGTTGTTTTAATCAATATTCCTATAACTGTATCTGGCTTTAACCATTGTGCACCTCTACCTTGCAAGGGAGAGGCAAATACCTTAATTAATTCCAAACACAGAAATCAAAAGCCCATCATTTCACTGAAGCAGAATAATATTATTTAGACATCTCTTGAAAGAGAACATGGTTTATGCTGTGCAAACCTTGTTAACGTGGACTTTACTTTCTCAGTGACATTCAATGGGAATTACATTAAACAGCAAACAGCATTTTTTCCTTTTTTCATTTTGGGACCAGAAGTAGTAGGAGAAATCAACAAATCTGCAGGACCCAATTGACCCAATTCTGTGATTATCAGGGTAAATTTTTTTCCAAGCTATTCTTACTACTAACGATAATGATACTTTAATGTGATTTTCTGCCCTAGTTGCATAATGAAATTTTGTGTTGATAGGACTCTCCTTACTCAGATCTGATTTCAGAAGAAAATTTCAAGGACTTAAAAGTGGTCTTTTTTTCAAAGAAAATCGACATTCACCATTCTCTCTGAAGTTAAAGACCTGCAAGTAACTTGGGAAGATATTTAGATAGCTTTGTTCAATAAAAAAATAATAATTTCCCCAATACATTCCACCATCTTCATAAGCTTTCCCTAGATAAATCATTATGATGAAAATTTGAGATATCATTTCAAATTAAAAACTAATTATCAGTGAAGATCAACATCTAGCTACTGGAATATTTCATTTTGTGCTCATTTCTTGAAAGCATTTGATTTTTAGTACAATGAAAGTACAGGATACTGTCTTTTATGTAGGAAATTTTTTTTCTTCTAGTTAACTTTGTCTTTATGTCCCTTTATTGTTCTTCAGCTAAAAGGATGACTCCACTTATAAGCTGTTTTATTCTCATTTCTGTAACTTAAGATGTATAAACTTTACAGAGCACTCTCCCAGATGCATTGGGAAACCACTGACAGGAGGAACAAGTAATTCTGACTTAACAAGCTTATTTTCTTTCCTTTCTTCATCTAAACCCCATGTGCAAAGAGCCTTCCTTATTTGACCTACACTAGAAGTGGGTGCAGACTATTTAATATCTAATTCAGTAACGTATTATAACTATACCATTGTTGAGCAATACTATTTCCCTTCACAGCTTTTTATTTTTATTTTTTTCCATTGGGGAGAAATAAGTTTGTTTTCCTAAACAGAGAAATAAACATTTAATCTTCCATTTCCCCCCATTATCTTTGGGAATACCCCAAAGGACAATTGAGCTGACTGCTCACAACACACCAGTGTCAAATTAAAAATACACTGCACAGTTACTAAAAGCTGTTTATGGTCTACCAGGTTAGCTTTGATTTATACCACTGTGACCACAGCCCAGCTCTAACAAATTACTTCCACCTCCAAAGAACACCAGCATATTTTCCCACAGGGGACAACACTTTAAACACTCGACCTCTAAATCTGACAGCATTTGCACCACACATTGTTATGGTGCAAGAAAAAGCAGAGCTTTCTTTGCTCTTTTTCTACCACCTCTTTAAAGGAAAAGATATTAAAATACCTGTTTCGCCAACAAGGCTCCTGTTGCTGTTCCCCTCCCAGTTCAACCAGGATTGTCTTGGCATTTTTTCTTGCTGAGGTGCCACTGCCCACGAAGGGAAAAGGCAAACCTGGTGCCTGGTTCTATGTCTATAAAACTTCCCCCTCCCTGGGGTGAACCCAGAGGCCATTCGGGACCAGAGCAGGATTGGTGTTTATGGACATCTTGGCAAACAGGCCACGTACTGCAGATGCGGCCCTTAAGATGTGATGGAGTTATGGTCCAACTCAGACAATACCCCAGCCTGTGTCCAAAAGAGCCAAACTTCCCTCCAAATTCATGAGCAGGATCTGTTTTTTCTGTCAGAGAAATGAAGGCATTGATGGGGATTTGGCCCAGCAAAGCCACATGGGTGGTGGTGCCCTCTGTGAGGAGGGATCCAGCTCCACAATGGCCCCACGACACACAGGGCACAGCTGGGACCATCAGCAGGGCTGGTGGGGCCTCCAAGAAGGGCAAACACTGCAGGGAGGGGTGAGGGAGAGGTGTGAGAAAGGTTTTGGGGTACCCACAGCACCACTGTGAGCCCTCCTGCATCAGCCCTCGGTGCCCTTGGCTGGAGGGACATCAGCCCTCCCACTGCTTCAGCACTTATGCTATTCCCACAAAGAAGCTTTTTCCTTTTTATCTTCAAGATCCATCAAAAAACATGACAAAACAGATGAAAGTGAAGGAATTTTGAAATTAGAAAAAGTTAAAATTGAGATAATTTAAATATTGGCAGCGAAATATTGCACAGTCTAAGTACGACTCGCTCCGATTTCATGTAAATGTTCACTTTACTTCTACTCTTCTTTTTCTAGCCTGGAATTCAACCTGAATATTTCACAGCAGAATCTGGTCCTGGAGCCTTGGCAATAGAACTGCCATGTCTCCATTTCCTGTGATATGTCAGCCTAAAAGATGGAAAAAGGGAAGTTCTGACACCTGAGAAGTCTTTGGTTTAGACTCAGATTTTGACAGAAGGTTCAAGGTACGTTTCATTCTGTTGGACTGGTTTGTTTGATAAGAATGTCTCACAGCATAGGAAATGGCCAAGTGATAAAAGAAAAGGTACCTACCAGGGAAGGGTGGACAGTCGGTCCATGAAGAAGGGCATCTGGATGCCAAAGGGCTGGCAGGATCTTGGCTCTTCCAGGGGACCAGTCCGCAATCTCCAGTAAGTCCATCCCATCCCAGGAGTCTGGGACCATGGATGAAGGCAGGGGACTGCCAACAAGGCTCCTCAACCTTAGAAAACAGATTCTGCAGTTAAACCCTAATTCTCCAAGGGAGTGTGTCCAGAAACTCTGCTGAACTCTCTGTACTGCAGATGACAATTTTCTGCCAGTGAAGTTGGGTGTTTTTGTTCAGTTGTTTGGTGTTTGGTTGGTTGGTTTGGGGGTCATTTGTTTTGTAAATATAAGCACTTGCCTTTCTAAGTTATTATTTTTGCACAGATGACTTTATTTGTGACTTGACTAGTAAAGCTCCAAGGAGCTGGAGCATCTGGAGACCAAAGCTAAAATTCCATCCAGGATTTTGTTCCAGGTGGGTTGCAGAAAACCAAACTGCTGCAGGAAGCACTGCCAGAAAGCAGGTCACTTGACACATGCAACCTTTGCAATAAATGTTTATCTAAATTATCATTTTCAGTATTGCACTTTGATAGCATAAAGAGCTTTGTGTGTGGAGGTGAACAAGAGCCTTGGTCTTGAACTATCCATCAAAAACTTGAAAGATAAAGTTGAGAACTAACTTGGGTTCATTTTGCTATTTTATCTTTTCTGAAAGGCACCTGAATAAAGACATTTTTGACTTGACTTCTCCTTATTATGTATTGCTTTATAATATTTGTGAATTTA
Organism: Willisornis vidua nigrigula; assembly: GCA_021164005.1. Lineage (NCBI taxonomy): Eukaryota > Metazoa > Chordata > Aves > Passeriformes > Thamnophilidae > Willisornis > Willisornis vidua. The sequence goes on from JAJPCS010000036.1 coordinate 3,016,383, forward strand.
TATTTACAGGAACAGGCCTGAACAAGTTGAAGTAAATAATTGGAGTGGTGGTAAAACATCTCCTGTATTTCCTCTGTTGTTATGCCACATTCTGTGAGAACCAGATGATGTTCCCTTCCATAGTCTTAACTCAATTTAACCTCAGGAAATAGCCCAGAAGGTGTCTAAGAAGACCCTTTATTTTAAAGATGTTTATATTAATAATTTCTGCTGTAATAATTTGAATTAGAAAAAAAAAAAAGAACAGAAATTGTCAGACAAGAAAAATAGATCTTGTTCAATGTTTGTCATTATGGGACACAGTTGCTTCCCAAGGTTCAAATAGCTGTAAACATTTAATTAAAAGAACTAGAAAAAGAGATTTATTCCCTTTGTTTAGTCACTACATCTGTCAGTAGGGAGGTAGACAATCAATCTCTGGGTTGCTTGGTAACATCCCTTTGTCTTCTAGCTGAAATGAGCATTAAAGATATTAAATACTATATAGAAACAAAGAGGAAATCACATAACAAAAAGGATGGCTTATTAGGAGCTGGGATTTGTGCTGTTAACATATAAAATATGTACAATGGAAGCTTCTCAGTAACCAATCTCCTCATCAAGAGGCTGAGCTACATAACAGAATCTCTGGGGAGGGTTTGCTGTGATTATTATAATATTAGGCCATGCAAGTAGAGGTTGGTACAGAAGGTAAAGACCACAACATCTGCAAAGCAGAATTGCCATTATATTCTCAGAGTTTTTTTTATTTTTACTTTCCTTTCCCTGTTCTTCACTCATATGACACACTACTATAAATATTGTATAAAATACCCGATATTTTCTGAATGACTGAAATGGAATTTTGCAGAAAGGACTGAGATATTCCCAAGGAAATAGCTCCTTAATTTCTGCTACATTTACAGCAGACATTTAACTACATCTGTGGTGAAAACATCCAGAAAACCTGTTAGTTCAGTGCCAGTTCAACTCGAATTGAACTCAGAAGAGGTGTGAAGAAGCACACGCTCCTCAATCTCGAGTTTATGCTCTGACTGAAGGAGTAACCTCACAGTTCCTCCACAGCCCTCTCTTGCTAAACTTCCTAATTGTCAAAATAAAGCAAAAGTGGATGCAAACTGCCTAATTATGTGCTCCCTGTAATGTAACCACACAACTGGCAATGCTGCTCGGGGTTGTGCACCAACTGCAGCTGCTTCCAGGAGGAACTGTGCCATGTGGCAGGGCCAGGGAATAACTCTCAGAACAGCTCAGCATCACTCTCCAATCCTGTCTTCATGAGCCATAAACCATGCCAAGGACTTGCAGAAATCAGACTCAGCTACAAGACTTCCTTACAAATAACTCCTTTCTACCATCTGCTTTGCTGAAGCATAAAACACTCTGAGTTCTGGAGCAGCTCAGTGGCTGGGGGAGCTGGAGATGACTCCTGGAAGAGATTTCTGGGATTCCCTCTGTGTTCCCACACCCCAGGGTATCCCAGCAGGGCACAGGATGGATCCCACACCCCAGAGTGTCCCAGCAGGGCACAGGATGGATCCCACAGCCCAGGGTGTCCCAGCAGGGCACAGGGTGGATCCCACAGCCCAGGGCGCCCCAGCAGGGCACAGGATGGATCCCACAGCCCAGGGTGTCCCAGCAGGACACAGGATGGATCCCACAGCCCAGGGCGCCCCAGCAGGGCACAGGAT
>JAJPCS010000036.1:3018616-3056442 GCA_021164005.1 Willisornis vidua nigrigula
GGCACAGGATGGATCCCACAGCCCAGGGTGTCCCAGCAGGGCACAGGTTGAGCATAATATGCTTAATGAACCTGTTTTCATTTCCTGCACTAAACATTTAGTTACCAATAACCAAGACAGAGCTAAAAGGCTGGTTTTTCTGAAATCTTCTAAGCAGGTAAATAATTCCTAAATCCACTCTTGTCTACCCCATGGCCCTTTTCTATCACACTTTTTCAGGCAAAGCTTTTTTCCTTATAGTTTTGGAGGAAACAGCACCATTTCCTTGTTCTACTTGAACATATTTATGTTCCTAATAGGTGTATTTTCATAAGAATGCTTGTCTTGCAACTCTTTGTATACAAGTATTTTGTTTTCACTTTTATTTTTTCCCCTTTAAATTGTTGTATTCATTAGAAAAGCCTTTGACATAAAGACAAAAAGAGATGTTCTGAAATAATCAGCAAAACAAAATAAAAACTTATAAAAGCAGAAACAAATAAGCTGCAAAGGGCCTAAAATGCTTTTAAGATGTTTGTCAAGAGTACAAATAGAATTTGTGTTCATGCTAAAGAAAAAACAGTGAGTATCTGATCCAAAATCACTGACTCAGGATATTTTGCTGGAGAATTTGCTTTCTCTTTACTGTCCTTGAGTTCCACCAAGCTATAGACTGAGAGAACCCTTCTCAGAGATCCCAGGCTGCTCCTTTTGCAAGATTTACTTCCATTCCCAAGGCACAACAGCAAACTGGACAGGAAGGTTTGATTTCCTTCATCACCCTGCAAGCAACTTGCTGAAGACAAGTTGTCTATAGTTTAATGTCCATGTATGTTAATTTTTGGCCATTTTCAAACCTCTAGTCACTTTTCAATATTTTGTGGTTATTCTTACTTCATGGCTGTATATCCTTGATAATAACCATGATATAGACCCCTGACAGAAGGATTTTATAATTTATTAAGTACTGGTTTCCATTTGTTTGAGCTTTGCTTTATATCTGCATTTGAAAAAAATCCACATTACAGTCTCTTGGTAAATGGAAGTAGATCTGGTCAATCAACCTGCCACTAAAGCTCCATTCTTTGGGACTCTTCTTCAGATAATTTCTACCAGCAGCCAAATTCTCAGAACTAAATATCTTATTAATACATTTTGGGGCACATGGGAATTTTCCAGTAGAGTTATGGCAGAAGTTTCTGTGCTTCCCATTATCCTTGGGAATGTAGCTGCACATATATCTGATATAATGATATCATAGAAGAGAGAGATAAATGATTGATGCCTGAATTGCTGCAATATCAATTAATGCAAAAGCTAATTAATTAATCAATGCTTTCCTCATCACCAGGCGTCTGCAATTTCCTCTGTGGATTCTGCAGAGGCCAAGGAGGTTGAATTCCCACTAGAATGATAACTAAGCTCATCTGTTCTTCTTCCCTCATCCCCCTCCAGTCCTGGTAACTCATCCTGATGGAATTCCCACCAATCTTATTTTCTTTGGGATTTCTGCCCATAACAGAGGTCTGTGGAAGCAACATGGAGAGATATAAAAATACACAAGGGCTGCTGCCAGCCCAAAGAGTTCATATTTACATTCCCCATGTAGAAAGAAGAGAAGAGCACAAGGCTAAAATTGTGAGAATTCCCAAATGCCTTGCTGAGAGTGTGCAAGACAAGCACAGACTGAGCTCTGTTGGACCAGAGCCCCAAATCAGTCTTTCTTCTCATCCTTTCTCTCTCTCTTTCCTTCCTTTGCTCTCCTTTGGTCTCTTTCTGAATGTGCCATGTGGACTATGTGTATGTTTGATGGCTTTGGTTCTCCAGCTCCACAGGACCAGGAACGCTCTCTGAACATTTAAATGCACCTCCTTAGTAGTTGGGGCCAAACCTGAATATTTATCTGTCCTTGGCCCCCTGCTGCTTAAAGCAATTTGCACTCAGATCAAATTGTGATCCCCAGAAACTGAAGCCTTTCTGTTGAAAAAGAGCTGAATATTTACAAGGCCATTGTTACAAACCAGAAAAATTCTGATATAAATATGATTACACTGTATAAGTCAGATAAAATCTACACAATCTGTGCTTCTTTAAAGAAAGCCAAAATGAGTTTGTTTCTGAAGCACACATAAAAAGAATTTCAATAACATTGTGTTTTCAGACCTTATTGTTAAGGGATCCAAGGAAAGTTTTTCCCTGGCTGTAATATTTTCCTTATAAAAGCATTATTTCAGACAAAGCAAGCTTGGCTCACTTAAAGTGCCCACAAGGGGCTGATACTTTTTGAATGGTATTTTGAATGTTTCTGATATCCCAGTTTATTGAGATCCCTGTGTGTCTTGATTTTCTGGACAACTCAGTTATTCTCTCATCCTCTGACCTTATTATTATATTGTTTTTCCCTTCTCTTCACCACCCCATTCTTTGAGAAAGCTCCCTATAAATTTGATACAAATGTAGTTCATGTACAATATCTATAACTTAGGCAACTGCACAAGGCATGAAAATAACAATCTCTTTTTCTTTATACCTCAGTTCTTACATTGTACATTATTATCCATTTGCTACGAATTCCCCTGCAGTGAATTAAATAAAACCAAAGCAAAGCAACAAACAAACAAGCCCCTAAAATCCACTATATCCTCATCAACTCTAGGATCAAATTTTTGTTCCTCAGGTTGGCTTGTGGGTTTTTTCATATAATGTATCAGTTTAAATGCAGATGGCCAAGGAGAAAAAAGATTTGTCTTACATTTCACACGTACTTGTCTCTCCTTCTGGCAGTGCAGCCTCCTGGGGTTTTTGCCAGAACTTCTCAGACCTTGCTCACTCCTTGGGGGCCCTTCCTCATGCATGGCATGAGGAAGAGGAGGATGATCATGCTAAGAACAAAGAGTGATCACAGAGATTGCTCCAGAAACCCAAAAGCCAGGGAGGTTTGCAGTGAGCCCAGACCCAGCTGTAAGCAGAGCTAAGGGGTCAACACTGGAATTCCAACACAGCCTTGGTGAGATGGGTTCTTCAAAACCTTGTCTTGGTGGGTTTAGCACTTTGGAGAGGGAATTCACCCTTCACAAAGACCTGGCAATTAAAATGCACCATGGCTGAATACAAGTGATGCTCCTGGACCTGTTGTGAACACATTAATATTTCCAGCAGGTCTCTCACATGTGAGGAGGAAGATGACAATGACCTCAAGGCATGAACAGCCTAAATGAGACAGACAAAGTGGCTGAAAAATTGAATGTCTTATGCAAAACAAGGGAGGTCAAAACTCAGCATGGTGAGGATAAGTTATCTTGCTTGGCTGGGAGACTTCATGGAAGAAATAAGTTTATGTATGGGCTGCCTCCTCTAATTCTGAATTCTCAGAGCTTAGGAATGATTGTTTATCTGCTAGCAGCCTGCAGGGATTTGGGAAAATAGCTACAGCATAAAACTGAAAAATAATTGAAATAAATAAAGTGCTACCTGGCAGCATCCTTGTTTATTCTGTGCATCTGATATTAACATTCTGATGTCTTGTGCTCGTAATACATAATAAGAAATGAAAATGTCATAAAATCAATACCTTCTAACAGCAGAGGGAAATGTCACAAATTATCCCATTCTCATTATAGTTTTCAGGCAGTAATTTCACAAGCCTCCAAGGGATTAGGAGAGCTGAGTATATTCTTGCTCTCCCCTCAGATGTCAGTTTTATTGTACATGATCTAGGCAGGGAAGGTTCTGTGCTCCAGAAGTTTGAAATCAATTGTTTTCCCAATGAGATCCTTTTGCAAGGCTGTTTTAGCTGCCTTTGCAAGTGTGAAAGCACCAAAGTCTGTGACCCTGCCTAAATTATTCTGCAACAACAAATTACACTCTAACCCCTCATGTGCTGCAGAACCTGCTGTGTGCACATACACAATGTAGAGCTGTGTTGATAATAAATAAAATTTGCACTTTCTGAAGAAAAGAGACTTATGAGATCTGCTGTATATATAATTAATTACTCTGCTATTTACACAGAAGAGTTTTTTTTTTTTTCCTAGGGATTAGAGTCTGCCTGACCCTGCCTAGGTAAGAATGAGCCACATCCTGAGTTCGAAGGGACCCACAAAGGTCATCAAAGTCTGACTCTGGCCTTGCACAGGACAGCCCCAAGAATCGCACCATGTGCATGAGAGCCTTGTCCAAACACTTCTTGAGCTCTGCCAGGCTGAGTGTTGTAGATTTTATATCACATTAAGAAATAATTTTCATCATTTTTAGTAGGAAATACATTTAGTGGAAGGCAAACGGATACTGTGGGATACTAAACACAGCAAAGATTCTTGCACCCAGAAAGGTGAACCATAACAATTGAAAACATAAGCAAACAAACTCCAACCATCAGTAATAGACAACTCAGGTTTGGGGGGAAATTCCAGTTCTGGTAATACAGAAGATACAAATTGCCATTGCAGTAGTTTGGAAAAGGATAATGCCTTTTGGTTAAATGCCAAGAAACTTGAAAGAGAAAAATGTGAGTCTTTCATTGTGCAACCTCTCCAGTGGTGATAAGAGAGTGCAAAGCACAACATTTTGCCAAATACAAGTGTTAGCTTAGACCTCCTCATCAAAGTATCAACTGCTGTGCAATAGCCAGAGCTAAAAGAACATAACTCATACAAATAGGAAAAGGCAGTGATTTGCAATGGCATCTCTTTCCCAACAAAATTTTATCCTGAGAATTTACTGCTTATTAGCCTGTAGGACTCTGGAACTTTAGACAGCTACACAGTGTTAAAATAATTTGGATGGGATCAAAGACTCTCTGTAGGGGAAAAGCTCAATGTGTTACTACAGAGATAATTCACAGTTTATCCAAGACCTCTAAGTAGCTCTGAAGCTCAACACAGCACATTATTACTTTGAAAAGCCCAATTTCCCAATAAAGGCTGTATTAATAAAATGAACCATTAGATTATTTTGTTTTAATAATGTCAAAGTATTTTAGAAACTGGAGCCAAATTCAACACCAAGCCCTTACTGTGCATTATGTGGTCACTCTCCGTTTGTTACAAAGGCTCAAAAGTTTAACTGTGGGAACAGTGGCAAAAGCCAATTAATAATGTTGCGTGACTTAATATCCTTGTGTAGTGGTTTAGCTAGGCCTCAAATTGGGGATGAAGACCCCAGTGTGGGGATGGTGACCCTAAGGAGGGTATAGTGACCCCTGAGAAGGGGATGGGATAATCCCAATGTGTGCCTCAAGGACATTTAACCTTGAGGAAAAAAGGTAACTTGCATTTTGAGTTCTGTGTTGCAGGACATGAACCATCAGATGAAGAAGACCTGAGCTGAACTGGTGTTGGTGTCCAATGATGAACTGTTTTTTCCTGCCTGAAGTACCTACCCCTTCCTAATGGACTATTGCCTACAATATGGAGGGGTGGAAGACAGCCCTGGAAAGAACAAGGACTGTTGAAGCGTGGGAATAAATAGATGTAGACTTATAAAATATAAGTTTGATGTCATTTGGTATGAAATAAGGGGTGGAAGTTGTAGTGGTTTAGCTAGGCCTCAAATTAGCAGGCTCAGAGAATCTGTGTGGATTGGGAGACAGCTCTCACCTGACTGGGTAACCAAGGGAGTATTTCATACCAGATGACGCAAACTTAAGGTATGGGGCAGCAGTGGGCGGTGTTAGTTCAGTTCCATGATGGCTGCACTAAGAGGAGGATGTCTGGCAGGTCCTCTACTATGCTGGGCCCTGCCCCTGCTGCCTCTGCTTGCATTTTGTTTGAATTCAGGGAAGTAGAAATATTTGGTTGTTATACTTTCTCTTTCTTGCAGGGTGTCTTTTAGAGTGCTTATGAATCTGGAGTAATGGGCTTTGTATTAACTGGGGAGTGAGAAGTTATTTCTTGTTATACGTAACTTGTGTAAGTGTGTGTTATATTAAAGTTTCTCTCGATTTTCTCTTTTCTGTATAAATACAGGTAGTTAGTTTCAGCTTAAACCTAGTTTGAAGGTTTTTTTCCCTCTCTCCCTCTTCTTTTTTCCCTTGGCTGGTTGGGGGGAGGAGGAATCCTTTTCTCTCTGTCTTGGACACTTGGCATTTTGCCAGCTCAGCCCAAGACACCTTGTTTGTTAGCACAGGATATGGAGCAGCCAACCTCTAATCTCAGTCCATCTCTCTGGGGCATTAAGGTGAATGAGAACAAGGAGAATATCCTGGACCTCACCTATAAGAGTAAAAGCTAAACTCTTCTGGACTGAAAGAGCAGAGACCCTCCTATCCCCAAAATAAAAAGTAGTTTTTCCAGTAGCATTTCTGCAAAATACAACCATCAATCATTTCTGACATCATGCACTTGAAACACAGGAAGGAGAACCACATCAACTAAGCACAGGCAGCCTTAGCAGTGAGCAGAATGGCTCACAAGGTAAACATAACAGCTGTTATAACTAAATTCAGTATTTATGTTTTTTTCGAGTTAAAAATGACATCTTATTTACAAACAAAACTAACTCACCAGCTGAGAGGAAAAAAGCACAACAATAAAACACACAAACAACTTCATTTTTTTTTTTGCTTTAAGAGAAGCATTATAGGAAAAGCTCTATTCAAGTTTAGATTTTTTTTTATTGGTACCAGATCACTCTTTGTTTTTATTTCCATATGAGTTCTTTCCAGGCATGTGTGCTTTCAAGGATTTATGTGCCACTATCTATAAAAAAGGTCAAAAGATGCACTTAAATAAACACTCGTGGGTTTTTTTTATCTGAAAAATGACTCTATAAGTCACTGAAATCAGTCCAGGAGAACACCCAAGTCCTGATGCTGTGCAGGACTTTTTGTGGTGACAAAAGTGCACATTTCAGCTGTGAACATTTCTGTGAGTGCCACCAGGCAATTTGCACAAAGGAGAAAAGGGCACAACATTTCTCTCATTATGGGCATCTCTCAGAGGCAGGTGAGGGAAATCCAGACCATCACACAATTTTGCCACTGGCTTTAATTTCACAGGGTGTCCTTGCCCACTCTTTCTGCTGCTGTGATTAGAAGGACATGGCACATAACAGAGCTGGCCTGCACTCCAAGGATATTTTTATGCCATAAATTCCCTCTGAGTGTGGCAGAGCTACCTCAGGGCAACACTGCTCCCCCCTTTAGGAGTGTTGCAGATTTATTTTTTTTTTAATATTTATATTTTTTTTCTTTAATCTCAGGTTTTGGGTTGCTCAGTGTTTTGGGTTTTTTTTCTCTCTCAGGAACTTGGCAGCACATCAACTCTAGAAATCAAGCCATTTCTGTGACCTTTAGACTTGAAACTAAGTTTGAATTTCCTGGTTTTCTCATTTCTCTGTATTAGTCTCTTTCCCTCCTTCTGATTGTATTAGAGCTATCAGAGTTTTCCCTTCACACCATAACCCCAGGATTTATCAAATTAAATACCATTTGGAGGGTTTGGGATTTGAGTTCTGAATCTTGGTTTTGATGTCCTGAAAGTATTCCAGCTGAAAGCTCAGTTATGAGTCATTAGCAATCACTTAAACCTTAATGATGTCAAGCAGTTAATGAACACACAGGTAGAGCACAACATTCAAGGAGATGCACATTGTAAGGTAAATAATTGTGCTTTCCTCAAAGCAGAAAGACTTGGTGGCTCAGTCCTATCCCAAAAGGGACTTTTAATCAGCTTTGTTTCTGTTGAGCTTCCTTTTGAATCTGACTGAAAAAATACATAATTAGTGTGGTTATTTTCACCATGACTGACACCTGCAGCACGTGGATGGACTGGCAGAGCTGTGCATTGACCTTGGATCTGCAGAGGACCAGCTGCCAGAGAAGGAGTCTTGAATTTCACTGACTCGTTCAATTAAAATCATTTTTAGCAAAAAATAATCCTGAGTGAATGGCCATATGTTCTTGAAATGCAGGAGACTGAGATTTTTAAATAATCAGAGTTCTCTTGGACTGGAATGTTTGCAGCATTTCTATTTAAGCTCCACTTACAATCCAGGTGAACATAAAATTTTGAAATAAGAGGCAAAACCAGGGAAAGAAATGAGAGATGTTGGGAGTGCCATACCCTTTGCCAACAGATATAAGTAAGTTGTTGAGGAAAATATTAAAATTATGTAAGTAAATCCATAAAAAGAACTTAACAGATTGCAAAAATAATTGTGATTTTATTATTTTTACTTTTATACTGACTGTTTTCCCATGTTGCCCTGAATTACATGTAATGTGAGTTTTAGAGTTGTTGAATATGACTCAGTGGTTCAGGATGGAAAGGGGAGGAGCAGCAGAATCTGCTGCAAAAGGTGCACAGAATGTTGGTAGGCAGCAAACCAGAGGAATGGGACACCAGCTGTTCTCCTGCAGAGGTTCCTGCTTTCCTCACCAACCACGTGGTGGCTCCTGAGGGACACATCACATCACACAGAACATGGAGAAACCAGGTTTGTCTGCTCTCAATTCCTCCTTTTCCTCCTCCATCCCCCCCGTGAATCCTCCAGAAACACATCGCCAGACCTGCTGTATTCAAGGTCGCTGTAGCAGTTATTTGTGACTTCCCATCAAAGTGAATTTAGATAATGGTGGTAAGACTCAGGCTACAATTTAATAAAATTATTCAAATTGGATTGAAATTTAGCTAATAAAAAATTGAAAAGCTTATTCCAGGAGTAAACTTTTGAGGTAAAGAGAGTTATAAAGACAAAGAAACATTCAGAAACATCAGACTTGTCTTCTGCCTTTACTGCCTACCTAAGTTATTCTTTCTTTAGCATTAATTCCTATTGTACCGACTGGATCTCATCCATCATAAAGCATTCAATCCTTTTGGAAGAGTTTGGGTCCTTATTTTGAGTTCTGTCTTTGAATCCTCTTTTTTTTTTTCTATACAAAGACAACTTAAATTAGTGATCTATGATTACAAAGTTCTTTAAACCCCAATCGTGCTGCTCTTTTAAAGCAACACCAAACAGGTCACTCCTTAGATGTTACATTTTGTATCACCATTGATGTCTTAAGGAAAACCTAAATCCAGATTCTGTCTTCATCCCTAATCAGAACGATTTCTGATCACAGTCTGCTCTGAACTTTATTTTCTGGGGACTGTTTCAGCTCCCATTCCGAGACATTCCATTGAATATCTCATGAGAAATAACAGCGAGACGGGGATGTCACTTCCCAAAGAAAAACTCTTGAAGACCTATTTGTAAGGCAAGTTCCTCCCTTCCACAGACATCTCTGCTAATCAGTGCTGAGCTCAGAAGAACTGATGGCTTTTGTTTCATGCAAACCCCTGTGGTGTGAGGAGGCTCAGCTTTTCCATCCTTGCTCTGCACACCCATTGTTCCTTTGAAGAAACCTCCAAGCCTGCCCATTGATCTCCTGCTTTTCCTCATGAGCACTAAGAGTTTTCCAGAGTGCATTGCAAGTCAAATTGCTGACTGATTTCTGATAAAACAAAACTGCAGAGAGCTGCACTGTGGAAAAGAGAATAGGTGATAAAGAGAATATTACGTTGCATTAGATGGTAAGAAGTTGTGTCAACTTCAAAGATCCAACCCAGATCATTATGTGAGCTTCTTTTGTTAAATAAATGATGTTTAGAGGAACAGAATTGGGAAGCAGAATGTGAAAGTAGGTGCTAGAAAAATACAGTAATTTGTTACAAAAATATGTTATATAAAGCTGTATATTATTTATTCCTTTAAAAACTCTAACTGGGTAAATGTGACATTTTGGAAAAATAAATTGTGCCTTCTAATGGAAGTCCATGTGCAGATGAATGGACTGAGCTTCTTTCATCTGCCTTCATCCTCAGCCAGCCCCTTTTTTCCCCCTCAGAATTTATCAACTTCAGCTATACTGCTGTATGGATTTTTAATTTTATTTTTTTAATCAAAAATTGCCTACACAGATGTTTGTAAAGTTGACCTACTGCCAGTTTGTCCTCCTTCATTGCGATGGAAAGTTTGTGGCAGAGTAACAGGAGACAACAGGGATGTATTTCCATGGAGGGGCAGTGACAGCCACCAGAGCAGAGCACAGTGGGGAGGCACCAGGAGACAGGACAGGAAGCACACAACTATTTCTGTATTTCCATGAAGAGTTACTTTATTTTATGTCAAAAGTACCTGTTATTCTTCCCTAATTTTATTGGGCAAAATTCTAGAGAGAAGAAGAAATAAATAGGTTGGATTTTTTTTTTAATCTACTCTTGCTAAAATTCATATAAGCAAAGACTGTCTCACTTTAATAGCAATTCCTTAGAGCTGACAAGAGGCAGAGACAAAAAAAAAAAGTGACCTATAAGAGTAGCTTATTTTAAGAAAATATACCCATTTTTCATATCTATTTATGTTGTACCTAGTGAATTCAGACACAAATATATTTATAAACAGTCCAAAAATGTTCTGCAAAAGTCAAAGTTCAGCCCAAAGTTTGAACACAAGGATGGTCAGCATATCCACAGGGTTCTTTGAACAAAGTCTATTATCTAATAGTAATTCTTGCTGAACAAGTATTTATGTTGTATTTGCACATTGCTGTACATACAAACACAGAGGTGAAAAATTAAATAATAGATGAAAGCATCACCTGGGCACTGAAATGTTCATACCTAAATGATGGTCAGAGAGAGCTTGCTGCAATCATTCATTTCTGAAAGGAAATATAAAGTTGGTGCTTAAAACTCCAACAGTAATCACAGCTCCAGGATGCTGAAGACAGACCTGTGCAAGCTCCAGGCTGGGGAAAGGGAGGAGAGGAATCCCTTTAGCACACAACCCAAAATGTTTGCCTCCTGAGCCCTGCATGAACCAGAAGGATGAGTGTCCCCAAGTGATTTTGTGCTTCCATTCCACTCCTCTCCCTGACAGAAGGTCCCAGCCCATCATTCCAGCTCATTGACTGCCTAATGTTCTGCACCAGAACCTGGAGCAGCCCTTGGCATTGCAGAGCCACTCAAATAACTTTGGTCCATCAATGTCAAACATGACCAAATATTAATTACTGCATTTAACATGCAAAGCTCTGAGAAAAAAAAAATTGTATTTTTCTCCTATTATTGATGTGCTGGTTTAGAGTTCTCAAAGGCTAATGCAGAGATTGAAAACCAGATTGAATTCCTGCACACAACAGCACAGCAATTTTATCTTTCTGGAAAATGGATTCACATAAAATATAGACCAACAGTTGTGCCCTCAATCACTTTAAAATTATTTTAAAAAACCTCTTGCAAAGCAAGTCATAACGTAGCAGATTTCCTGTTGGAACAAAAGCAAACTAAATCCCACAAGTACAACAAAAATCAGAACAGGAATACACAAGCCTGGAGACAGATAAGGTTCAGTAGAGCAAAGCTCAATCTAAAGAAGTGTGTGGTTACCCTGACAGTTTTTGCTATTTTTTCTTCTATTTTTCTATTATTTTAGAATATCTTCCTTGGTCTTGTCAGAAAAAAATCACTGAAATATCAAAGCTGTATTTCTATGCCTGTATTTTGCTGTCTAGTTACATTTGGTACCTCTCCATATGACAGTTTGTTTGTGTTTCATCGTTATTAAAAAGTAATAAAAATTGTAAATGACTTTTTAATTAGAAGAAAGGATTGTTGCTAAAATTAACTATAACATTTTATTGCATTTGAGTGTCAAACATCTCAAACTCAGCACCATTCTGGCAACTGGAAAAATGGGATCACCTCTTCTCACCTTTGTACTAATTATCTTCTGTTTAATACCATCTAATTTCTGGGAGGATTTTTAATTGCTTCCTATTTTATTTGGAGACAGGTACAGGTAATTAGTAGTACAATTGTAGCCTGACTTCTTTTCCATGTTTGCTAAAAATTCCAGGGAAAATGCAGACAAAAAATAGTTATTTATAACAGGGTATTTCTGTTGGGCAACTGCCCCAAACTATTCAGAACTTGGCTGGACAGAACTAAAGGCTGAGAGCTAAAACTGGATGTAAACCACTGGAAAAATGCTAAAATTGGATGTAAACCACTGGAAAAATGCTAAAACTGGATGTAAACCACTGGAAAAATGCTAAAATTGAATGTAAACCACTGACAAAATGCAACAAACTGCCTGGCAGAAGGATATTTTTCTCTGATACAAGACATAGGAGGGCAAGTTTTGTGAATTCTTCTTAAATTGTGGAAAAGAATGAAAAGTGAAGCAGCTGGAACACAAAAAAAAAACCCCAAAAAACCAACCAAATACCACACCCTGCAGCATGGACAGTCCACATGGACTTGCTCCCCTTGAACAACAAACATCACAAATAGAATACAGAAAAATCCACAATATGTAACAAAGGCAACATTTATCACATTTATCCACCTGTGCCAGGGATTCCACAAAGGTGGAACAGACCTGCACTTTTTAAAGGGCATTTCTTACTGTTTGGGAAATGTTTCCAGAAGTCGTGAGAATTTTAAAACTATTCATTCCTTCAAAGAAAAAAAATATAAAGAAAAAAATAGGCTTATTCTGTCTTGTGGGCTTGACTGAGTGGATAATGTAGGTTGGAAATGAATCAACCTGAAATCCTGGTTCCTTCTCAAATAAAAACTAAAACTAATAATAATAAAAACAGGAATAAAAGAGCTCAAAGCATTTAAAGTGTGGCTTTTAGGTATTTTAATTTTAATCCTTAAAACCAACAGCACGTGAGCTCTAGAGACATCTCAAGTTCCAAAATCATTTTCCTGGGAAACTACAGTTTTGGTGGCACTTTAAGTCTTGTCCTTGGAAATTCACAGACTTGGAGAAGAGTCATTACTTTATTAGGAGTTTGTTTTTCCACAGTTAAGAGGAATCATCGGGTAAACTGAGTTTCTCTGCTTTTCAGAAGCCAAAGGAAACGGAATCACTTCTCATAAACAATTCAGCAAGAGCAGAACATTCTCCTTTGCCTCAAGTTACCAGGTGAACAAAACCACACTGTGTGACTTTTGGAGCACATGTCTCAATTCTGGTGTTTGCCTTAAGAAAACATCAGACAAGATTCATGTATATTTTTCACAAGCTGAATCTTGTTATCATTTTTATAAAGTCACACACAGAACACAGAAAATTGAAAACCCTGTGGAGGAAAAGGACTGTTGCAGATGTGCTGATTCTTATGCAGGTTTTGGTTGGGGTTGGTTTTTATCCTTTTCATTTTGGAATTGATTTGACTTTATTCTAATACTTTATTCTTGAAAATATAACCTCTTTCTTTAGAGTCCTTACAGCTGGAATTGCTTGATATCTTACAAACCATACTTAGATTTGTTTCATCTACTGTTCAAATTCCAATAGAGAAAATGTTATCTGGCTCTGAGCCCTGTAATGCCTCTGATACAAAATATCTTCATTTCTAAAACTGGATGAGATTCAGGGTTATAATTTTCCCCAAAGTTCATTGAAAGCCAGAGAATATTTTAGTATTTTTTGACTTTGCTTTATTGTTTCACTGTTTTTTTCCCCTTCACTACACCAAAAATGAGTCTCTGCTCTGATAGCACTTCAGTTTTCTGCAAAAATGGGTTTGCTATTTATATTCTGCAAAACTATTTACAGTCCTTTATAATCATTGAGCAGATTTGATAAGTGCCTTTCCCTTACAATCAAGAACCATGCAAATCCCCCAAAATAGGAATGGCTGTTTGGATATTTCTGTTAGTCACATTTCAGTCATATCATTTGAACTAACAGGGATAAACTTGTGAGCCAAATGTATTTGAACATGTATTAGTTACCAAAGGCATAAGAACACACAGTTTGTGAAGCAAAATAAATTAAGATGAATAAATATCAATAATTAAACACCTTTGGCTTTAAATGGAGTGCTTACTTTTTCTTTTGTTTTTATAAATGTAAATTAACTCCTTTTTAGAATGGGATAGAATCTTTTCATCTTGGGAACAGGCCTGAGAGTGATTTGATACCATTTCCCCACACCTAAAGAGACTGCAGGGAACTGAGCACATCCCTTTCAAACAACGCTGGGAAATCACTCACCCTAATTAAATGTCCATTTCTTCCCCTCTCCATAGTTCTGCACAAGGAGTGTGAGCAAACAAAGAGGGTATTTATAATGGATGATAAAGTTATGATCAATACTCATGTAAAATTTAGCATCTGATTTTAAAACACTTTGATAGAATGCAAAAAATAAAAGGTGAATAATACATGAAGTTCTTCCTCCACGAGTGCTGCTTCACACCCTCAGCCATGCAAAGGGTGAGCCTTGAAAACGCAACCCACAGCTATTGCCAAATAGTTTAGCCTCAAAGAGTTGATATAAAGGGAGAAAGCAGCTGCCCCAAGAGCAGAGTTAAAAGGAATTAGAATCCCACAGCACCTCCCAGAAGGAAAACTTGTTCTGCTCTGGCAGGAGAAACCTTTGGCAGGAGGGGTTTAAATAGATTTTAAACATATAGCACAGGGACAGGAGTGAGCACAGTAATGGTGCTATCCTGAAGGCTCTGAATTTATTAATGAGCTGCAGGACCCAGTCTTTTATTGAATTAATTATCATGAATCAAATTTGCCTGACTCCAATGAAAGGCAACCAATAAATAGTTGGATGGGCACAGTTGTTGATCACTTTGAGGTGCTGAGTCTTGGGTTTTCTACTCCTTTGGGACATTCAGCTGACCCAATCCCAGTCAAATAACCATTAGATGTCTATTTCTAGGTATTAGTAGGTATTTTTTCTAGTTACTGAAGAGACACAAATCTCTGTAGAAGCTCTTTTTTTTCCCTCTGCATTAGATTTTTAATTCTGGATCCTTTGAGATGACATCTGGATGTTGATTTTTTTTATATCAGACATCAAGAGTGAGCTCAGACAACTGTCTCAAACTAGTTTAGATGGTTTCTATTAGGTGAGATAAAACTGAACAGTGTTAGATTGGTGAAGTAAACTGGATTTTTTGAGCTGTTTTACAAACAAGCTTTTCTCACACTTGAATATTAAAAATAAACTGAATTCTGTATCAACCCTACCATGATAATTGCAGAATTCCACTATTTTTTCACAGTCCTTTATAAATATAAATAATTTGAAATACAGTGGAAGCAAAAATGAAACAACTGAGACAATAAGGGGTCTAGTCTTGATTTAGGCTCTGCCTTTGAGAGATCTACTTGAACCAGTCCCAGAGACTGTCAGAAAATACATCCTGTAAGTGGTGTTCAGGTTAGACAGAATAAGTCCATTTTATCCTTTCAATATAACACTATTTCTTCCAATAATGAAAGCTGTGGCAATTTTTATCTTCCATCCTGTTATTGAAGGAGGATTAAGATATTTCTAATGTCATATGAGTACTCTTTGGGAAAGAGTGATGGTTATTAAAAAAAAGTGCTCTAAAATTAGATCATTCAGAGGTGTCAGGATTCACGTCCAAGAGGCAAGTTTAGCAGGTAATGACTGGGGCATGCAGAGCTACTACTGGTCCAGACAGCTCTTCAAATGGAAGCAATTTTCTTTGAGGACAGAAAAAAACCACCCTAATCATGGCACAAAAATACCAAAGAATTATTGACCTTCAGCTCTCTGTCAGGTTTGGTTGATTGGCTGAATCGAGTTTAACTCTGTCCTAAATTCCATCTTATTTACCTCGGGGAAAATGGTGAGAGTGGGAACTTCAGCATTTTACCAAATTTTGGAGTTGTAATCAAAGACAGTTATTCCCTTTTTTTTTTTTTTTAAATATGGGAATGGAGTGTCTGTGTTAGAGGGTCATTGATGTAGGAGTTAAAACATTGCTTTATAAAAAGGAGGCTACCAGAATTCAAACAATATCATGTAAAAAGGGCTTTCCTCCACAGGTTCACTGGGCAAAGAGTAACAGGATGATGCCATTTCTGTTCTAGAGCTCTAAGACATAGGATGGGAGCAAAACAGAAAATCAGGGGCAGACCAAAGCTGCTTTAGGAAATTAAGATTTTGTTGAACAAATATATGGACATGTACCATTAAATCTCCTACAATAAAAATCATGTAAAGAGGAGCAAAGGTAGAAAGACATATTACATATAAAGACAAATTTCCATAAATTCTTAGCGAGTCTTGACTCTCTAAAAACTGCAACCTTTTATCATGAACTCATACTTTCAACCTCTGCTTGCACAGCCTGTGAGGAATTTCTTGTACTGGTTCTTCATAGGTGACCTGAGAAGACCATATTTTTCATCATGTTATCACTAAATTTTATTTACCTACTTTAGATCCAGGAATCTCAAATAATTTCTTCATTTTATTCATTACAATGGGTTCCAGCTCTGCAAAAGTTTTTTCTCTCTTTTTGAAAAAAGTTGGTTTCTTTCTAATTTGTGTTTAAACTTCCAGAACACAGAGTGTGGGGGCACCTACATTTACAATTCTGATTCAACTCTTTGCACCCAGTGTGTGTGTGTGTATGAAGTGGTTCCTACTTTCGTGGCTGCTCTTTGTTCCTCACAGATTTATTGTGTTAAAATGAAAGCTGGTGCATCTTACTGAAATTGGATAACATTACAATGACCTGAAAACCAAGTTTCTTGGTACTTCAAGTGCTAAATAAAGGGCATTTGTGTGGCTGCAGTGAATGCTGAAGTCTGACAGGGCCACCATTCAGTTTTCATTAATGCAAATCATTGCTTGAAAAACTGCTGAGAAATTTGATTGTCTCTGGGAGGTGCATCTTCTAAAGGTGAGAATGACAAGGTTGTTGTCAGCACACACTGAAACACATTTTGAAGAATGTCCTTCTTCTAAGTACAGAATGTAAAGCTGTTGCCTTTTCCACGGTTCAAAGGCTAAATAAGAAAACTGGGAGCATTCCTGTCTCTCCTTCCTAAGCTGCAAGCAAATAGCAGCCAGAAAGATGTGTGTGAGAGCTTAGTTTGGGGAGCTCAATAAAGAGTCCTGTGGCCATTATCAGAGAGTCTTTGCTTTTCATAAACTCAGTGTGATGTAGAGCAAGGAAAGGAGATTTTGGGGGGTCTCAAGGGCAGTGTCTGTGAAGTTGAACCACTGCTGGCTGAGCCTTGACATACTAGTGAGGGACTGTTCTCTTTGAGCTCAGTGTCTTGTGCAAGGACTCAGGACTGGACCCCTCACTAGAACTGGTTGTAAAATATTTTATGTGGAGCTTCTCTCTCCCTCCTGCCTCAGTGCTACCAGTGTGAGCAGTGCAGAACCCCACAATACATTTATAGCAACTTGCAAGCAGTTGCACTGACAAAAGTAAAACAAACCCCCATCTGGTCAGGCACAACTTGCTAATCACAGAAGAACACCCAAAAATTCAGAGAAATTTCTGTTTCATGACTACAGAATAATAGAATATCAGCAATCATGGCATAAATATGTGCATAGCTGTTTTATCTGGTATCCAGAAGGCTTCCTCCATGATCTCCTCACAAACTTTTCTGATGCTACAGACTGATGGATTCTCTAGCAATGCTGCAACACATTTGCATGCAGAAGTGTGTGTGTGAGTTACAGAAAGAAAACCTCTCAGCCTTTTTCAAATGCAGCACAGATCCACTTCAATTCAGCAGGAGAAAACTCAGGTTTAATAAACACTCAGGCACCAGAGCACAAGGCTCAGTGTAAGTTCTCTGCAGCTGCAGCTTGAAATATTTATGGCTTATATTCAAAATTTCCCCCCCATTTATATACCTGCTATTTCAAAGATGTTTGCATTTACAAAGCAAGCAGCACTACCTGTGTTGGAGATACACTCAACACAGAAAGGAATAAATTTCCCAAAGCTGCTTCGAGAAATGTGACTGACAGAAGAACAAGCACATTCTGGAAAGCTAAAGAGGCAAATTTTCATAGAACTATTCAAGGAGCAAAATGAGTGACTGGAACTCTGTTTTCACAGAGTCAGACTTTGCAAATTTTCTTAGCTACAAATGAAATAGTAGAATCCCGAGACAAATAGTGGTGTGTAGGATTAGATTAAGTATAATTTGTTCTCTTAGAAACAGAGGGTTTTTTTTTAAATGGTAGGTGTGGCACAAATAAATTGAAAATATGAATCCATGCCAATACTTTCTCACTTGTAAAATTTTAGAAATTATAAGGGGAAGTTTGCAATTCTAATTTGGACTTTCCTTACAACAGAGTTATGATTCAACAGGAATTTTTGCTCAGAAAAACAAAAGGCTAAAATTTCCCCTCTCCCATCCTTCCTTTACCTAAATTTGCTCTGCAAACACTTTCTGGAAGTGATGGAATCAACACTAGATTGGAACTACAATCATATACAATTATATAAACATACTCTATGGAAAAATAACTAAAGAACTGCTCAAGCCTCATGATCAGCAGCCCAGCAACATTTCTTGTTTCACCAAGTGAACTGATCCAGACCAGCTAAACCAGATGGAGGGCAATTAAGCATAGACTAATTGTGATGGTTTCACAATTTCAGGAACACCAATTGGGAAGGTTGCAGTGAACTGTGAGTACCTGAGAACCAGGGACTGCCCCAAGGGCTCCCATTTCCATGGGTGTGCTGGTGTCCTAATGGCTCTTTTGTACCGTGGTGTGTTCACAGAATCCCAGACTGTTCTGAGCTGGAAGGGACCCACAAGGATCATCGAGTCCAACTCTTAAGTCAAGGGCCCACACAGGGGATTGAACCCATGACCTTGGCATTATTACAGCCAAGTTTTAACCAAAAGTTACATGCAAGGGTGATGTCCAAAATACTCTGCTCTCACCAACACCTGCTCTGCAATGAGGTGGGGCCAGTGAGGCTCAGGCCAGGCAGGACTCCCTGCTTGGCTGTCCCAGGAACAGCAGCCAAGGACAAGGAGGAGCCCGTGAGCTCTGCAGGGACCTCAGGGAAGGTCAAACTGAGCAAGGAGCTTTCCTTCACAGCAGGCCAGAACAACCTTCCATGGGCAAAGCTCAAATCAGGAAAAGGCTTTTCAAGGACTGCCTGTGCTGGGGGACCATTCAGAAGCTTTCCTTTCCCTGCTCTCCTCTCGCAGCACAGAGTTCTGGCTGGGGGACAAGTTGAATGAAAGCAAGAGGCTTCAGAGAGCTCTGTGTTCCCTCCAAAAGCTGTTCTGCTCTGCATTTCCTTTGTTCTTCCATTCATCCTGCTCCCTCTCTCCCCTCGAGAGAGGAGCAACAAGCTGCAGGAACAGATGTTTCTAATTTCATTAGACACTTCATACTGATACTCAGAATTTTCCTACCCAGTTAAGCAATGAGAAGGCTCTGGGTGTCTCAGGAGTAGCACAATTCTCAGAAGGGGCTAATATATATGTATTTTACATTCCAAAAAATTCATAGGTTTATAATCAAACAAATAGCAAATTCAGTGCCAAAGATTACTTATTAAATATGTTATTAAGAGCATGTAGTTAAGTAAGATATTTAAGCATTCTTAAAAATAAATAAATTGAAACAGTGTATGGAACTTATATGGAAAACCCTCACATGGTTTCAAAATATCATTCTCTGAACAAATGTCTAGAATTCTTTTAAATGAATTTTCTAATATAAAAGAAGTCCAACCCATCATCCATTTTTCCTCCATACTTTATCTTTCTCCACCTACTTTAACCCTTTTGATTCCAATTAGTAAATTCTTTTGAGACTTGTTAATCCAGAAAAAACCACACAAAACCAAACCAAACACACATCCTAACTTCCTAAGTGCACTCAGCTAGAAATTTTCTGGTTTAAAAGGCAAAAGCAAAGCCAAAAATGAACTTTCTGTTTTCCTGCAGGACTTGGTCCACCTGCGCCGTGACAGCACAAACACCCCGAGTGAGACTCTGGCCCTGGTTACTCAGCCCTGACACAAAACAGTCCCCAGATTTAAGAAATCTTTTGGAAAAAAATATGACTTTAATCACAGCCTTAAAAGCTGAGGAAATGCCCATTTTCTCATAAATCAGGTTTTTACAGCAGAGTATCTTTTCTTAATTTTAAATAGGAATAAGAGCTCACTGTCAAGATAAAAAAAAAAGAAATCCAAGTACCTGAGGAAGGAGCACTGAAAAATTCCTTGGCTGTGTTGCAGGCACAGGATGGATTTCCCTCCAGGAAGGGGTTTGGGTTGATGTTTTCACCTGGGTTGAAGACACTCAGCTGGGTGAATATAACAGTGATGCTGTAAAATGGTGTCATTGCAATCACTGAGATTGGACGAGGCTGGAGCTCCCAGAAACTGCAACTGAACCATTTTTGCAATTAACATAATCATTTCAAATTCAGAAGCATAAAAGTGGTGTTACACTGGTAAATATGAGACCTGGTAAAATTAAAAAAAAAAAAAAAAGAAAGAAGAAGAAACCTACATTGAGATACTTTTAATAGTCAATAATATATCAGATTTCTCCAAAAACTTCACTAAGCCATCTGGATTCTCTGCATGATTTAATTGCTGGAGCAGTTGTGGAAGACCTATGTAAAATTTTCTCTTTTCT
The DNA here is from genome assembly GCA_021164005.1 of Willisornis vidua nigrigula. Lineage (NCBI taxonomy): Eukaryota > Metazoa > Chordata > Aves > Passeriformes > Thamnophilidae > Willisornis > Willisornis vidua. The sequence continues at coordinate 3,039,026 of JAJPCS010000036.1, forward strand.
TTTTTCTTCCTCTTTTTTTTTTTTCTTTTTTAACCTAAAATTGTGTCTAAGAATAAATTCAGATGGTGGGATGTTTTTTTACTTCTTTGACAATATTTCTTAACGAAACAGATGAATATCCTAAAAATAAAATAAAAATAAGCCATTTACAGGTTGCTGTTGGGAGGTATCTCAGAAGCTGCAGTGACCTTTCCACTCTAAACTGAAAGACTAAGTTTAAAGGTTTTTGTTGTAAAGCATCAGATCTCAGGGTAAAATCTCTCATGAGGGGAATAATCTGCATCTCCTCTGGCAGGGAACAAACAGAACGTGGTATCATGTCCCAAAGGACTGACAAACTCATTCATTGCATATTTCCTTCTTTAATTTTATTCTGTCAAGAACTGTGATTTCTAAATCATTCACCTTAACAGACAAGTTAATAACAAGAAAGAAGAATTAATTAAATAAAGTCTTTCTAAAAATCACCCCAAATTGTACAATTTTATCTTGTATTTAGTACCTTTTGGATGTCACAGCAAAGCAAAGGAGCACATCCAGTGGAAAAAAATAAACCCAACAGTGTGAATAAAACATCTTGAATATGAGAAAAGGCCATTGAGGCTGAAGAGGATTGGCCTTCCTGAAGCAAAGGCTCCCCCAGGATGGTGCCCGTTGCTTTTTCTTGTGCTTACAAAGGTAAAGGGTGTTGGTTTTACAGACACCACTTGGGGTTTAATAAACTTCAGTTGTCTCTTTATTTTCTATCCAGCTCCATTGAAAGTGTCATTATTTTTTTTTCCCATCAATTTTAGCCCTCTGGTAGAATAATTCAACCAACTGCTCTTTCCTGGTGTGGTTGTGCCTGGACTCACCTTCAGCAATCCATGGGAGCTGCTGGAACAACAAATTGGACTATTCCCACGCTCTGAGAGCATCCTAAGGAATGAGGGGTGGGATTTGGTGTCTCCTTGACTGAGAGTCTCCAGGGACACAGCACTGAAATGCAGGAAAATCATGAGGTTTAGCAGATTTATTACCACCAGAGAAGAAACTGGTGCATTTCCCCATCTTTGTGGCACAAATTGCTCTCTTCTGTGTGAGCACATATTCATGCAGCTTCTTACTTTATAATAACTCATTTGTCCAGCTAATTCTAAAATGGCCATAACATTCCATACATCTCTAAGGCACATACATAAAATTACTTTCTCCCTATCTGCTTCAGCTGGGAATTTCATGCCAATCTGCTGCCAGCCAATATCCTGCCACAGATTGCATTTGGGCTAAAGTGGGTCTTGTATTTCCACAGCTGCAATAAATTGGTTTTGTCCAAACCATTTTCTGTATCTTTAAACTCTCCCTAAACATCCCAACCAAGTACATCTGTGGGTTTCCTTTGCAATTTAAAAAAAAAATAAAGAAAAAAAAGATCTGAGTAACAGTTTGAACTAAAAAAAGTACTGAATTTTAATCTAAACAGGTGTTTTTTGAATTATAAACTGTGAAAGCAAACTTAGCAATGTAATTAAATCCAAATTATCCAATTTCATGCCTATTAATACTATGAAGTCGAATTGTTTCTTAATCAACTTTGAAGGGTTGTTTTGATATTCAAATTGCCACTACAGAAAAAATGTGGGTGTTTAGTGAGATATCAAGTGGACTTCTGCTGAGCTGCTGGAATTCACAGTCATGTAGTTCTTGGGAATGTGGAATACTCAGCATTTCAGATTGCTGAAAGGATTTCTCAGCTGATGAGATTTTAATGAAAAGAATAAATATTTAGAAAATGTATATATAGAAAGATTTCTTTTAAATATAGCTCAGTAATTAAATGCAGTGTTTGACAATGGAGAAGTTCATATTATGTGCATAGATTCTGGAAGTCAGACGTGTTTATAAAAGCAATACTCATTGGAATAATTAATGAATAGCAGTCACACTGCAGAAGTCCTGAATGCAAGTTTGCTCCTATTTTAAATGTAAATTTTATTTCTCAAAGAATGGCTTGAGAGAGAGTAACTGGATCAAATTTGCTACCAGTGCTCTAGGGAAGGTCAGAAGGAAAACTCTGTGACATTAAACTCTCTGATATTAAATATAATGCAACGACAGAGTCCACCCGTGCAATCACAGGGACCAAAGGATGGTGTGCAGACAACAGGAGCTCTGCCCTCCTTTAAGCTCAGCTATCCCTAAAATGGGTAAACTATTAAACTGTTCACTTTCAAACATCTTGAAAATTCAGTATAATAAACAAATTTCTTTATACCTACAGTGCACACAACTCTTGACATAAGTAACCCAACATAAACACAAATGGTCACTGTGCAGGAGATTCTATTACAAAAACCTGACATATCAATTTTAGTTCCTAATCTGGTTTGGTTTTCCTAAAGGGGAAGCCATTTTTCAGTTGTAAAACGGCCAATTCCAAATGAAGATGTTGCAAGAATGAGATCCATCATCCTACATGTGACCAAGACCAACTTCTTAGTTCATTTAAGAAAATTTGCAACTTGAGAGAAGGGCAATATCCCTTATCTGAAAGTTATACCCAGTACTTTTATTAGAGAATCCAGTCAACTCAGCAGATCCTGAAAGGTAAGCCCAAATCCACATTCTCCAGCAGGGTATGTGTTAGGAAAGAAAACATCTTTGCCTGAATAATCTGAATTTTGTTCTTCATTTTTTAAAGCTCCCAAACTTATTCAATTTCTATTCATCCAAAGAATATCCATCTAGATAAGTAAAATATAAATGTTTAATTTATGGTGCTGTCATTTCATAACTGTAGCAAAGTTGACAGTCCTGGAGAACCACAAGGCTGGAGCGGATGAGTAAGAAGGAAAAATAAAGATTTATTGCTTTAGACAAAGTTAGAGTTACAGGGTTAAAAAGGGGATAATGAAGCGTGATAAGAACCACTCAGTGAAGAAAAAAGTTTCATGCTAAGTTTGCATAATACTCTGAAAGTGATGCTGTCAATTTTCATATTCCATTCCTAAAATGATGTTGTTCATTTATATTTAACCTGGAATAATCACGTGCAGTGCACTGTGGGTGCCCTTCTGTCATTCACACAAGGGCTGTGACTGACTCAAGGCAGATTCACTATTCAAGCCAGACCTTTGTCCCTCCCCAGCTCTGGGAAGATCTTCTGCACCAACAATTTTATGTATAGAGGGAAATCAGAGTGTTTAATCCTGGTGCTGCTTCGGACAGTTCTTCTGCTGCAGAAATTCTCAGAGGAAAAAACAACTGACTTCTGATTCATAGCTCTGTATCAATATGCTTCTGATTTACACCTATATTGAAATTAGCAATCCATGTTCTTAGAAACCACTTTGCTTGATAGGCAGAAAAGAGCCCTGCTGATAACAGCCCCTCAGCAGCACAAGTGCTGCCCCAGGAGAGACCCATCATGGACAGGAAATTAAACAGTGACAGAGGGACGTGCCACTGCTGGCAGGATAGACTTAACAGCTCCCTAATTGTTCCTCTGTTCCACTGGCAATTAAGCCACTGCCACTGCCACAATTTAGAGCACCTGGACTGTTTAACTCCTCCTGTGAGTTACAGAGACAGCCCAGCACTGCTGTACATAAACTAGATTAAGATTTACCTCTGTGTTATCTTTGCCACAAGGAGTCCAAAATGCTGTCTGTGATTCTAAGATGCTTAGTAGGTTTGGACACCACCCAGGTGCCCTTGACTGAAATGGGAGCTCTGCACTTGCACACATTTCCACAGAGGCACTGAGGAACCTCAATAAAATATGCTTTGAAAGGAAACAGGCTGCCCAAACGCCTTGTATAACTCAGCTGTGGGCATCTTGCAGATTTGTAGGCTCCCAACTGTATCCAAAGAGCCTGGTAAAATTTACTGGGTGGTGAACAACAGTCACACCTTAAGATGATGTGCATTATTTCAGATTTCATATCTCTGTAAAGTGCATTGGGAGGGGGAGGACCTTCAGGCAACCTTGACTAGACACAGCATTTGCACATCCCATGCAAACCCCACTTGGAGGAGCGAGGGCGAAGCTGAGCCTTTGTGGGGAATCACAGCACAGGATCCCAATCCTGATTCATCCCCAGAGCAGTTTGCAGCACTCCCCACATTTCATCCTCCTCACCTCCCTCCCGAGCTTTAATGGGTTTACATGACCTATGTTTCAACAAAAAAAAAGAAGCTTCTGAGAAATAAACAAGTGAAGATCTACAGCTTATTGTCTTGGACAGGATAAATTTCATGGAGCTGAGCAGAATTACAGCACTGCAGAGACCGAGGGAATATATTCAAATGCACCACAGGTTATGGTGTAAAAGCTGGATTTAAAATTCTTCAGTGATGAAATTCTCCCTACTTAGTGAATAGCAGCTTCTCTAAATGAATCTATATTGATTAAATTTCCTATTGCTCCACCAAAAAAAAAAAAGGAAAAAAAAAGCTTTTAATTTAGAACATTGCTGTAACATCTCAATTGAAACAATGGCAAGATGAAACCAACCACATGATGCCAACAAATATTGTCACCTCCCTAAATCACACTGAAATTAGTCTTCTAGAAACCCAAAGTTCTCTCTTTGTCACTTCCTCTTGATACTCTCTGATCGCAGTTTCCAAAGCAAAGTGTATTTTCAGTGTTGCCAGCCCTGCAATACACAGCCTGCCTCGGCCACTCTTTATCTGTGCCATTCCCCACACCCTGCCCTTCGCTTTGCTGTTCTTAAAGTTCCAAAGAACACACCAGAGGAGTTGTGCCCATCAGAAATAGTGCACAGAATTATTCAGGGTACAATCACAGAGCACACTGCAGGTAAAGGAGGGATGTTGCTGCTGGAAATAGGTCTGAGCTGATACAGAGCCTGAGCAAGGGCTTCAGAGTTTGAGCTAATGCAGCCACACACTCAGCAGGCAGCCACTGTTTGCACCTCCTTGCTAAGCTGTTGGATAAAACACCCAATAAAACAACCCTAAGAGTAGAGATATTTTATTTTTAGAAGTTGTTTTAACAACTCCGATAAAAAGTGCATCAGAAGCAGAAATTACTTGGACTGTACAATAATGAAAACTTAACAGAAAGCTGCTTATATATTCAGATACAGTTTATACTTCTGATTGTTTTAAAAAGGTTTTTTGGACTTGTTATGTCTGATCTTTAAAGAGGACTGATCACCTGAGTGAGGCAAAGAGGATTTGGTTACTTATTTCTTAGGCCCTCAGTGTTGCAGCAAAAAAAATCTTCCTTGTACAAAGCTATTTTCATATAAAATGGCATTATCCTGTTTTAATAGTCACATTCATATGCTTTTGTTTACACATAATATAGCTCTTTGAATTAAAAATGTTGATTATTCTTGTTTTGCATTCAGATGTTCTTAATGTTTTATTTTGCAGTATCTTCAATGAGTTGATTTATATATTCCAAGTGTGTTTTCTATCTTCAAGCAAATGAAATAAATAAAGAAGTAGACTTGCAGAATTCTCTTTTTATGGCTTTGTGCTTTTATTTGTTGCTCTTTTGCCGTGTATAATTCTATATATCTGACACCAAACTGTACTTGATGGCTCTTTGAAGCTTTAATGGTCAGCTTTTTTTCTCTCCACTTTTTCTGTACTTCATACAGAGTTCATTTTTCTAAAACAGAAACTCCCACTTGCTGAATTTAATATTGTTTTCTAGAAACATATAAAATCACATCCCAGTTACCCCCTTTTAACAATATACAGTGCTATTTTTCTATCATCTGCAATAAAACAGTGAGAGATAACACATAAATAACTATATTAACACTAAACACGTTCATTAAGTGCCTCATTTGGAAAATGTGTTACAGCTGGCCACTTATGCTTGGCTGGAAATCAAATAATACAGGACAAGCAGGAAATAAAGAGCTGACTGATATGATATTGGGATAAATTATTCCAGCCTAATCTCTGGACTATTTACAGAACTGAGATGAGGGAGACAAAGTTCAGACCCCAAAGCCTCATTCCTGGGGTAGAAATCAGGTACACAGGGCAGAGACTTCCAAATGTCATGGACAGTGGGGCAGTTGGTGCAGAATTGAAGGGTCAAGGCAGGACAACAGCAGTGCCTCAGGATGTACTGTGAGAGCTGCCAGGTCTGGGTTGTGCAATATTGGGTATTGCTTTTCTTCAATCTGAATTTTCTACCTAAAGTCAAGTGCTGAGAAAAACTCGTTGATTTTAGTCCTGCACTGTCCCTGTTGGAGCAGCAGTGAAAATAACTCCATACTGTGGCAATTTGTAACTTATTTACCTACGACTTCACAGCTCAGTGCATTATTTTGGGTTTAAAGCTAAGAAAACTTTGCAATGGTTTTCCAGTTTAAAAGACCTATGGTAGAAAAAGAATGTTTAAAGAAGAGGATAAATTCCCAAGAGACAGAAGGACAGAAGATTATCTAAGGCTTCCAAGCCTGTGATTTTAATATTCAATGCTGATTTCTGGTTTGTTTGCAGGTACAATACAGTCAACACTGTTCTTACATCACTGATTTCAACCACTTTTTCTAATCACAGCCCATGTTTTTTCTAATCATGCAGTTCTAAGTTGTCACTTCTGCTTTTCAGATTAAGTGCTGTAGTTCCTCCTTGGGCTAGTTATTAGTCAATTTGAATAATTTATTAATTACTTCTTTATTCTTTGAGAAAGCAAGACAGTGTAAGACCAGACCTTAAACTCTGAACCTAAAGCATCAGGTCCAGGATATTTCTTAGAGTTTGGCCTTTATGCACTACATGTTTCTATCTAATTGATGTTTCCATGGCTCTAGATTTATTTATAGCTTTCATGTACTGCATAATTAGTAAGTTGGAGCCTCATTTTTTATTCATCTTACTCTAATTTTAGTATGATTTACTTCATTGGCATCAATGGTGTTACTTCCTCCCGTATCAATATAAGACTGTGTATTATTAATACGTACATAAATATTGCAAGGATTATTTAATGCATCCAGGACTGATTTCAGATCTGTGCTTCTCATTTGCATGAGAGAAAACTCCCTTCTCAAGTGTTTTCAACATCTCTATTTTTATTGCTCTAAGGTGAAAAGTCTTTGTTGTGTTTGCGAGCTCATTTCTCTCATTGAGTTGATCATTAAATTAAAACAAAGGGAGAAACCCCCTCAAAATTGTGTTTGTTAATGGGCTGAATTCACACAAACAATTTGTTTCATTAGGCATACCTGTTACTTGATCACTGCAGATATCAAAGCATCTAAATCGATTTCTTAAGCAGTTCCACCTCAGATCCTCTTTCACATTTTAGTGCTTTATTAAATTAACAATCATAAAGCTGAGGGGGAAACCCAAATACATGCAAAGGCTTTTGCAGTACGTTGCACTATCAGTTTGTGTCTCCAGGGCTATGGCATTTTGTTTTCTGGTTGCCTTTACTTTATCTTTTTAGATATATAGTCAGACAACTGCAGGTCAGATCTGCTGGTTATAATTGAAAGCTTTAGCAATGTTTTGTAAAGAAATTCTACCCTAAAACTAACAGGATTTAATAAATACACTTTTAATCTCTGCTGTGATGTTTGTGCACACTTATCTTTCTTTTCTTCCATACCCCTAATTAGTTGCAGTTATCTTATATTCAGTAAATAGACAAGTGATAATTATAGGAATTCACAGGCTGATTCTAATCTAATATTTGTCAGTTTTACACCAAGTTCCATTACTGACTTTTTCATGAGACCCAAATCAGGAATTTATTGCTTAATCTGCATCACTATCTCTACTCCCACATATCAGAAAGAGAGATGTGAAATCATCTTCTCTGTTTTGGAATACCATCATTGCTCAATTTGTCGCTCAGTATTAGTTATGCTGAACATAATTAATGAGCATTCAGTGCTTTCAGGAGCACATCCCCTCTGGGATGTCTCTTCCTGTAACTTATCCAGTGCCAGGAAATGCTGGCCAGCCTTGAGATCAAGTGCCATGGCCTGTTTACAAAAGTCCTTCTTGCTCCTTCTCCACTATGCATGATCCTGTTTAAAGTGCTTTTGGTGATCGACCTCTGGCCTGTGCTAATCCACCAAACTGTATGCAGGGATTTTTGTGAGAATTCTACTTGGGCAGGTCACCAGAGATCCTGCTATTAGTGCCACAGCAAGATAAACCTGTCCTAGATAAGCTTCAACCTACAAATTTAGGTGCACACACTCAAAGGGAGACATAAGAAGATGTCAGAAACAGCCCATAATCTTCATAAATGAAGTGACACTGAATTCCTTCCAGTCCAGCCCTAAGGATGATACAATTACTTGTATTTTTCAAAAAATTGAGAACTTCCACTTTTCTTTCTTCCTTCTAACCCCTCATTTAACCCTTGAACTGATGGCTGTGCAGCTAAAATGTCTTTGAGCCCTTCTGAACACCCTCGTATGAATTAACATTAAAAGTAGGTTCAAAGGCACTTCTTTCACACAGGGAACCTCATGCATTGACACCCATGGAGGATATTGAAAAAGTTTCTTGGTTTGCACAGGTCCCACCTGTTTTCCTATCACTTTTGGGCTATGCAGGTGTTCTTCCAGGCCTGTGTCACACCCTTTTTGGTGAGAGGAAGGCCAAGGAAGATGGTGAGCAGGTCACACAGATCTGTGTCTGAGATACCTGGTGCTACTTGTCAAACTTCATCTTGGGATGGACCTTCCAGCTCTGCAGTTCTGCTCTGTACTCTCTTTGACACCACTTTGTCTTCTGTCTGCAAAATTTAAACTTCCTCTTCAGTTAAATAGAAAAAGGAAAGAAAAGAAATAAGGGTTCCATTTTCCTCCCACCAGCACTGATTTAGCAAGTCATAAAGGTTATTTTTTCTCACCTTTGGAAGAAGCCTCAATGACCCGAGATGAAGAAAAAGTCATTAATTCTTAAAGGCCAATCACCCTCTAGCAATTCCATCATTTATCACTCTTCCTTATTTCTCTCTATTCCTTCTTTTATGTGGCTTTCTCTCCTGCTTTTCCAACTCCTTTCCTGTTCATTGTTTGGTTTAAAAAAACCCCAACCAAATTAAAAAAAAAAACCAAAAAACAACAACAACACTCATACAAAAGCTCTGTGGCTTCTGTGAAACACAAATCTATGGTTTATGCAGAGTAAAATAACAGAATTTACATCTTGCAACAGAGGTCTTAAAGAACCCACAGGAAATTGCATTTTGGAACGGTGCTGGCTCTGGAAATGGTGACCTGTTTGAAGCACTACAAGGAAGGGAGCAGCCTAGAGCTCCACCCTTGTTTCAGGATCAGCCTTTCTTGGAGGAATTGCACCCTCTGATTGTGTGTCCAGGCTCTCCAGTTGCTCATATTTCCCATGGCAGGTGCATCCTTGCTTGGTTCATGTGCTGTGGGAAGGGCTCCCTGCCCTGGCAGTGCCTGTTCCTCGCTGGGGTGGGACCAGTGGAGATGCTGCAGCCAGGACAGCCCTCCAGGCTGTGCCACCCCAACAGCCATGGGGGGCCTGTTAATGGTTGGACCTGGGGAGCTCAGAGGCCTTTCCCAGCTTTAATGATTCCTCTGATAATAATGATTAGTTAAAGGTTGCTGTTTATCATAACCAGAAGGAAATAGTTCTCTTGTTCTTCTCTCCCCTCCTGTCACTGCTGGCATTAACCCAGGATTGCCACTCCCTGGATTTAGAGAAAGTAAGGAAGCCTCTTGCACTGACTTTCTTTGTCCTTCCCTCCAGACTAAGAAATATGGGATAGAAACCTTGTATTTCTCAATATTTTTGTCCTAAGAGCTGATTTTTTAGGGTTCTGAGCTACTGATCAAACCAAACTCCTGTTCTGTTTGCCCCACAGACAACTCCTGCTCCTGGGAGCAAGACAAAGCCATTTCTGGGTCAATTTTGTATTTTCTGAAAGGAGTAAATACTCCAAATCTCTTCCTGCTCGAATGAATTACACACAATCAGGCAATTATAACATTTGGTTAAACAATCCACAAAAGGCAGTTTTTACACTTAAGCAAACCTCAATACTGAAAGCAGATACCAACAGAAATTAGATATTTTCTTTAACAGAATTCCATTTAACATTTTGCTCCAGCCATTTAACATCAGACAGTCCAAGTGTGATAACTAAATTGACATATATTTTCACTTTAGGACCCTCTAATTATGAATTCTTAGTGACAGGCACTCTATTGGCAGTTTATAAACTTTCTATTGATATTAAAATTCTATCAATAAAGTTTTAACAAATCAGTCCTAACTCCTGTTAACACTGTTAACCCTTCTCAAGAACTTTGTAGGTTCTAAACAACTTACTGAAATATAAAAAAATATCTGGTAGCAACATATTGAGTGTTACTCACTAACCATTACAAGTTGAAAATTCAGACTAATAATGATGCCATTCCCCTCATCCTACAGGTGCAGAATGAGACATTCAGTCCATATCTGCTCCCTGACAATGTACATCCAAATCTGTCACAACTGAAAAAAACCCACCTCATTTGTTCAACGTGCCAAGTGAACAAGAAGCTTTATAAAACCATTATCTAATTGTTATTGTTTAATCTATTAAACTGCTGTATCAAGGTACTTTTTTCCCCCCCAACAATAAGACACACTGAAATATTGATACCTTGGTTACCTCTCAGTGGATTTGCTTTCAGGGAAACACTTGGTCTTTCTTCTGTTATTAGAGAGTCATTTCTAAAACAGGAGGGACTATTAATTATGCATTCATTTTAGATCAGAATATGCATTTAACACTATTTTTTTGGTAAAAAAGCAAAAACTGGCAGACAAATAACTCATAAATGACACTAATGACCACTGGGAGATGGAGTGGAAAGGCTTTAAATGTGTCCCATTATTTAGTAGGATAATTAAGAACACAGCTCTACCATGGCAGTTTATTACAGAGATGGATAAGATCCCATCTTATTGCAAGCAGGTGTTGTAATGAAGCAAAGAGAGATCATTTTTATGAGGTTCTGCTGGTCCAAAAAAGGATTGGAAATTCATATGATGCCACCTGAATTTGAAAAGCAAACATGCAGATCTTGGGAAACAAAGGAGGCAACAAAATACACTGTGCAAAACCACTCCCACTGCTGCTCAGTCAGGCTATCCCCAAAGGAACCAAAAAAGAACATTTCTTCTCACACACATTATAAGGAGTTTGGTTTCTCACAAATGATATTTGCTTTAAGTCACTCATATCCAGTGGAACTCACCGTACCCAATTGGCATCACAGTTCAATATAAACTGTACCTTAAATCAGATTATTTGCAGTGAAAACAGGTTTTCTGCTATTTTGTTTCATTATGATGGTATAATTCCCCATAAATATTGCCACCAAACTTTTCTAACATATCTGTAATCATTTAATGCTTTTTATGCTTTTTTTTCCATTAGCATTGCAAAATACACACAACCCCACATGATCATCTGCAACAGATCCAGCATTGAATTGAGTGACTCAATATTTGCAATGGTGTAATTGAAAGAATGTTTGGGGTTATTATTCACTGATTATAAACTTCAGGAGTTTCTACAGAACTCAAAGGATAGAAAACCACAATATTTGGTTACCCAGACCACAAGCTGTGCTTTCATCTCTCATTGCAGGAAAACTGAAGCTGCATTTTTGGAGGGTGGTGTTTTTATTTTAAGATGAAGATAAAAAGACATTTCAGGTTAAAATACATGAACATTGATATGAAAGAATGTAATTTCTGTCTTTAAAGTACAATACCTTGGAGAAAGTTTTCCTGGAAAAGGAAAACCTACGTGCCCAAGGAATTTTTCATTTCTTTTATAAATAAGGAGTATTTCTGTGTGCCATATCTCATCTTTCCCACATACCCACTATCACCCCTTAGAATATACCAAAGTAGTAAAGTAATTCTTAGTAATTAATCAAAAATAACCCCCTCTCAGATGACAAACACTAAACAATGTCCATACGGCAACAGTTTTGGCTGGAATTAAAGAGAAATACAAACGGTGTCACCTCATTCTATGTCTGTGGAGGAAAAGCCCTTTGAAATCTGATGGTGGCAATGACTTTACAAATCTTTTTGAGAAGGACTTGTGATCAATTAATAGGTTTTGTGGTTTTCCACTTCTGCTCTGTGTTCTCTGGGGTCAGTAACTATTGATGGAGAGCGAGAAGGATTGTGTAAAGTGGCTGGATATCATCAAACCCCAGCAAAGTTTCAGAACCTGGGAAGCACAAATTCCCAGGCTTGTGAGAGTTTCCTCTTTTTCTCTCTTCCTTTATTCACAGGAGGTTGAGATTCGTTCCACTCAAACTCTGAGGAAGTTAGGTGGGGAGATGAAAAAAGGAGCGAGATACAGAACGAAAGAAGTGTGGAAATTGAAATTTAAAGCAGAGCTAATGTCATTTGGCTGATTTCGCTGCAAACCTGTGGGGGAAAGAGAAAAAAAAAGAGTGAAGTTCTGCAGTGTGTAAGAAACAGCTTCTCGAGATGGCCTTGATTTTCTACTCCCCTGCATGGTGGATGCTCTCTAGTTGAAAGAGCTTGAAATTAATCATCTTTATATGGAGATTAAAGAGAAAGTGATGAAGCCTGATAACCGACCACTTCTTTTACCTCTCTTTATAGTTGGGGCTTCTGCACCTCTGCTACAAAGGACAGAGAGATGGGGGGAAGCTGCAGAGGATCAAACACTCCCCCTTTCATCTTGCATTTCAAACAAATGTTATGGTGTCATATTTTTTCCCTCTTACCCTCACTGGAAATTATTGCTTCTGATTGTCAGCTCAGGTTTTGTTAATGTTCTACAAGAAAACCTGCCATGGCTTCCCCCTCTCACATGCTCAATATCCATGGCACTGAATTGGGATGGAAAAGATACTTTGATTTTGTTAAGTGTGAAAGTTTCAGTCACTTTGAAACTGTTTTAATGCCCCTTTATAGACTTACCTTCTCAAAGTCATTTCACCATGACAGATGCTGGTCTAGGAGATCCTGTAATAAAAGAATTTTAAACTTTTCACATTTTTCCAGAGCAGAGACTCACCTGCAGCCCATGGAGAGGCTGCAGAGGAGCAGTTGTTTCCCTGCAGCCCATGGAGTCTCTTTTCCTGTGATGGCCATTGGCAAATAATCTCCCTGTCTTTGTTTCAGCCCATGAGCTTCTGGTTTTCCTTTTTTCCTGCTGTCCAAATGAGGAGGGAGACTGGGGGGAGCTGGATGGGAGCCTGTCAGCTGCCCAAGGTCATCCCACCATACTCCTATTCCTCTCTGCCGTGGCAAAGTTTTTCACCACTATAAATCCAAATTTATTTTAACCCACAACCTCAGGTTTTAATTGGTGTCTCCCAATAAGCTCTTGCTTTCAGCTGTTTAACATTCTCACCATGAGGAGAAGCTTTCACCTGTTGCAGCTGAGAGAGAACCCAGGACCAGAGGTCTTAATTCTGCTTTGTCACTCACTAATAAAATAAATATTTCCTATTTCAATGTTATGAAAATCACAAAGACATGTTTCTAGCACCACAGGCTTTGGGTGAGTTTTGGAGCACCTTGCACCCTTAACTGTTATGATAATATAAATTTAGGATGCCATGACATTTGAAAGCCTGAAACTATCGTAATTGAGGAGAAAATCCTCTATTTATTTGCTGTTAATGTCTCCCTTCATACTTTATTGCACACTGGCTTCTCTCTGTATCCATTAAATCTGTTGTGAGCCACAGAGAAAACACCAATTTTTGTCTGTGGGGAATAAAATAGCTTCAAATTTCACACTTATTAAATTACTTCATATCCTATGTGGTCATTTATTGTTAAAGTAATAGTTAGCAATAATGACTTTGTGCTAATAAACACCTAATGATTGCCTGAATTAGAAAAGTATCCAAATTATCCAGCTTTGGTAGTACAGTAAATTTGCAGGAAAGCATTAACTATTTAAGGCATCAAAACAGGATACAAAACTGACTGCTGGTTTCTGCAATCCCACCCCTTCCTTTTTTTTTTTTTAATGCAAACTCCTTGCCACAATATGAGTGCACTTAATTTTCTAACCTTCCAGTGGGAAGAATATTAGAGCTCTGAATTAGCCACATTTGTGTAAATTCCTGAGAATGATTTGCTGTATAAATTGCACTTCATTTGTCAGATTGCTGAGGTGTTTAACCTCTCTTTTTTCACTGCGTTCTTCCAGCTCTTCTGTGATGATGTGAAAACACACTGAAGGGGCAGCTGAAGTCAGGATGGTTGTGATTCAAAACACTGAAAGGTGCATATAAATATGCTCATCACACCAGGATGAAAACAATCACTTGGACTGCAAAGCATGTTCACTATTTTAAATAAAAAAAAACATTTTACAAAACCTTGAGGAAATCAAATAGTCAAAAGTGACTCCCACTGACTGTTCAGTCACTTAATATTAAGGCCTTATCCATTAGCAGGTTTTTCAGCTGTGACTCATTTCAATCTTCTTTTACTCCTCATCCTCCTTGCATATCAGTGCCATTATTGCAGCTGATTTATGCACTGAGGAGACACTTCAGCAGGTCAGATGAATTCCCCAGCTCCTGGGTGCTATTCCAGGCAGCTCCTGGCTCTGGGAGGATCTGGAGCCAGCTCAGGTTGGCACCTGACGTGGCAGAGGTGGAGTCTCTGTCCTTCCACACACATTTCACTCCCTGGGCAGAGCAAGAGCACAAAGACAGAGTCAGAAACCCCCAGGTCCTAAACTCACATCATCAACTTGGATTTTCTTTTAGAGAATTGGAAGCCCTGTATGAATAGGGAGGAAGGGAATAAAGGGAATAAAACCAAATCCTCATGTTCCCTCTGGAATCTCCAGCTCCAGAGCAGTAAATCAGTTCTCAGCTCTCAGCAGCCTGTGGGTTCATAAGGATGTGCTTTTGCATTAACCAGGAGTGCCAAACCACTCACCTGATATATCACAGCAGGGGAAACCTTTATTTCACAGCTATCACCAGTGCCTTTCCAGGTGGCACAGCTCTGTAAAAATAGAATTTTTGTTTTAAATTTAATTTCAATATTAACTCAATTTAATGGAAAGTCACAATAAGGACTCCTAATGGCATCAACATTATTGTGTAACCTCCACACCTCGTGGAAATTCTACTTTTGAATGGCTTCTCTACAAGGTCTGTAAGAACTCTTTCAAGCTTCTAAATGAAAATGATATGATAGAAACAACCTACCAGTGATACAAATTCCTGATCCAGTAACTCTACAGATTTCTTTAGTAGAGGCATAACATATTCTGCCCAATCTGTAAAGGAATTTCAGAAATATCCTCCAACTATTGTTTTGGGAATGTCCTTTCAACACCAAGAAACAAGGAATTTTTAATGATAAAAATGCAGTATTTATCCAGTATTAGAAGACAAAGCACCATCAGTTTCTAGTTCAAAACAGAATTATGAAGTCTTGCTCCTTTATATGCTTCTTAATTTTTTAATCCTTATTCTGTATTAATTCTCTCTATAGTTGGCACAATTCTTGATGTACAAAAATGGCCAATAATGTTCTGTAATCCTCTAATTTAGAGGTTTCTATCTGTGTTTGTAGAATATATCAGAGTGGTACCAATGGGTTAAAAAGGTGTTGGTGATGGAACCAGCAAGAATGTGTTTTAAATCCTGCACTTTCAGTCTTTGGCTTCTTGTCAAAGGGCGAATGTCTGGAAGTGTTTTAGGGAAATTCATATTTTGTTGCAAGAGGAACAGAACCTGCTGACGTGGTTCAGTGTTTCTGACAGTTTTGAACTCTGTTCTTGTGTTTAGATTTCAACACATTGACATCTCTGAGGTTAATGGATTTCCAAAACAAAATGCTAAAATTGCAATTTGGTCTTATTTAGGCTGAGATTAATTCTGCATTGAATTCCTCAATCTTTGCTGATGTTCAAGAGCATCTCACTCTTGATGGCCAAGGACAGTTTCATTATCATCCATTTCAATAAACCACTGAAAACCAAATATAGCCAACTAAATATAAAAAATATTTGCAATATTTACTAATTAGACCATAATTTTTACTCTGTGCTACTTATTTTTGCCCATCACACAGAACCTGAGCAAAAGGTTATTTATTTAATTACACATTTTAATCTATCTTGTAGAAACCAGGGCTTGGGAGAAAGTTAAAAGGAACAACAGAATCACTTCAGATGATGACAAAAAGAGAAAGAATTACCAGAGTTTTGGTGAGGCAACTGAAGGATGCTTGAGAAGATAATATGGCTAAAATTATTTTTAAACACTGCTTTTTTTTTGTGGTTTGAGCAAGACAGAGTGTTTGGAAGATGGAGTTTTATATGATCTCCTGCTGGGAATAGTCCCATGCAAAGCTGCCTGGTGCTCTGTGAAGTATATAAATAGGGTGACAAGTTACAGCTAAATTTAAGAGAGAAAATGTCAACTTAAGCTTAATGCTTTAAATCTCATTACTTACAAGATTTTTGTGTGATACATCCATGGCTGAGATCAATGGAAATTGAAAGTTCCCTCATTATGGAAGAGGAATTGCTCTTGGTGAATCATTTTTCCTTAAAATCTCCATGGATCCTTCCCAACTGTTTTGCCAGAATATTTATGGCACTCCAGTTGAGCTCTGGTTATTGTCATTTTTTTTGTGCACAAAGACTTGAGTTGAGAATAAGAAATGACAAGTTCACACCCTGCCATGACTGTTTTTCTTGACTACTCAGCATTCAATAGTTCCAGTTGCAGGAAAAATTAAGTAAATTTGAGGACATCCTTAAAATTGCTGATGGTTCAGCTGAAGTTTTTCAGGATGAGAGTGTAGAGGGTACAAGAGAGTGGAATTATATATGGATTTTTAACAGAAACCCCCACGAAAACAGGGATGTTGCAGTGCCCATGTCTGAAGTGCTGATCTCTTCTCCCATTCCCAGCAGTCTGGGAGCTGCTGACACTGGGTCAACTCATCTTTTTACACTTGCTAAAGAAGAGGGTTAGAAGTGTTCCTGGGGCACTGCATACAGACATTTTATAAATTAGAGAGTGTAAGTATAAAGTGTTTATCAGTTCTTGGTGCTTGACAGCACAATATTCTTTTTGGGATTTGCTAAACGAATTTTCTCACCTTCTCTGTTCCTAAAATAAACTGCTCTTTACACCTACTACACACTTTTCACTGATGGGATGGGAGACAGAAGGTTTAATGCCCAAAGAAACAGAAGAAATGAGACTTTAATGTCCTGCAAGCTTAGAATTTAGGAAATATTAGTAAACACAACAAAGAAAATTACCTATTCCTTGATTTATCCACATTAGGACAAAAACAAAATCAAACTGTATTATTATTATTATTACTATTATTACTATTATTACTATTATTACTATTACTATTATTATTATTATTATTATTATTATTATTATTATTATTATTATTAT
>JAJPCS010000036.1:3056452-3223922 GCA_021164005.1 Willisornis vidua nigrigula
TTATTATTATTATTATTATTATTATTATTATTATTATTATTATTATTCACATTAGGTAACACACACTTTTGGGTTTATAATAATCAGGTAGTACCTATTATCAGGTGTTAAATCTGGGTAATTTTTAATGTGACAGTAATATCAGCTCTTATTGTCTTGTATTTAATAAGCTTTGGCCTATTTTGACTCTCTGCTGCTGTTAAAAGATGTCAGATTCTTGTTTTAAAGAAAAAAAAAAGCCTCAGAAAAAGAATTATCACCTGGTGCTACAGGTGTTACAGTCCATAACTAAGGACAGAGAACCCAAAAGTTTAAGTTTTATTTCTAAAGCAACCAAGTGTCCTCGAAGAGTAGAACAAAAAATGACTTCGTGGTGGTGCTCACCTAAATTCTCCTCTGTCAGAACTGTCTTGCTTTCTCTCCCTGTCTTCTCCTAAAGACACAATGAATGAAAAATGGCCGAGAAGGTGAAGGGAAATTTGTCTTCCTTTCATGTGCACTGGTGACATCCAGCAAGATGTCCCCAGCAGCCAACTCCCAACAGCCTTCAGAGGGCCCCTCACTGCCTGCTGCTTGTTCAGCCCTCCTGCTCCTGGAAAATACCTGGACAGGGGAGTTTTGTCTAATGGAGACTGTAAAGTAAAGGAAATATATTGATGCTGGAGACAAAAGATTAGGCAGGAGACTCAAAAGCCTGGAAAGCAAAGAAATCATCCTCCATAAAAGTATTTCACATGGTACTTCTCCTGGCTGAGGTCAAGGAAGGGTTTGTCTTCTCTGAGAGTAATTTGACAGGATTTGTGTGTGATTTCAGAGCAGAGCAGAGAAATGGCAGGTCTCCTGCTTTTATCACACAAAGTTAGGTGAGATAAAGAGCTAGAGGAAAGTAAGAGCTGAGTAAATGAGTTCCACACATCCATCTTCCCCTTGTCTAGATTTTCAACCCCATTTTTCTGTTTGTTTGGGTTTTTTGCAAGCATTCAGGACCCAGTAGTCAGCCTCATATACAGAGCCAAACAGTCCTACTAAAACTCAGACAAAAGATCTCTCTCCTGACTCACAGGATACCAAAAAAAGTCATTTCTTCCTCTGTAATAATAAATAGTTCACCTGCAAGGGAAATTTCCTCCTGTAATTGAAGCAGTTGGTTGAAGAACGCAGTAAATATGCATTTCTCAGGGCCAAGAGCTCACAGGGCTTTTCCCTGTGCTCTCCTGGCAATAGTGAGGACTCCATGGAAGTGAACAAAGCTGAAATGAGACTATTTCAAGGAGATAATTAGCTGCCTTGTATTACTTTGGGAGATCATTACAGACCTTTAATATCCTCAAGAACAAAAATGCAATAGATTCTCCCTAAGGAAAATCCACACTGTTCCCAAATATGGTTTGCAGGGGTAGAATATCTACTCCACGTTTGCAGCAGTTCCAAGGTGGATGCAGAAATAAGGAGCTTTGCAATTGCAGACTCAGAGAGTTTTCATGTCCCTCAGACTCTCATGATAAGTACAAATTCCAGATTGTTTACCCACTTCAGACTTAAATGAAATGTGAGTTATAATCAGATGCCTGAGCATAAATTGAACTTGTTGTGTACATCATGAGAACAAAGAAGGTCTTTTGGAGATGTAGATCAAACTGTAAATAAATAGGTAAAGAGTGTTATTTATAGTGTGATATTTATTTACTATTTATAATGTTATTAGTTATTTTATAGTTACATATAATGTTATAGTTATTTATGGTGTTATAGTTTTAGTGTTATTTATATAGTTCAGAGAATCTCTTACTCTAAGATAAAAGGCAGTAT
The DNA here is from genome assembly GCA_021164005.1 of Willisornis vidua nigrigula. Lineage (NCBI taxonomy): Eukaryota > Metazoa > Chordata > Aves > Passeriformes > Thamnophilidae > Willisornis > Willisornis vidua. Next base: position 3,058,262 of record JAJPCS010000036.1, read on the forward strand.
AAGAAATACAGCTAGCTGGAAGATTTAGTAACTCACTGGACTCTCACCTTTCAGAGTCCAAAATTTCTTGGCAAAAACACCATTATTTTCCCTTGTAAGGACAAAAAAAATAATCTTTCTTTAGATCTTAAATAAGTTAGACAGAAAAAGAGAGGAGGAATTGGAGAAAGAAAAATTCTATTAAATGGATAAATTCCACCCTCTGTAAAAGTTCTCTCAAAGAAGTTTGTAAGATAATTTATTCAAGAAAATCTGCCTTTTAAGTTCTACTGCAGTACAGAGTTTGGTGTTTTCCTGGCCTTGTCATCACAAGTCAATTAACACCTAATCAGTCCTTTCCCAAGATTTTCTGTAGCAAGAATCTTTGTACTGCTGATCTGCAAATGCTTACAGCTTTTAGCTCTAAGTTAGGAAGGAGAAAAAAAAAAGGCAATCCAACAAAACAAAAGAGATAACAAAGTTTGCCTTTATAATTAAAAAGAGCATTTGAGCATTGTTTTAAAAAGTAATTAAAGTTGTACTTCTCGCTAACTATTTACCTGGTGGCCTTTGAAAGATGTGACACATTTCTTTGCAAATAACTGTTATCATATCCAGCACTGTAGACCTAAATGAACCCTTCAGAGTTTTAATGATTTAAACCTCTATCTCATTTTGCCAATTATCTGCAAAAGGCCTTTTATTTAATTAATGTTGTTCATTGTTTTGTTACTTTAAATGGAAAATGAAAGTTTTGACAGTAGTCTGGGAAGCACAAGAAGAGGGCACATAAATTGGAATTGTGTCTTGATTGGCACCACGAAACTGGTAGAAAAGAGGAAGAAAGAAATGCCCAGAACTCAAAAGAAACTCTCTGACTGTTTGGGCAATGTCCTTAAGTTTTTATAAATTATTTCCTCTCTTAGTTATTCTGTTCCCAGTTACTCTTGGAGGGATTTCCCCCCATCATCTCTAACTCCACACTTAACTAAATCTGTGAAAACTAAAGATTGCAGAGGTTGTGAAATATGTCTTACTCTTTTTAATTTTTTTTGAGTATATGCAAATTTAAAGCCTGACCTTTCTCAGCTTTTTTATCTTTGCAAGTAGGTTATGACTTGCAAACACTGAAGAGAGTTCCCTGTCCCTAGGGATGGATCTGATCCCACACATCCATTGCAAGAAAGACTTCCAGGGATCTCTGTGGCTTTAATTCATCCAACCCAAGCCAGTGTTGCACCAGGAGTACTGACTTTTATTCTCCTGCCCATAAATCTGGTGTGAAATCCAAGGCACCAAGGCTGGCACAGAGCTGGCTCTCAGTGTAGAACTGTGTGAGAACCCCCAAGGTCACCTCCCAGCTCTCCCACTGCACTTCCAGCACAGTAAGAGGACCCTCTCACCCTTCAGTTTTATGAATACTTTAAGCTAGAGATACATTTCAGCTGTTTAAAGCCTATCAAAAATACAGAACAAGTAATTTATTAACTGTCACTTCCATATAAGTAATTCTCATAAAAAGTCAAATTTAAGATACTCTGCAAAAGGATTCTTTCTGACTTGACAGCCTTATTATTTTAAAATTTAAATGACATATTCAGACACATTCAATGCTGTATAGCTTGGATCAAAGGCACCAGTGCAATGGGAGGGAAATGAAATGATTAAAAAAAACCCCAACAGAAAATCGAGTCCAGCTGTCAATACTTTTCAATACAGATTTACATCGAGCCACTTTAAACTCTCATAATTCTTCAAGCACTCAGTTATAAATCAGATCAAAATATATTCCTAGTCAAGTCCCTTTTTCCTATAACATTTGATGTGTCTGTTGGATGAATCTCAAGAATTATTTAGATAAAGTACTCCACAAGTGTGGGACTAAAAGTGGAATATAGAAAACAGTCAAAGTGCAAACCACCACTCAGGCGGGTCCTCTCCTCTGCCAGGGAGTTTTCCCTCAGTAGGGTAGGAAACATTTGGTTGGAAAGTAGCATTGGATGAGAATGAGCTCAATGGGTTGACAGATCACTTCTCTAAACTTTTACCAGACTATAAATTGGTTTGTACAAACTGATTTGGATTCTGGGAGGGGTGGACAGGAAAAATTTCCAATGCCAGACCACACCGTGGGGTCCATCTGATTTCCCAAACTGATTTAGAGGGAAGGCTCCGATGAAAGATGGTGAGATCTAAGAAATGCTTTATGGCTTTGACTTAGTCCTTCCTTCAGCCAGAATTCCCAGAATAGGCTGGGTTTGTGTGACGATTTTTAAATAGAACCAGAAAGAATCTGCAGAAAACAAGTGAGAACTGCTTTGCTGTTTAGTAAAACTATAATCTGAGATAGAAAAACCCAAAACCTAAAGCAAATCAAATTGGTTCCCTGTGAAAAATAGAAGCACGAATTGATTTCCTTCCATGCACTGAGCAGGTTGGGCAGTGACAGAGCCAAGGTGCACATCCACAGATTGGCATCTGTCATACACCAGTGGAACAATAAAGGAGGATTTGGTATATTTATCCAAGATACCTCTATGGTACCATCAAGACACAGTTTGAGAAGGAGCATATTTTTAAATCAGAAGGGAGTTAGTTTATTCTTGTGTACAGGAGAGTTTTTCATGCTATCCCTACCTTAGCAGTCATTGCAGTAAAAGCAGATCCTAAAATATCCCCTGCATCTCTGCAGGTTTCCTTAAATAAGAGGATTCTTTAGCACAAGGCACTATATCCTTTGGAAATGAAGTCAGCTTTAGGTATCAGATAGTGGGGCCAGATGGGACAGGTTTCATCATTTCAGAGTACTATTTATTTCTCCTGAAATATGATGCCACCAGGAGCTGCACCTGCTCCTTGCATGTTGATAAACTGTTTAGCATGGCCTGTGTAGGCAGGAATATTTACTGCTCTGTTAGGAGGAAAGCAGGAGAAAGCAAACAGTGCCTTCTCTGTGACATCTCAGTATCTTCCAAATGCAGGCCCTTGGTTGTATCAAAATTACATTTTAAGCAGGTGATCTTTCTGGGCTTTGATTCAAAATGCTTCTTCAAATGAATTAGTAGGCATTCTGTTAATGTAATTCAAGACAAAAGAGATGTAAAGTCATCCCTACAGCAGCCTTGAAATTCCTTTTCCAATCCATTCTGGCATAGACCCTCTTCCTTCTAGTGGGAGACCAGGCTTGGGGAGCGAGGACAGCTTATTGTGCTTGCACATCTGCAGAGGGAGGCAACACTTTGGCTCAGGTGGGTAAATTGTCAACTTTCATGTATGACAGATACTTGAATGCACAATGAAACACCAACTGTGGCTGTGCTTTGCTGCTCAGTGTACCTGCAAACGCTGCCTGTGACAGGAAAGCAGGGAAGAAATGCACCACAGTGAGGGCAGATGTCCACAGTGCTTAAAAAGAAATCTGTGTCCTCTGAGATTTAAGGAAACAACTGGATTGATATGATTTACTGTAATTTATCTGGTTCTTAGCAAGTCCTATCTTAATAAAACTCATATAACAGATGCAGATCTATTCTTTTTCATGCTTTAAGAGTCCATTTAACTTTTGAATGAAGGAAAGAGCTCTTAGAGGAGCAGTCACTGATGACAGACTATTGTTAAAAAGACATCATGTATTCAAATCCATCTGGTGCTATCCTGGGAACAGTGTGTTACAAACTAATAAAAGCACTGCAGAGGTAAGGAAACCAGCAAAGAGAATTTTAAAAAAATGGCCATTTGTTTTATAGACAGAAGAATTACATTGTTTTATGTCATGCAAAACACTTTTAAAAACCCCCTTTTGGCAAAATGATGTTCATTTCAAAAGGCTTCAGTCATACCCAGATTCATATTAGTGATTGCCTCAATATTCCACAAGTTATTATTACAAAAATATCAGTTAGACAACTCTTACACATTTCTGAAAGGTGAGAATAAGCCTGAAATATGTTTTCACATTTTTGAACTGCAAAGCAATAATAAAAATGATATAAATATGGAGTTAGTCATATTATTAGGACAATGAATGCATTAAAAATATTCTGACTGGCTTTAATTATTTATTCATACTATCATCTCTTAAATACTAAATAAGTTTTTAATACTTCCTTAACCCCTTCCACTCCAGCACTAAATAAAAAAGAAGCACAGGAGATACAATCATGGTTGATTTTTGCGTGCTGTTGACAGTCTGGAGCATGAATTCTACCTGGATTTCTTCAAAGCCTTTGACACTCTTCCATGTGACATCCTTGTCTGTAAACTGAGGAGAAGTGAAGTTGATGGACTGACCAGGCAGTGGAGGAGGAATTGGCTGGCTGGTCACACTCACAGCTCGGTATCCAGGTGGTGACCAGGGAGGGGTGCAGTGGTGTCCTCAGGGGTTGGGACTGGCACTTTGCACACCTCTGTCAGTACCATGGACAGCGGGATCGAGGGCACCCTCAGCGGCTTTGAGGCTTGACAACCCCAGGCTGAGTGTGATCAACACACTGGAGGGAAGGGATGGATCTAGAGGGGTCTGGGCAGGCTGGAGAGACAGGCCATGCAAATCTCTCTTCAACAAGGCCAAACACAAGGCCCTGCACCTGGGTCAGGGCAATCCCAAGCACAAACACAGGCTGGGTAGAGAATGGATTGATAGAAGTTCTGAGGAGAAGGATTTGGCACTGGTGGACAATAAGCTGAATGTGACCTGGCAATGGGCACTGGCAGCCCAGAAAGCCAAAGTGGCACAGGGGGCACCAAAAGAAGCACGAGCAGATTCAGGGAGGGAATTCTTCCCCTCTGCTCTACTTTCATGAGACCCCATCTAGAGTGTTGTGTCCAGCCCTGAGGCCCCCAACATCAGAAAGATGTGGAGCTGCTGGAGCAAGACTAAAGGAAGCCACAAAGATGCTCAGAGGGCTGGAGCACCAGTGCTCTGGAGACAGGCTGGGAGAGCTGGGGGTGTTCAGCCTGGAGAAGAGAAGGCTCCAGGGAGACCTCAGAGCCCCTTCCAGTGCCTAAAGGAGCTCTGAGAGAGCTGGAGATGGAATCTGAACAAGTGCCTGGAGCGACAGGACAAGGGGAAGGGCTTCCCACTGCCAGAGAGTAGGGTTAGAGTAGATATCAGTGAAAAATTCTTCCCTGTGAGGGTGGGCAGGCCCTGGCACAGGTTGCCCAGAGAAGCTGTGGCTGCTCCATCCCTGAGAGTGCCCAAGGCCAGGCTGGACAGGGCTTGGAGACACCTGGGCTGATGGACAATGTCCCTGCCTATGGCACAGGGTGGAACCAGGTCATCCTTAAAGTCCCTTCCAACCAAACCATTCTGTGCTAATTCCAACAGTTCTTATGAATCACTTTAAAGATGTTTTTTCCACCTCCAAGTTTTGCCAGTCACAAGCACTTATTCCTCTCAGCCAAGCGAAGCAATCATGGAGAAAACCCCCAGCAAAATGTGAACCCAGCCGTGGAAAGCTTTGTTTTCCCTGCCTTTGTTTGAATGGTTTATATTTAATTGATGAGTCCCACTGTGAGTGTGTGAATGGCTTTTAGTTCCCCAGTGCCTCAATCAGCACAGAGCAGACACACAACCCACGGGTGGGCTTCCTCACGCTGCTGTGCTGATGGGCCTTCCCTCTTCAGCTTAAATGACCACCTGAGCTGAATGGGATGGACATTTTGATCTGGGAGCTTATGCAGTTTTTGGCCTTTTCTGAGGCAGACTGTCAGTTTGCTCTCTTTGCATCACATACAACTTACAAAGAGCAAAAGTTCAGAGTGTAACTCTTATTTATTTAGTGTTTTTTGGTTGGTTTTATTTGCACTGATTAAGGACAGGTTCATACCTGAGCTCCTAGAAAGAGGAATTCTAAACACAAAAAATATAATATAAAAGTGAAAGGCCACAGATGTTTGCTGCCAAGACATATGGCTGGTTAAAAAAAAAAAAGAGTAAAAATGCATTATCACAGTTTATATGTAACTACTCCTTTTAAATATGGTCTTATTACAAAATACACCAGGGCATTTGTGTTAGATACAGAGACATATGGCTGGTAAAAAAAATATAAATGCATTAGCAGATTTTGTATGCAATTTCACTCTTTAGAAATGATCTTAGACCTGCAAAGCTGATATCTTTCCTTTCTTCTTTCCCGAGCAGTGATCAGAGGGAAAGGAGCTTCATTAATATCCACATTAGCATCACCAGGCAGGGATTGCAATCACTGGTGTCAGGGCGCAGGTGCTGGAGGGATGCAGCTGTAGGATCACATCCCAGCACGCTAATGCAGATTGCAAGCAGCTTTCCACTGCACTTCCCTATTATTTGAGTGTTAAACCTGCTTTGTCACACATCTCTGAAGGACACACAATAGTAAACTAACATTCACTATTATCATCTTTTATTTTTTACATCAGTAGTCAGGCTGTCACAGCCTATTTTCTGCAGGTTACCCTTTCTGGTTCTGGTAGGAAGGATATTTTTGAGTCAGAGTTGTACAAAAGGTGTTTGACAGAAGTATTAACTACTTGAGATTTCCTAATAAAGCCACAGGTAGTGATTCAACAGTGACTCAACAAAAAGCAAAAATCAGGAATGAAAATACGACATTCTGGTTTGTTTATGGAGAACATTCTGAAAACAGAATGATCAAAAGCATCCTGAGCTGACTTCAGAATGAAATCTCACAATTTTGGGCTTAGAAAGGTATTGAGTATTTCTGTTTTAGTTTCTTTGCTTGCTTCTACTTGATATTTATCTAAATGTTACTTAATGCAATCCTAAATTAATAAGTGGAATCACACTAAGACTATGAGGTCTAAGTATGTACATTTTAGAGAAAAACTCAGAGGAAAAACATCAGAAAGATCCATATTTGGGGGCAATGATATTATATTATTATTTTTATGTTATAATTTAAATAAAAACTAAATATAGAGCCACAAACCTACTGTTTCAGAAGGTGGGATTTCCTTGTAAAGCAAGACCCAGATTCCAGGGATCTTGTTTCTGTCCATTCTTCAGCTACAGGATGCCCCAGAAAGAGAAGCTTCTTCTGCATTCCCTTTCTCTGGCACCAGATGGAACCTCTGTGCAATCCCAGTGAGTTAGACCAGCCCTGTGCTTTGACACTACTGCTTTTAGCAGCAGCTTTCCAGTGGATGGTTGAGCTGAACCAACTTCCCCTGCAGTCCCATATCTTTTAGATCCAATACAGAAGAGGAGATCTTTCCTGATGGGAAAGGTCTGTTCTGTGATTGAAATTTCTTTTCCACTAGTCTGATTTTTCATTTGCAGTCCAAAATTTCAGATACTCTTGGTGGTAAGTTCCAACTGGAATTGGTACTACACTTGCTTCTAGCATTTAAAAATAAATCTTAGCCAAGTTTTACTTGTGAAAACTCATATCAAAGTACCTGAGCACCCTTGAAGTTTAAATGACCTCATTTACACATCTTGTTCTGACAGAATTATATATTATCATTCTGTCCCATGGGGAGAAAGCAGATCACAATTTTGTCACTCACGTATCTAAAATTACCATACCAAAGGTTTACTCACAATGTGAAAACAGCCCTCTGTGTTTTTAGACCCTTCTGGTGAATGCTGAGAGTCTCGTTACCTGCACCCCATCATTTGCATGGCAGCAAATTCACAGTTGAAATTTCCTGAGGTTCAATGCCATGTGCTGTCTTGAGCACCTACCTTGGCATGTAAAAGTTCACAAATCTAAAAATTCAGAATTCCCTTTAGTGTCAGAGAAAAACTCAGGCAGAGGTAGAATGATTGAGCTGCAGAAATTCAGAAGGAGTTGCCTTTCATGACTACTAATTGGAGATCTGGACTGGAGAAGCCTGTAGTGAGCTGAACAAAAATGTAACTTGACTCAGAAAGGCTCAAAGAAATGCAGTTTTTTCAGGAATTCAATATTAATAAGGATTATACAAAGAAGACCTCTGTGTTTGTAGCATAGAAATAAGGAGAGCAGATACCAGAGCAGCACTGGGAGCAGCCTCTGCCAAGCTGAACCCAGAGAAATTCAACTCAATGTTATGAGCAAAAATATTTGCACACAGCCCAGGCAGGGAGAAAAATAAATGCTAAGTGAAAGTGCTACAGAAGATGAGAAAGATGGGAAACATTCCAAGAAATCTTTTGAAAACAGTGTTAAGGAGTAGGAAGAACACTGATTCTGTTACACAAAAGGCTTCACATCAGCCTTTGTGGGTTGAGAAGGGGCAGTTGCATTAAAGGAGCTCAAGCAGGAAAGAACAGAAACACCTAAAGCAATAAATAACAAACACCTGAGGGCAAAACCTGAACCTCACCATCCAACAGGTCTTGAGAGAGCTGACAAATGGCCTGCATTTATCTGGGATCTTGGAGGAAGTTTAGAGACATTTCCAGTTCACAGATTAAAGGCCATTTACCACCGTTTTCCTAATTTTTTTTTTTCCCACAGTAAATATTAGCAGAGATATTAAAAACTGAAGAAACATTAAGCTAAACTGACCTTCCACTAATTAAAATAATCTTTTTTATTAATACAAAGACTTAGGGGAACACACAAACACACACTGTATTCCAATGTAAAAAAGTATTGGACAAAAACATGCAAAACTGTCATAAAGGCAACTTCAATAGCCACAGTACCCATAAGGAACATACAGAACTCTACATACAGGTCAAGTTCCCACTTGGGTGAGAAAGGTTTAGCATGTATTCTAAACCACCCACTACAGACTCTGTAGGTTGTTTCACAACAGCAATTCCAAAATTACAAGGTCACATCTGAATTTGCACAAGTGGTCTTAGTTTAATTGTAACAACACTTGCAGTAAACTCTTGGAAGTACCAGCTACTCACACATTTAATGTGTGTTATCTCTCACCCAAATGTCACTGTTAGAAATAAGTGCTGTTTCTTTTTGTCTCTGGAACTCTCTGACAGACCAACTCATTTCTCTTCAAGCAGTTCTGGGTTCTTGCTGTTCTTGAGAATATCTTCAAACACTTGGGTTAAAATGCCCCACTAACAACTTCATACTTTCCCAGGTTTTGCCTTTGCCTGTTGTTATCCTGAGATCTCCAGCAGGAGTATCTGAGTCTCTTAACTGGGAAGTGTGATGGGTTTGCTTTATGTTTGTTTTTTTAAGTCAAATAACATCCTAAGGGTATCACTGCTGTTCCTTCTGAAGAGCACATGAACTTCTGCCTATAATCCAGACCTTTTTCTCCTTTTATTTTTTTCAGAAAGGTGCTGAACTGGTACAAAGATGTAACTTTGGAGTTTTTAACTCAAAATTGGAGCTGAATGAGTCATCCTACTATCCATGAAATAAGAGAATGTGTTCATCTGGGGAGGAAAAAAGCCAAACTGCAGCAGCCCTCCCAGCTTAGGGCTTTGGCATTTCATCAGTGAATGACATTCTTACATGGGAAATGAAAATCAATTCTTATAAAGTGCATGTATTGAATTAAAATGAGCTCTCAAAGGAACTGTCTACCTCCCTAGGAGGATGTGAAATAGGAATTAGTCTTGGAATTCAAGAGATTCTGAGCTCAACCATCTCATCTGGCACTTACCCATGCTATGGTAAAGTCCAGATTAATTTTTTGGTTTTTTATTCTGAGTTATAGAATTAATTTATTTTTTCAAATGCATTGCTGAGAGTGTGATAGCAAATGAAGAGACACAAATGGAAAAGGAGAGATAAAGAAATATAATTCAATCCTGAAACAGTGACAAGTGAACTGTGGCCTCATCAACACCATCACCATCTTTTCTTGCCACCTGTGGGGTTGGGCATCCTGCAGGCCCAGCCTTCCCCCACCTTGGGCAGCTCAGAGACATCACTTTTCTCTTCTGAAGGAAGAGAAGGAAAGGGTTGGACAGGCAGTGGCAACACTGGCCAGACTTTCACAATGTTTGGGTTCACGTACTGGAATATTTCACTTGTTTCAAAAGTCAGTTTGTGTCTCTTTTCTCCAGCCACAAATTCTGCCCAACCATTTTCTGACTATTTTTTTGTGCAAAAGGCCCATCTAACAAGGCATCTTTGGAAACTGCATAACATGGCAGAGCTCAGACAGCAGAGTCACTGGCCTAAAATAAATAATAAGTAATCATTTGTCTTTAATCAGAAAAGTTTGGTTCTGTATTTAATATGCATCAAATATAAAAATCTATTCTCAATTACAGATCAAACCTCAGATGAGGTTATTAATATGCATATGATATTGTTATAGTAATATTTTGGGCTATAAATAATAGAAAAGCAATAATTCAGTGCATGCTGAAATTATGAAAGCACTTTTCAAATGGAGAGGACTAAAAAGTTCCTACAGGCTCTGCCTCTGCAGAGATCCCTGGTGACCACACTGTCAGTCACTGCAGTTCTCTTATGGGGGATATTTATTTCCAAAAGGTTCCTTTCATTGTGCATATTTTTTTTCTTGAAAGTTTTACCATTTTTATCTCTTTCTGTAAAACTTCATTTCAGAGTTTAAAGCAGTTTTGGAATTCAGCCCTTTGGCCTCCAGTGCAGGCAGAGAGGTGTCTGCACCTTCCCAGACAAGATTTTAGGAGGAAGAGCTGGATTATTTTGCTCAGAGAAGACAGGACACCAGTAAACACACAGCTGGAGATTCCCTGCTCTTGCTCCCCTCCATATCTTCCCTTTCTTTATTCTCCTCAGTAATGCTGCTCCCAAGAACAGGGCTCTGGACTGCACTCATTTCTGGCTAAATCCCCCCAAATGGAATAATACCAATATCATAAAGGAGTAACCTCATTAGCCAGAAAACTGTGCAGTGACTTCAGTGGACTTACTCTGCCAACACATTTCAAAAAGATATATAGGGACATATCTGTGTTTAAAATGAAGTGACTTTGATATCATGTAACCAAGGAAACGGTGTCAAAAAATAGATAAAATCATGGTTGATCCGAAACATCTGAAGTTCAGGGGTTTTGTTTTGAATAATCATATTTATAAAACATGCCTTCAACACAGGCAATTCAAAATAAAAGCAGAGCAGCAACAAATAGAAAGTGCTTCTGGTGACCCAGAAGAGGCAGAGAGAGAGTACAGCTCACACCATAAGTGCCTAAATTCTGCTTAGGTTGGATTATTCTCTGGCCACTCTGGGAAGTGTTAAAAGCAGACAATGCTCTGAGTACAACTCTAGTCATCTCAATGCTTGAGTTAAGTCACTTCTGGAAATAAACCTTTCCTTGGGAAGGCTGCCCAGCTGATCCTTGGCACAAGAAGAGGGTTGGAGCCTTTACATGAGCTCTGGCACATCTCGTGTGTCAACACATTTTGAGTGTATGGATGAAAATGGATCTAAGATATGAATTTTAAATGCTTTCTCTTCCCCTGAAGGTGCTTCCCATCTCCCTGGGTCATGGACATGGATCTGCTTTGTATTTGTCACAAATAGAGAAGCAAATCACCAGTGTGGTGTCAGCAGCACTTACTGCACTGAGAAACTTCAAAAGTACATGAAGGAGAAGGAAACATTATTTAGGACAAAGGCACTCCAGAATCTGGTTTAACAACATCTGTTCTTAACAGGCTTGGGGCCACCTAAGAATTCTCAAGATAACCTTAAAAAAAAAAATCAATCCTAAAGAAGTTTTTATATTAACTTAGGCAAGCAACAGGTATCAGCCAAAGTAACTAACAAATATATTCCATGTTTATACAACAAATATGAAAACTAAAAACAAAGCAAGAATAGCTTGCAAGTAATAGTTAAATGTAGGACTTTTACCTATTCTGAAAAAAAAAAAACAGGTAAAAGATTCTTTTGAAGATATTTTAAACATTTTTAATGTAACATTCCACATTGCAACCTGCCAGCAAGATACCAAAATTAAAAGATGAATAAATTTGAGTCCTCAGTTTAAGGCAGTGAATGAAAATGAGGTACTACCAATGCCCAAGGACAATATCACTCTAGATGTGAACAAGTTATTATTTTTGTCCTCCAAATAATGAATTCTTTGCTATTTAGGGCAAAGGAGTCTGAGTTCTGGCTCATCCCAGGCCAGTTCATGCCCTTTGGTGATCTCCAGCAGAAAGTTGTTTCCAGGAAAGGGAAAAAGTTTTGAGGTTTGCCAGTTTTATAAGCAGGTTTGTTAGGAAAGGTCACTGCAAGTCTAATCACTGCTTAATTATTTTAATCTCTTCATTGAAAGCAAAAACAAAGAGAGGATTTTTACCTTCTATAAAACACTCATTAAAGGCTCCTCAATAATTAATTCCAAAGAAGTTGAGTTTACAAACTCTTACAGATGTGATAATGCAAATGAAAAAATAGAAGTGGCTTCTTTTGCTCATTCAAGTCCAGGAACAGCATTTTGGGGATATTTATATTTATTTTTATTATAATAACTAATATCACAGTAACAAAGATATATGGATAGAACTTTTCCCTCTGTTTAGTTTTCAAGTGATTAGTTTCAAAATTAATAAAAGCAAATTCTGCAAAAATAATGTAGTTTTGTGTGTAGCTGTCTGAAACTTTAAATGTTGTTCTCATCCAAAGACCATACACAGAAGACAGACCCTATTTTATTTTTCCTTTCCTCAGGAAATTCTGAGTGTTTCCTCATCTCTGCTCTTGCATGTGATTTTAATTTTTCCAAAAAAAAATATTAAGCTACCAGTTATAAATATCCCTAATTTAATATACCTATTCTTACATTACAAAGCTCTGTAGTTTAATGACAGCCAAGACAAGCACAAGTATTTTACAGCTAATTGCAGATGGACATTTTCCACAACAGATTAGAAAACAATTTATCTCCTCATATTTGCAGATAATGTTATCCCTCTTATTTTCTCCCAGTGAGCAGAGGTTAGAATTCCTTACAGAAAATACAGTGTATGTTCTCTTCATATGGAATTAAGGATGAGAGAACTGCACCCAAATCATGGGGTTCATAGAATCACAGAATCATAGAATGGATTGGGTTGGAAAAGACCTCCGAGATCATCAAGTCCAACCCTTGGTCCAACTCCAGTCCCTTTACCAGATCATGGCACTCAGTGCCACGGCCAATCTGTGTTTAAAAACCTCCAGGGATGGGGAATCCACCCCCTCTCTGGGCAGCCCATTCCAATCCCTGAGCACTCTCTCTGGAAAGAATTTTTTTCTGATCTCCAACTTCAATTTCCCCTGACAGAGCTTGAGCCCATCGTGCCCCCTTGTCCTATTGCTGAGTGCCTGGGAGAAGAGACCAACCCCCACCTGGCCAGAACTTCCCTTCAGGTAGTTATAGACAGTGCTGAGGTCACCTCTGAGCCTCCTCTTCTCCAGGCTAAACACCCCCAGCTCCCTCAGCCTCTCCCCATAGGGCTTGTGCTCCAGTCCCTTCTCCAGCCTTGTTGCTCTTCTCTGGACCCGCTCCAGCACCTCAATATCCTTTCTGAACTGAGGGGCCCAGAACTGAACACAGTACTCAAGGTGTGGCCTCTTTTGGCCATTCTAGTCTATCATGTTCCCTTGGAATGGTTATTTATGAGCTCTCTCAGATCTGTTCCTGCCACCCTGACAATAAACTTACATGGGATTTAAATGGGGTTTGTCTTATTATTTATTCAGCTACTCTGTTAAAAATTGCACCTTGGTTATTTTCTCCTACAGCCTAAACCTCTTCCATTTAGATGCTTTTCTGTCTCGCCTCTCTGCGAGGTGCTGATGTGGTTCCTGTGTCAAAATTAATGAATTAATCCTGTGTCCTCTTCTCCCTGAAATTCTGGTGCAGCTGGAGCTCTAAAGGAAAGGGATGGTGTGCTGTGTTTATTATCCCTTACAAATAACCAACTCCTCTTCCTGGAACTCCCAGTAAGCCAGGAGGAATATTTCATGAGTTAGGGAGCACATCACACAGTATTTCAAGTAATCTTGCTCTGTTCTCCCATTCAGCTCATGTTCAGGCAGACTCAGAACTCCTTTCCTATCTGGGATACAATGCACATTTTTATAGTTTTGCCTTTGGTTTTAAAGAGTTTGAAAATAATCAGGAATCTTTTCAAGAAGTCAAACAATTATTTTTTTAATTTGCCATCCTTATGACTTAAAAGTAATTACTGAGCTTTTCATCCTCACTGTTTTGGGATTGAGATGCAGACTGGGAAACTTTTGCTTCAGAGTTCCTACTGCTGCTGAATGCCAAGCAGTTACAGTAGATATTCTGAGCCAGCCCTGGCAGCAGTGGCAGAGGAAATACTCCAGTATTAAATTTCTGTAGCAATCAATGGCAAAGCACTGGCAGAATCCACCCTAGGGTAGTTTTCTTACCCAGCATAATAATTAAAGCTCCATTTTTAAAACACTAAAACAGGAATTTTAAAATTAATGAAATAACTGTATTTAATTGTGTTTAATTAACCCCCTTCCATTTCCTATTTTGCTTCATCTTTTGTTCTCCTTAAGTGTTGTCCTGGCCTTTCAGTCTGTTAAAAACCAACAAAAGGCATTTCCTTTTTTTATTAAAAGATTGATAGCAGGAGGGCTGGGACCACAGTGAAAAGGAGAAATTCCTGTGCTCAAAACACATCAACTTTGTTACACAGACCTGATATTCAGATGCAAGAAAGCCAAATAAGCCAAAAGAACATTGATAAATAAATGATACTACAAATCAGAAAGAACTGTGAGAAAATTTTAAATAGACATGATATAGTCCTGTCCTGTTACTTCAACTGATCCACACACTATTTATCAAACCCACCTGAAAACACCAAGGTGACTGAATTATTTGAACAGCTTGTGACCAGCTGCTAGTGAGGCTCAGGAGCACTTGAATAGCACATACTGGACCACAGTTTGATTTTACATTGTTATACTTTTATTTCTGAAGGTCTGAGATATCACACACACGACCCCAATCATAAACCAAACTAAAAGACAGGAAGTGGTCCCTAATATAACAATCCTTAGTTTAATTCTTCTCATTAATCTGCCTTATTAGTTGTGGCATGCACTTGTGAAGGTTTAATAGCCCTGTTTCTCTCACCATCATCCATCCCCAAGCCTGTCGATCAATGACAATTATGACTTAATGAACATGTAACGATGGATAAGGCCAGGGAGAAGGGAACAAATAAATGCCTCATTAGAGCCCTGATTGTGGTTAGTCTGGCTCGGGTCAGAGGGCTCTGCTGGGCACGTTTGTTGAGCCAACACCTTCAGCAGAATCAGCAGCAGCAGGTGCTTAAAATGCTGCAGTCTTAGTGACCTGAAGGATGTTCAGCTTCAGAAGGAGATGTACACAACAACGGGTTCACCTTAATTGAAAACTCTAAGTAGCTCTCAAACAACAACAACAACTAAAACCAAACCAAATAAACCCAACCTCACAGAGCTGTTTGTTACTTCCTGATTTAGTAAATGATTTAGTGCCATGATCTGGTAAAGGGACTGGAGTTGGACCAAGGGTTGGACTCGATCTCGGAGGTCTTTTCCAACCCCATCGATTTTATAATTCTATGATTTTTCTAAACTGTTTCTTTTCCTTCTCAAACATGAGCAAAGTTGCATTCTTATTCCATTTCAAATAACAAAACCGTCCCAGGGGCTTTAATGTGCAATGCACAGTGACTAAGCTTGATTTTACCAGTGCTTATGGAACTCTGAATACAAAACCCTAAGGAAGAAGAGTCTCATATTCATAAACCCAACCAGCAAGGAGTCCTGGTGGGTTATCTCAGTCAATATTGTGCCAGTAAAACAGGGTTTGTATTTCACAGAAATGATGCTTTTGTGATGCCAATTCCTGCTCATTAAGCTCTGAAGTAAAATTGACTCAAATATTTTGCATCTTAGTAGGAATCATCAAAGGTTCCAGTCAGGTTTCCACGTTAAAAAAAAAAAAAAAAAAAAAAAAAGAGAGAGAGAGAAATTAAACAACTCTTCCAAAGTTGAAGCAACGTGAGAAAGGAAATCAATGGTTAACAGACAAGTAAAATCAAATACTTCTGGAAACTAACCCATGAACTGGGAACATGCAGAGGCACCTTGACATAAATTCTACAGATTTCCTCTCATGCCTTTTTTATTTGATGAAATATGGCACCAGTGCCTTGTTTGGCTTTTTCAAGTAACAGTCAAAGCAGCAAGAGTCAATCCAAGTTATTTGGAACTCCAAAAATGGGATTTCATCATAGGATGCCAACAGTTCCATGGACTGGAAACAGACTATCACCATTGGAAAAAAACCAAATGAATTTTGAATGTTTCTTTCTAAGCAAAAATCATTCTATAAGACAGTTTCTGTACAATTCTACAAATCCTTGATGGTAACAATTCTTGATTTGCAAGATGGTCTTCCTAAAAATTTCACTTAAGGAAGCTCAGTTTGATTTAACATAAAGTTTAACAACTTTCTAAAAGAATATTTCCAAAAGGCTATAAAGCTTTTAAAAATTCCCTGTGCAAAGTTAAACAAGACAAACATAGTAAAAAATGCAGGGAAATTGTTACCTCCTCATTCAAGGAAGACTTATTTTTATGTATTCATTTATTTACTTTCAACCCTGAAAAAATATTTATACAAAATTTAAGAGTAGGCTTTGATTATCCAAATTCTTCTTCCAATTCAAAGTAGGGTTTGCCAGGCATAAACCCCTGTTAGACATTCAAATAACAGATTAACTGCAAAGCACTGAAAAAAACCCACTTCGTGTTTTCAAACATATCATTAAAGGAATGGCTTCTGGGAGGAGAAAAGAGAAAACCCTGCAGATTTCAAAAGATTGTCTGCCTTTAAGAAGAAAGGAAGGGAAAAAAAATAAAGAAAAAGAACTGTTTCAAGTCAAAGCAGGTAACTGTTCCAGGGCAATGCCACACTGGAAAAGAATTTCAATACTTAATTGTAATTTCTATCAACAGAGAAAACTCATAATCATTCTTATCTCCTGAAATAGCTTGTTAAACATGAAAAAAGCTTATTGCTGAAACAGGCTCTATCTGGGCCAGAATCATGAGCAGAAACATGCTTTAATTACTTTTTCCCAATATCTTAAACAAAAAGTTCTTTTTAATGAGAAGAATTATTTAAGCTGCATTTTTTTCCCTCCTGTCTCACACGGGTTTGGGTTTTGTTTGTTGTCCTGGTTCAGGCAGGCAAAGGCAGTTTTTGAGATGAGTTTGCCTATCAGGAGGACACAGGACAGTTGAAAAGTTGAGGTGTTTCATCTTTGAGTGACAGTTCCAGTTAATCCTAAGAAATGCAGAGAAAGCCACCTCAGTTCAGTGTCACACAGGCAGAAACGGGGAAGGATGGAGGGGACACCTCTGAAGGAACCTTCAAGCTACAATCACCCCTGGAAAAAGGTGGATTCCTTAAGTCTTTCCATTGACTGCATCATCTTTGAGGATTTCTGACTTGCATTTATTCTGTCAGATTTTGGTACTTTTTAATCCTCACAAGGAGTGGGTCCTTTTTATTTATTTATTTTTTTCCCAAATACACCAACTGATCTTATTGTGATTATTATCAGAGTCCTCTTCAGCTGCACTTTATCAGAGTGATCAGAAAAACTGCACTTAAGTAGAATCAAACTCTTTTTCATTTTCAAGAAAGATCTAAGACTCATTTTCTCAGTTTTCTGAGACTTTTTTTTTAAATATCTGCTGCTACTATGCTGGGATGAAGAAAAATTTTGATGAGGAACAACAAAAAAATTAAATTAGCACAATTCAACCCCTTTGAAAGGCAACCTCAGAGGAACACAGAAATTGGCAAATGAATGAAATGTTTTATGTTAATATATATATATATCTTTGATAGTTTTTTAAGTATCATATCTATCACCAAATATCTTTTATTGCCTTTCTTCCCATTCATATTTTCCACTTCCACCCACCCCCTTACCTAAGTATGTCCTTTGGGACTGTACAAAGATGTCATATGATGTATCACAAATACATCTTTTGAGGCTTTCTTGGGTTTACAAAAGAAATACACAAAAAAAAAGAAAAAAAAAAGGATAATCCAAGCCTTAAATAGCCAAGGACAAAGCAGATAGGTTGTGTATTGCCAAAGCTGTCTGAAAATCAAGGCAGGGCACTAAAAATGCCAGCCAGTTACATACACTGCCCAGCTCTGCACTGTATAAATCCTGAGCACTGCTCTGCTCCCTTCCTGCAGGATGGGGAAGCATTAGCTGTAATTTCTCACTGCTCTATGCCATGGCAGGGGGGTTTGCTCTTAAAATGCCACTTGCAGAGTAAACAGCAGCCTGCAGAGCAGGATTTGTTTATCTCACTTTGGGCACGATGAATAACACACTTAGAAAGATATATTGAATATGAAACATGGAGGTGTAAAAGTGGTGACTTGTGTTAAATATTCACTGCCATTGCTGCCAGCAGGAGTATATGGAGCTCATGTATTTCAGGCAAAGCCAGTACAGGTCATTGTTGTATATTCCAGCTCAAACCTTCTGCTCAGGCCTTGTGTCCTCTTTTTTCCTCCCTTTTCCACTCATCTAACATTTTTGTCCACTCCCTGGAAGTCTCTAGGTCTCATCTAAGAGGTGGCAGCATTTCAATGACAGGAGAAGTGATTCCTGCTCCTTGCAGAGGTGTTTGGGCACGTGCCCAGATCACCCTCACTGCAAGGATTGAGGCACCACAGGCTGCTGGAGAGGACAATCCTGCATGGATGAGGAGCTGCATTAACACCCTCTGCTCTCCACCCCCAGAAAAAAGAAGAACCCTCAGTACTGAGTGGTGAGCTGCCTGGAACTAACAGGAGAATGAAAATATTAAAGATGCACAAGGTATTTTCCCTCTAAGGAAACAAGAAATCACACAATGTATATTCCAGTGAATATCACGGGTACCCTGGGACATGATTGGAGACATCTCTGGAAGCACCAGAGTGGAAGAAGGTCCTCTAATGATGCAATAAAGCCACAGCTGTACCACAACATAGTCAATAATTACTGGCACCTAAGGTTGCAGGGGGATTCACTATAGATTCATATATATGTGAGGAAAAGCTATTTAATCCATGGAAACATAATGGCTTCACTGACCTTTACTCACTGCTCCCTCACCTTCCCAGGCTGCTGCAGGTCCCCTGGCTGAGAGCAAAACTGGGAGCAGCTCCTCCTCCACCTCAGGTGCATTTAAGGAGGCACCAGGCTCCTGGGCACACCCTCTGGCCCAGGTCCCACCTCCCCTGGGGCTGCCTGCAGCCCTCTGCCCTTTCCCTGGAGCCCCTGAGCCTGTGCTTCAGGCCAAAAAACCCAATAATGTATTCTAGTCTGAAATTTGGCCCCAACTTGGGTGTACTCCCAGAGCAGTGTTGGGATGCAGCCTGAACATTCAGTCAGGAATTGGGAAGTGTTCCCGTGTGCTGAAGTTCAGGCAGCAGAAGGCCACGGGTAAGAAAAAGGGAGGATACAACATGGAAACAGAAGAAAACATCTTAAATATTATTGAATGTGTTCTGTAATGTGTTACTCCATAAAACATCCACTCAGGCTTCTTCTGGCTCCTTCCCTCCACTGAGGCAGCCTGGAAGCAGCTGCTGCCACACTCTGTGCACCTTTGCAATACACAGAGGTCCTTTCCTTAGAGCCTGGGAGGCTGCACAGTACTTTTAATAGTATATATCATAATAAAGTATTATAATTGGTGGGAAAATGACTTCAAAATGACAGTAGGTTTAGGTTAGATATTAGGAAGAAATCCTTCCCTGTGAGGTTGGGCAGGCCCTGGCACAGGTTGCCCAGAGATGTTGTGGCTGCCCCATCCCTGGCAGTGTCCAAGGCCAGGCTGGACAGGGCTTGGAGCAGCCTGGGCTGGTGGGAGATGTCTCTGCCCATGGCAGGGATTGGACTGAGATGATCTTTCAGGTCCTTTCTAACCCAGACCATTCTATGATTTTATGATTCTAAATACCCAAATAATACTATAGAGAAGAGTTACTACTTTATGTAATGCAAATTATGTTTTACAGGCTTTATAGTGCATGAAGAAGAGATGCAGATTTTAGTTCACTTTTAGTTGTGTCCACCTGCAATAATTCTTTTTAGTGAGTCCTTTGGCAGAGACTAATTTGCATTATACAAGAGCAAAGACTGAATACACTCTAAGATGTGTTGTGTATATTATCACTTAAAGCATCTTCCACACAGATAATTCTTTAATGGGATTTAAATGGTCAGATTTAGAGCACAGGAACTGCAGCATGCAAATAACAGGAATAGATGCTTTCACATCATTCCACTAATATGTTTGACACAAGATTGATTGGATGCCTTTGTCCCTCTCAGGGACAAAAGAAACCCAGTCCCAAACCCACCGGAGTTCAGCTTTAATAGAGAAAGGGCCTGTAGAATGTAAATGCAGTTCACAGGTTAAATGCGAAGGTCTAACTCTGTCACTGCTGTTCTCAGTCAAGTTTATTATTTTATTATACTTTCTATTGATTGCCATTATCACCTTATTGACTGGCTGTGTACAGTGTACGAGACAGTTCAGAGGAATCAATAAAGCTGTGGGTAAACTGTGGGCATCTTCCTGGGCAACAGGTTGAGTTGCCTAATGATGCCTACAGAAACATCTTTGACTTGTCTTCCACTCAGAAATAAATCACCATGGGAGAGAAGCAGATCTAGGTGCCTTCTGAAACCTTACTTGTATCACTTGAGAAAGATATATTGGACAAGTCAGCATTTCACAAAGTAAAATAGGCTGTTAAGGGCCATGTCCTGCAGTTCCACATAGCTCAGCATGAGAGAGCTCTGTGTGCTTTGGTCAGGGTAGGGAGGTCTGCTCCAAAAACACAGCCCATCTTGGAACCCATTCTCTGAACAGCTTGTCTCCTTTATCCTGCATGGCTTTCACATGGATCACTCTGTACCACATGATCCCCCGCTGCAGATGGGCAGTGGATGCCACAGAATCACAGAAATTTAGAGGTTCTAATCGACCTGTGAGATCACCTTGCCCGACCCAGGGTCACCTCAGTATCTACCACTGGGTAAGCTATCAAACATACTGCTAGATACTAGAATAATTAAAAAATATAAAGCTGGGATAGGTAAGTTGGAGGATTTTAATGCTTATTCCAAGAATATTTTACTATAGTGGGAAAAAACTTAATTATTTTTTGGATATAAGGCTAGGTAGTATGAAAAAGTATATATCCCACATTAATATTCCACAATCCTGTAGCTCATTCTTATGAGAAAAAACTAGGGGAACAGAAAATAAATCCAATTAAATCATTGTTATAATAGGGCAGATTATTTTTTTTAAAGAGAAAACTCAAAGTCTAAGTTTTAAGACCTTTTTTTTTTTAATATGAACCTGCAAAAATTGATATAATTTTCAATTAGATTTTGAGGTTTTGGATTTATTCCACATAAATGCAATTTACTTAAATGCTTCTGTACCAAACATTCAGTATTTTTCCTTTTTCTTGTTATGATGCATTATAAATATTTGAAGGAAGAATTCCTAAACCTCTTCCAGCTGAATTGTCACTGTACAGAATGTCCCACAGTGTGACTCTGAGTCCCCATTGCTAAGCCATGCCCAGAGGAGATCAGGCTGTAAATCTCTCCATTCCAAATCCAGGATTCCTCCCTCCCAGCGATGCTCAGAGCCCCAGTGGGTGCTCTCAGCCCTCAGAGTGTGAAGGGCATTGGTTTTGTGGCAGCTCCAGAGTGCAATCCCAACCCACAATGCCAGGGGACCATGTAATGGTGTTTTAGAGCCTCAGACAAATTTATCCAAATGAAAGATTTAACAGTCTTCATGACCTGATACTCTTGGAAGTTTTGTTCCATTCACTGCTCTGCCCAGGTCAAGTCACAGCTCCTGATTTAATATAATGTACCCAGCAAGGGAGATGGTGTTCCACGGAGAGGAGACCAAAGTGTCAGGGAGCATGAAGAGCACTGATCAGCAGAACAGAGCCTTTCAACTCTGCTCTGCCTGCTATTAAAATCAAACCAAGAAATGAGAGGCTTTTATCGTCATTCAACCTGGAGTACTGGCTTAAAATAGAATCTAATTTTGGCTGGTATCAAATATTTTAACATTAAAGGTTCTATTAATACCATTCAATAATATATGCCTTTTTAAAATATAACACATAGGGCAATTTTTGATTAAGATTAAAAACCTCTCCATGAGAAATTACTTCATTCTGCCCTCTGATTAATATAACACTCTATTTTTCATGTGGTTAAATAAATAAGTATGAGAGTGTACCAAAGAGGTGAGTCTAACTATATGAAAATAAACTGCAGATGGGAGTCCATCAAACTTAAGCTGTACTTCTGGCACTGCTGCTCCTGCATTGCTGCAGCAATAGAGAAACTAAATGGCACAGATCTTTCCCTGAGAAAACCTTGCTCTGGCACTATCAGGATGTCAAGATTTTCAGTCACATTTTTAACACCACAACCACATTTTCTCCTTGGAAGGAAATTACCACCATACAGCCCCACATCTATCATTTCATGGTGTTCTTCACATTTTTGATTCAGCATTTATGAGCTTGCTTTTAGCTAGGAGTTTATTATTATCCATTTATAGGGAGCCAACAAACTAGTAAATTATGTATCTGAAAGCCCTGCTGGCTGACATTTTTAAAGTTCATTGGATTTTTTTTTTTTTTAACAGAGTAGAAATTTGTTGCAAACACTCAAGATCTGATAACTGACTCCCATTTAGATGTCATTGAGACATAAGTGCAATGTATTTTCATTAATATTTCATTGTGGAAGTCTTCCCTGCTCTGACATTGCCATCTTGTAGTTATTTGTCCCACATCTAAAGAGCAGCTTGTAATCAGATCAGTGTATTGGACCTCATTATCTGTCACCACACATTCTTAGCAGAGAGGAGGTTATTAAGTTATAATTGCTTCTGGTTTTCCCTTATGGGAAGATGAAGAACAATATATGACAATATATGGACTCATTAAAGAGCAAAGAAGAGGTTGACAACAAGTATAAAACTGTCGAATACATCAAGATTCTGGATTCAAATTTTTATTTCCATTTTTTGCTGGTTTTTTTATAGCCTGATGGGCTCAGGACACTGAAGGAACTCATGGAACATGTAGATGGGGCCATGAGACACCACTAAATACAGCCCATATTTAACTAATAAATGAAGACAAGCACATTTTGAATGTAGCAGAACCATTTGTAATTAATTTGTGATTTTATATCAAAATGCCAGTTTTTTAAAAGCAAATGTGACAACAGAACATGCACATTAATTTAATAGCCATGAGACAACATTTGCTTTTTTTTTTTAATAGAAATCCAAATTCTTGGTTCTGCTTTTTGAATTCAAATCAATACAGCAAATAGAAAATAAATGTCAGTACCTGGTGTATCAGGTTAGATTACTTCAATATGTAATGTAATAAATTGCTTGAACTGGAAGTTCCTGGACTGTTGCAATAATTAGGAGTATAACCTGTACATGCAGATCTACATTTTTTTTTTTAACATCCTCCATCAGATGAGGTTTTGCTCTGTGTTCCATCAAGGTAAATAACATAATCCAGAATTCAATGAGAAAGAAGAATCTGGCTTTAAATAACAGAAATGGAAAGCAATGCTTAAGGTTTCTCAGTAAAAAGTTTCTATTTATCTACCACCAAGAATTTTAAAGGTAAAGAAAGAGAATCTCTTACACTTCACCACAGACAGGGCTGGGGATGTCTATTAAATTTCCCAGTGAAGCAGCAGCTTGGAGGCAGTTAAAGGAAATTTTGAAGGCAACTACAAGAAAACACTGAGCACATTTTCCATGTGTTCCACTTCACTATTCAGGGTGATCTTTAGCTGATGTTGGTGCTGCAGGAGCTGAGGAGGAGCCCAGGTGAGTCTCCAGCAGCATCTCCCCATCGTGAGCACAGCTCAGGGTTTCCAGCTTCAAACTGGGGCTCATTTTCCTTCCTGCACCAACTCCAGTTGCTCCCTCTGGGAAGAGGAAGCAGATGTCATAAAACAAATTATGGTGATGCTTTGCCATCAGGAAATTTTAAATTTGCCATACAAATCCTTCACAGTTCCTGCAAGGCTTTCTTAAGTCTTCATGGAGGTACCCAGCCACTAAATATATTGTATTATATTTCCACTTTATAGCATGCAATAGATTTTTTGTATTAGCAATAACTAACTGCATTGTGGAAGTTATGGAGGGAACAGCTGCAGAATTTGAATCCTGTGTGGGAATGAATTGGTGCTTCTGGCACAGGGGAAGGAATAAAAAGTGTTTGGGGGCTCTGGGAAGTTTCTGCTGGAAGAACAACACTAAAATAATTTCAGTTGTTACCTTTTGGTTTCGGTCCCAAGCCCAAGCTCTGCTCCTCTAAAGGAATGCTCCACATTGCAGGCTCCAGCTCTCCCTCTCCAAGGCTATATTTGCTCTGTTCTGATTTTTCCATCCCCCATGGATCTGGACTAGATACTGCACAGAAAGCTGGTGAGCTCTGGGCTGGATGGCCCCTGTTAGAACACACTTAATTAACAGACACGGGCAGAAACATCGTGTCAGTAATCTGATTTTCATTTATTCTCATTGCCACAGCAGGTTTGTACATACTGTGGCTCTTATGAAAAATGCCCACAAGTACCTGCAGGGTAAAAACCAGCCTGTGACAGAGACACAAACCCAGTGGTGAGCCATGTTGGGAATGCCAGAAGCAAATGTGAGAGAAAACTTCCTGTATTCCACAGAAAGCATATTTGGTTATATTGTTGTGTAAGATCACTTTAAGGGAGAAGATCTAAAAGGATGAAAAATCATCTTTTTTAACAGATCTTCTACAACTATATAAATAATATCATAAATAAACAGAATGATGTAAAGCAATTCTTAACATGAAAACTTTGATGGATATTTCTGAGTGCACTGCCTTGATTATACCACAGTTCTTCCTTTTCCTTTTTTAAAGATTCTTACTTTAATAGCAAAATGCCCCAGAAATGACCTGACATTCTCAGCTTTTATCAGGCCATTTTTCTCATGTAGAAGAAATGCCCATCCAATGTTTCTCAAAAGGTGCAGAGCACTTTGAGCTGCTGATTTTACAGCAGGTGGTTAATAATGTGATGCTCCTTATTGGTACCATTCACTCTTTTGTCAAGCTCAGTACAGGAAAGCAGAAAGCAGATCCAAACTCACTTTTAACCATTTCTAATATCAGTGTTCAGACATTTTAAATAACTTTTTTTTTTCTTTGAGAAGGGCCATAACAGTCATTGGTTCAGCTGGAGCTGAGCCACCTTCATAATTATAAGACAAAACATCACAAACCAATTGGCATTTCAGTGTAGCAAAATCCCAATTCTCGCATTCTGGAATGTTTCCTCGGAAATTGAATGCAATACTTCTGGGATCTGTTTATTAAATTTGTCCCACATAGACTCTGACCTTTCAAAACATAGAAAAGATCACGTGGCAAATCACTCTCAGGAGTGACTTTTATTTTGGCTCTGACCTCTGCCTCTGACCTTGGGAGAAACGCTTTATGTAGAGGCAGCAGAACAGCTCTATTTCTTTTTTTCTTTGCAATGGAGAAACAATCATTTTTGAATATTCACTCTTTAAATATATATGCAGAGCAGACAATTGCAGGAGACTTCTATAATTCTCGATCATTTACCATATAGGTCAGCAGAAAACATCTATAATTTAGATCCAATTTCCATCTTTACAAGCCCAGAGAACACAACTCCTGACAATGACTTGTATTAAAAGAGGTAGAATATGAGATGCTATTGTTCATTTATAGGGCAGCAATTATGCATGGAACTATTTCACTGGAATTCTACATTTATAACTTCTCCTTTCCTTCCCTTTAAATGTATTGATTTTATCAAGTATTACAAATAGGCCTGACAGACTGCAATGGTTGGGGCTGTACAGATACTGGTGTAGCTTCTTTGGGGTTCCTTTTAATGGTTAAAATTTTAATTATTGCAGCTGGAATTATCTTTCAAAAATCTCTCTCATGTTTTCTGAACAGTCTGAGTTGATCTGTTTCCAGCAGTGAAGAAATGTTTAATGCAGAATGTCCACTGAAGACTCAGGAAACAAGTGTGGGAAAGCAGGAACAAAACCTGTGCAGAAAAATGAATCCTTTGCTCATTCTCACAAAAACCTCTTTCCTCTGCTAAGCTGTACATGCCCAGAATGGAATCCTGAGAAAAGGACTGGACAGGAGCCACTCAAGGGTGAAGATCAGTAAAATTCAGCTATTTTTATTGTGCCTGGGACTTTGCCATCAGAATTTATGGAGGATTTTCAGTCCTACCATCAGTCAATAGACAAACAGAAGAGGGAACGGTGCTGTCCTGGAAAAGCAAACATTCCAGCACAGCACAGGAATCTTTGCACACAGCTATTCTTGCTTTTCCTTCCTTCATTATAATGACAATAACCTGTAGGTCTTTGCTCTCATGTCTCCAAAGCCTGAGTTTAAAGGTTTCTTAACACAGCACTGTCACACAAATACAGACCCGCTCTGTTGGTGCATCTGTTCCAGCCAAAAGTCCAATCCTGTGCATCTTAGAAGGCCACGAATAATCTCATTAATATATATGAGTGTTTTATGTACCTGTATCTATATTTATCCCTTCAGACATTGCTCAGCACTGCTGTGAGGGTCAGATTGTGTTTCTCCTTACACACCCCTCATGCTGATCCCCACACAGGCTGCAGACTGAACCAGGCGTGCACGTCTGATTCCTGAATTGCTGGTCATAAAGAATCAGAATAGACATTTGTTTGATGGATAAATCCAAATATATTGGGAAAATGCACACTGAGAGCACATTTCATTTGACTGTTTCCATCATAGTCGGTGCCTTTTAATTAGGGGATGCCTGAACAAACAAGGCAATGTTTGCTGGAGCTGATAGAAAAGATAGCTCTACCTAATATAAAATACTGCCTCAGCTAATATCAGTGAAAAGCAAACATCCAAGCCTCTCTCTGTCCCTTCACTCAGCTTGTTGGAAGGTGGAATTATGACTCTGCTTCAAGGAGAGAAGGAGAATAGGAGGGGATGTCCCCTAAGCCCACACAGTCCAGCTGCTCCTCCTGTCTCTGCCACAACCTGCATGTGGACTGTCCATGTCAGGAAAGTCAAGCCTTGGCTCCAACCCACCCATGTGCAAGGCTGGACAACAATGCTCTCCTGAGAGGGACAAAAAGTCCTGCTTGATACCATATTAACTGAAATTCCTAACTCATCCTACATGGAAATGACATCTTCAAAATGAAACCTGGAAAAACCACAGCAATGTGAGAAAAGATTTGAGAACTGTAGATCCCTTGGACTTTGAGCACTGTACTACAAACAGAGTTTAAATCAAGATATCATGTCAGATGCACATTTTTCTAAGCTTTCCACTCTCTCTGCTGTTGGATTCACACTTTACTTTCTATTATTACTTTTTTATTAGCAAAACTTAAATCCTGTTGAGAGGAGCTTATTTAGGTTGAGCTGTCGCCTTTAGCTTCAGAACATTAAGTCTTGACAAATGCTTCTTTTGAAGTCTGACACCTGTTTGTTTGGCATTTCCACATTTAGGAACTCACTAGACTATAATAATAGTCAGCACAGCAGAAGTAAAGAGAATGAATTAAAGCAGAAATGCTTTCAGACGTGAAAGAGCAGCACGAAGTACATCCCTTTGCTCAGGGTTCCTCAGGAGCTTAGAGAGGACCTCAGGAGAGCTCATCTCCAAGCTGTTTGTTGTTTTTCTGTACTGTACATTCTAATGCCCATGGAACAACCCAGAGCAGCAGCCCCAGAGACCAGAAAATTCTGTCTTAAAACAGCTACAAATCAGCAGGAGAAACCAGGTTTCTCTGCAGACACTTGCAGAGGTACAGGAAAATATCCTTATTACCAGATCGAATGTGATGTATCTGCTCCTTCTGTAACTAAAATGCTGGAGGAGAATTGTTCATAACACATTCTGTTAGATTTTCCTTTACATTTGGCTTCAAGAGGATTTTGATGGTATATTTCATCAAATAATTGTTTATCAGCCCACTTAAACCAATGAAAACAGCTCTCCTGGCCTCTCCCCAAGCTTAGAGCAGACCCACAGGGCAAGATCCACAGTTTATTTACCTCTGCCATGTCTTTAGACACCACACCTATGGCTCTTCACTTCATTCACCAGAGTTTCAGGTAAGAATCTGCAACTGAAATTGAGGAATAGAGTCATTAGGAACTGGATACTTGAATTAATTCCTTCCAAAAATCCATTTTGTCTGGGTATTTCAAAACCTGCTTTTAATCTTGCAAAATGGGTTCCATATAGACATTATTTTTTCTATGTCCACTCTCCTTTTGTGGAAGATTTGCTATGATGGAATATATATTCAATCATGTCCTGAAAACAATAAGAATCTTAAACAAACCCCATTAAAGTTATTTTATTAAAGCAAGAAATTATAAAACCCCTTTCAGAACTAGACTACAAGCAGTACTGCAAGGATCCTTGAATTCTGTGCTAAAAAATCAATGAAAATGTATAAGCAGCTATTTAGAATAGTTTCACACCACACCAAAGTTTCTAATCAGGCTGGGCCACCCTTCAGGAGTGTATTTTACAGCCAGTTTAAGCTGTGCTTATGTCCACTGGGGATTTTCCTGACAGGGCTGGCAGGATTAGCCTTTTTAAGAGTGCTGGGCACATTCTTTATAACACTGGTTCCATTTTTCCCCAAATTTGCTAATCTGGAACATGCCATACAAGGCTCTGCCTTAGCAAGACCTTTTGGTGAAGGTTTAGCTCCAATCTTTCAGGAGAAACAAATCACCTGTGAGCCTGTCAGGGACTCTGCATGGGACAGATTTCCTCCTGAAGGTTCCCACTCCACAAGTTTTTGTGCACCTGTATTTGTACCAGGGAGAGGGCACTGTTCTTAAATCCATGGGTGGATGGGAAATGTAAATGTTGGCAGATGCACACACTGTTAACACCGAGCACAGCACAAAAAACCAGCAAGTAGAAAATTATCCAAACACGTCCCAGAACATTCTGAGTTGGAAGGGACCCACGAGGATCAATGCACAGGCACGTGCACTCACTGTATATATATATATATATAAGCATCAAATCTTCTAGACTTTTAGATATCTGAAAACTTTCTGTAAGTACAATATATTATTAATTACATGCAAACTATGACCTGCTGCAGTTATGCTGCTGCAGGGCTGTAAGGCCAATTCCATTATACAGATGGATTCTTCAACTTTTACTTACCATTGGCAGTTCTTAACTGGTGGGCTTAGATGAACATTGCTGGACAAAGGACTTAAAGTAAATTACAATCTCTTCTTAATTAGCTGAACGATCCACAAAGCATTTCATGCCTGAACAATTATAATTGAAACAATTGAAATCATATTAGCCATGCAGGAAATAATCAAACCACTGGCTTAACTCCTGGTAAACACTGGTCACTCTTCTCATCTTGCAACAAAAATGAAAAACCAGCAGTACTGTAAAGCATTAATGCCAACATTGGTTTGTTTATAGCCCAAAGCACTACCAGTTTCCAGCTATGCAGTTTCCTATAAGACAAACTCAAAATTAACCTCAGAATGACCAGCAATCATAGCTAATAAAGACATTTCTCATACTGCTGCCCTTATCAGAAGACTGTAGAGTACAAAATTAGTAATCAAACATTAATATTTTCTAGAGAAAAAATGATAATAACTTAGAAAAAGATCCAGAAGAAAATGAGTAAATTAATCTCAAGCTTATGTTATTTTTCAAAGGATAAACTAATGAAATGAGGATTGAAGCACTGCCATCCCTCTGTCAGAGTCACTGCACGGAAAACCTCCTTCCATTGTCAGAAGGTTTTGGTACCCACAGACTTATTCCTTTAGATACCATAAAGGTGTATAGAAAGCCTATGGAATGCCACAGATGGAATCCCTGGGGATCCTGACAGGCTGTGGAGGTAAAATGCATCCAATAAAGTTTGGGAATCATAAGAGCATGAAAAGCTGGAGCCATGGGATGCTTGCAGTGGAGAGGGAAGAGCAGTGGCAGAATTGAGGACACTCTGAGTATCAGGTCCTGGGGAGGCACAACCTTCTGTCTCATGGCTGGAGGCAATGGGTCACTCCCACG
Source organism: Willisornis vidua nigrigula (assembly GCA_021164005.1). Classification (NCBI taxonomy): domain Eukaryota; kingdom Metazoa; phylum Chordata; class Aves; order Passeriformes; family Thamnophilidae; genus Willisornis; species Willisornis vidua. The sequence continues at coordinate 3,088,399 of JAJPCS010000036.1, forward strand.
ATAGTTTGGGTTGGGAGTGACCTTTAAAGACCATCTGGTTCCAATGCCCGTGTCATCCCAGAACATCTCCCACCAGCCCAGGTTGCTCCAAGCCCCATCCAACCTGGCCTTGGACACTTCCAGGGATGAGGCAGCCACAGCTTCTCTGGGCAACCTGTGCCAGGACCTCCCTACCCTCATAGGGAAGAATTTATTTTAATATAAACTTGCCTGCTGTCACCCTAAGACCACTCTCCCTTGTCCTGTCACTCCAGGTCCTTGTCCAAAGTGCACCTCCAGCTCTTTTATAGCATTTTTAGGCACTGGAAGGGGCTCTGAGATCTCCCCAGAGGCTTCTCTTCTCCACACTCTCATCATAAGCAGGTTTTGGGTCAGTGTCAGTCTAAAGCAGGTCCCAGTGCCCTGTGTCCCTCACCTTGGCCATTCCAGGCTGGCTCTGGGCTCAGCCCCTGCAGAACTCCTGGGATCCTCAGCAAGGAGCTGTTTGGGCACCACGTAACTTCTCCAGCCCCTCAGCAGGAGCCAGAGCTGCTGCTCTGTGGTGAGCAGCTGATGAGCTGGGACTCCCTTTTGTGTGGAGCAGAGGCTTCCACTGAATTCCTACAGTCATTTGCCTAATGATTTGGCAATGGCTTGGAACTGCTTCATATGAAAGAGGAGAGACAGACACATGGTGATAGATGGACTTCCTCAGTGCTCAGGAAGGGTGGGGTGGACAGAGAGCTCGGGAGGGACATCAGGGTAGAGCTTGTTGACCCTTGGAGGTCCAGGGAGAGAGGGGACCACAAGGGCTCAAGAGAAAGGTAAGACACTGAGCAAAGTGAGGTGGAAAGCAGAGAAGGTGCAGCTGTGGGGAGATCAGAGAGCATTTGCTGGTGGCAGTGACCACAAACAGCTGTATCTGCCAGTGAGGAGTTGGAATGTCTTTTAAAATCCTCTTGGGGCTGACACTCTCTGCCAGGGCTTATGGACAAGGCAGAAGGGCACTCAAAGTGGTAGCAATGCTTTTATCTCCTGTGATAAGTTCACTTGAAGGTTTTTATGGATAAACATCTCAATTCTGATTTTTTTTCTACATTATTTTTCAAGAATTTAAGTCTACACAGCTCCTAAACAGGCTGCTGTTCACATGCATTATTCATGTTTACAGTGTTACATATCATTACTTCAGTGTTGTACAACTAGTGCTAACTTTGCAGAGGACATTCTGAACTGAGAGAGGGGCTACAAACAAATAACAGCTATAAATCCACTTTGTAGTACAGAAGGTTTAAAATATTTTACTTGCTGAAAGACTTTAAATTAGTGAATGTGGATTAGCACAATATGTCCAAAGGGAAACTTGAAAGGTATATTGTGTGAAACTATATATGACATCAATGTCATATATAAGAAGCCACAGAAATTCAAATCAATCAATCAAAACCAGTTGAAAATCAGTGTCATACTTTGCCTATCTGCTGCATTCTTAGTTCTACAGTAGTATTTGGATGACACATAAATAGGGCTGAATACTTTGTTATGAATAATTTATTTCACCAATTTTGCCTCTTTTTTTTTTTTTCCTGTGACACATCCACAAACAAACAGGTCACAGTTTTTCTTTATTCACAATTCAAAGTTCTCTGACAGCCCCTGCTCAACCTGCTCCCTTTACAGTCCTTTCAGGGATAGTCCAGATTTGGAAGCAGAGGAGGAAGCATCAGAGCTGTGTAGTTTCCCTGTGCATGGTCATACACCATTGTTTCTATTCCCCAGTTGGACTCTTCAGAAGTAATTGGGTGTGAATGCTCATGGAGAATAAATTAGACTTTGCTTTTTTTGTGATCCTGAATGTAAAACCAACTCTCTCTGTGCATTGGCACCAATAAAATGCAGAAGCTCCACAGAAAGCTGACACACAAAAGGCATGAGCACAGCTGAAAGGAATTCATTTAAAAATTCACATGAATATTCATAGGGATTTTTTGTTTGTTTGTTTGCAGTATGTTCTGAAATTAAACAGTAGGAAAACAACTTTTTCTCCTAGTGGATTCAGCTTTGCTCTGTTCACCTGTTCCTGATGTGGCCACTGGGAACACTTCAGTGGTTGAAAGGAAGGACAAGCTCAGGGCTGTTGTCATTCTGGAGTTCAGTCAGTGTTTTTCTGGACTCAAGCCTAAAGGCATCTCTTTTCTATATTAGAGTTGGGCTCTTCAGTCAAGGCAAGCAGGGGAATTTTGGGAAGGCTCAAGCTGAAAGGGAAAGCAGGGCTGTTTCCTGGGTGAGCTCATGGAGAGCAGGAGGGGAACACCCTGCCTGGTGTGAACTCCCACTAAAGCAGCTTTCACTGCTGCAGAATAATCAGAATAATCACCCAATACTGGGCTGGCAATGTTGTGTTCTGTGTGAAGCCCAGATTTGACACTCCACAGGGGGAGGCAGTGCAGGAACACATCCCTCCCATCAGCCAGCTGGAGGCACTGCATGTTCCCATGTGCCTTCCTATCTCTGCCCTCTCGGTGCCCGAGGGAAGAGACACAGCCCCAGATTCAACAGCCATCACACTTTTGGTAGATTTCTGAGGGATTATAGGCTCAGAAAAGTCAAAATCCATTCCCAGAGAGGTCTGTACTACTAAATATAATACACCCTTAACACAAAGTCAGTTTAAAGGTACAGAAAGTATAACAGCTGGGATAAAAATTGAAGTCAGAAGTGAAGTTCCAGAAGCAGAAGTGATGCTTAAGGCTGTTTTGCATTAGTACATTTGAAGAACATTGTTTCCTAATCTACTTGGAAGAAATGTTTAGGGATTTTATTAACATAAAACAAGATAGTGAGAGGAAATTTGATATCAATTAACATACTAATTAAATGTCACTTAGTAGTTTTAGCAATTACTTGATATTTAATTAACCACTTGAATACCTTGGGAGATCCAGATTATTGTACATGTAATCAAAGGGCAATTCTCCTGACCCTGTGGGTATATGCTACATGTCAAGACAATCTGTAGAGAGCAACAAAAAATAACTGTATGCACTGTGACCCCAGGTATGTTGAGCTGCTGTGCACCCAGGGGATTAATTTACTAATTTGAAAGCACTAAGTATCAGTTAAAAAGCTTCAACATACCTCAAGTGATTAGGGACCTACATAAACAACATGAACAACCTACAAAATATCAATTATTTTAATTCAAGCCACATTTTAAATTCATCCTGCAAGATCATCTTGGCATTTATGAAACTGGTGTTCAACATCAGGTCCTTTTATTTTTAGCAAACAGCTACAAGGACTGGAGAGTAAGGAAACAAATATTTTCAGCAAAAAAATTACTTAAGGAGGGCAAATATGTACCTGAAATCTGGACTGCAGTCACACAGAGGAACCAAGTTTAGCATGGCAGTGGTTTCCTGTTGAACCATTTGTGTATAGTCTGAGGAAAAAAAAGTCTTAGGCAGGATCTGCGTGTTGAATTGCCCCCTCCTACAGGTAAATCTTCTCCCTCCCACTTCTTTTGGAGCTGCCTTGGTGTTGTCCAGCCCCTGCTGCCAGTGACCACCTGGGACAACCTGTAGCAGTGTCATGGTACACCCACAGTGACAAAGATTCACTCTTTTTCATATCTCCCACTTTTCTAAATGGGCATTAGCAACTCTCAACTCTCATTTTTAATCTTTTTCTGCTATTTGTAAACCCAACAACCTTTCCACTGCTTTTGATTATCTCCTCTATTGTTGTGTTGGTTTTGCTTCCCTCTGCCTGTGGGTGTCAACATGGAGAAACTAAGCACAGGAACCTTTGTGGCCCCTTTGCAGCTCTTTCCACTTGCCATAAAAGAAAGCAGAACTTCACTCATCTGTAAAATAATTCTTCCTTTGCTCTCTCTGTGTTTTCAGTTATTTGTTCACTTCTTGTCTCTGTCTTGTTTCTACACTGATTAAAGCTTTTTATTTCCCATCCAGCTTCAGATCCCTCTCTCAAACCAGTGACCCATCCCTCTCACTGCACCAGAACCAATCTAAGCCTCTAATGGTCCCTTTGAAGTAGAAATAGAGAAGGAATGTTCCTTCCTGCTCCCTGCTCACCCATCAGCCCTCTTCCACACTTAGTGACATGCCATTTACTTCAAATCTTTTCCCCCCTTTGCTTTTGTCTTTGTCTCCCTTGGTTCTCTTGAGAAACCTCTAATTTATCCTTCAGAGGATATTTGTCAGTTTTCTTTCATTTCTGGGTGGGGACTGCACAGATTTCTTCCAAATTCCTGTGAGGGCCTCTCTTGACATAGCCCATCCCAAGGGGATTGAAAATCACAGGAATACTTCAACCTTAAAAGGGATTTTCTTATAATTTTAAGTGTATGAAGTGAGTCGATCTTATTTACAGCCTACAAGGGCTGTTCAGGTCTTAACTATAGTTTTTTAACCAGAGTGGATTTAAAAGAAATAAAGAGGGTGGTTTGGCATTTTCTGAGCTGAACTTCCCTCCCTGGAATTTAGAAAGAAAACAGTAATAAAAAAAGTTCATTGAAATCTTTATGTATCAACGTAAATGAAATTCTGTTTCAAGGATTAAAAAAAGAGATTCAATCTGTAATTTTTTGATCTAAACTTTCATAGTAGCAGAGCACAAGCAAGTCAAATGCCCTGAGGTTTGAAGTATAAATTACTGTCTTTTTTAAAATTTAGTTTTCTAATATACAGAGAGTAAAAAGTAAATTCCAAAATATGGATTTTTAAGCTGTTTCATGCAAATTTAGATTTGCTTTTAGCCCAGGCTTTGTTCATCCTGAGCAAAGGAGCATTGCTCTAAGACACAGTCAGCAATGCCCTGACCATTTTTACATATATTAAAAATATTAATTCTAAAAATTAGATAATTATTTCAGAAATTGAAAAAAATTGCTATTAAAGGGGTTTCCCCCCCCCCGTAACAGATAGACTTGGCCATCAAAGCAATATTTACAGATAATAATATAATTATAATCATTATTTATCTAGATACCTCCTGTATTGTTTAAACCTGTATTTATCAATATGCTTATACTTTAATAATATCCTGGAAAAGGAAAAAATAATGTTACATTAAAATTACCACAGGGGTTGAGGATTTTGCCTGGAAGAAAGAAAAATTAGTCTTTAATCAAAAAAGGCACAGTTAAAAAAGGATTAATTTTGGATCAGAACATACCATGAGTGAGATATTTTTCTGTCCCAGCTGAGAGCAGTAATTGGAAAATCATAGTTTACACAAAAATATAATTATTTTCTTATGATCTGCCTTTCTTTCATAAAGCTTTGCATCTCCATCACTCAATTACAATCTGAGAGATTAGGGGACTCAATATATACCAGATTAAAGGTCACCTATTATTACAGACAAGATTTAATTGCAATATTGACAGAAATTCCTTCCTAACCATAGGCTTTAGGCTGCTTGTACATATTCAGCATACTAAAAAGGGATGGAATATTCATGAGTTGCACTGTGGGAAAAAGTCTAGCAGGAACCTAAAACCAGAGCGAACCTTCCTTTTAAAGAGAAGAAAATTAGGAAATGGTGGTGGTTGAAAAACTGTAGATTAAATCTCCTTCCATTACAGAGAGTAAAAGTCAGCTTGATTGCACTGCTCTAAGAACTTCCTGGGGGAAATTAAACCTGATAATCTCAAGGTGTTTCCCAGAAGACACCCTGCATTCCGTGATGTTCATTATAGTCTGCAGAATACCAGATAGGATTTAAAGGGAAGACTCCCAAGGTTTAATCAATATAGACATTCTAAATTGTTCACTGTATCAAGCCCTGATTAGGAAACAAAGATGCAGTGAGAAGGGAAGCCACGGTACCTGAGGTGGATTTTCCTCCTGTACTAACTGGTTGGTTCACAGCAAAGGTGACCAGTGATGGCCAAATCTCCCAAACAGTTTTTGTAGCAGCATCACCGAGGGCTTCCCTGAGCTCCTGGGACTGCCACAGCTCCACCTGCTTTCAGTGAGTAATTCTTAAATCCAAGCAGCAAATACTTTGGTGGTTACTTGTCACAAGATTTAAAACCTGTATGTTACTCTTTTAAACCATTAAGAGTTTAACAAAAAACCAGAATTTAAGTCCTTCCTTTAGAATATTATGGAGAGTATAAACATTCCAATTTAAAAAAAAAAAAAAAAAAGAAAAAAAGCTGTCTGCTCTCTGTCCAAGTTTTAAAGCAAGAAACAAAAGAATGCCCAGCCTAAACTGATGCTGGTGTTTGTTATCATCTGGTGATGTACTCATAGGACAACCAGCAAAGGACTGAAATGGCACATTAGCAGTTCAAAGCACAAAGAAAACGAATCTTCAATTTTGATTAAATGAGTTTGCAGCATCTGTGGCATCTTTAGATAAGAGAAGTTGCCAAATTGCCAATTGCAAAAATAATCCAGTGTAGCAGGTTTTGGAGCTGGTAAGGAAAAGCTGCCCAAGAACAAATGATTTTAGCAGAAGCCAAAGAGGATACTGACCCTCTCAGATCTTTAGCAGCTTGGACAAAGATCAAGGGGGTGTTTAGGACTTAGAGAAGGACTTGGAATTTCAAACAAAATGTGGCTGGACATGCATTTTGAGTGAGCCAGGACTGGATTTATGGCTCTTCTCCATCTGCTGCTGGTAGAAGGCATCTATTCAGCACAAAAGAGAGATGATGGCCCCTGATTTTATGTGTCTTCTCATTGCTTTGATACAAGGGATAATTGAGCTTGAAGATTCCAACAACTCTATCAGTAAGGGCCTATGAGATGGATATTATTGAAATAAAAATTTCAGAGGGCATTTTGGTAAAAAAAAAAATATTTGAGAGCCATTAACGCTTTCAGGTAAATGGGACCTGCTGAGGACCAGGCTCTGCATGACTCATCCTATTCCAAAAAAGAATTGCACTTTTCTGTCCTGCATGTGCCATCCATCATTCTGGTCTTCCCCTGTTTCCTCAAGGAGGAGCTGGAAGGTGAACTTCTCCTTGCTTGTCAGATAATTAGGGTAGTCTCCCGTGTCTTCTGATGTGCTGGATATAAAAGGAATCCCTCCCTTTTGGGTTTAGGGACTTTTCCTGGATGCTTAAAGGTAATTGAATAAACTCAGCTTTAACGCCTACATTACTTCTATTTTCTGAATGAGTAATTAAGTAACTTTTATTTTAATTTTATTCTTAGGTAAAATATCTGAAAAGACTTAAAACAAAATACCTATTAGAACATTATTATATTTGGATGAAGCTGATGTTAATAATTTCCCAGACTTATTCCTTGCTTGTCCTTTTCCTGTGACTTTGGATCATAAAATTATGACTTTGATAATTAAAATGTCTGAAGTACTTCAGAAAAGAAAGTATAAAATATTCTGCTGAATCTTTTCTAGACAGCACAGTTGGAACTGTGGGTCATTTTGTTCAAGAGAGAATAAATCCTGCTGAGCTAAACTCAAGAATAAGAAAAAGCAAACTAGGAACTGAACTTGAAGATCAGAAGGTAACAGTAGTTCTTGGGCAGAGGAATTGTTTGCAACATCAGTGAACATGAGGCCAGTTTGGCAGTTGCACTTCTTGGTCAGCATTTCTCATAAGTGCTGACCAACATTTTAATACCACAAAGAGAAGGCAGACCTTAAATTTACATGATGTTCACATCAGAATCAATACAACAAAATTCTGTAAGAAAATACAAAGTCATTATTAACCAAAAACCCCCCACCCACCTTTACTGAAGTTAAACTGAAAAAAGACAAACTTTCAGAGTTAATATCAGCTGTTGCTTAACTCATTCCCCATGCACTGATTCTGTAGCTCATTTGTAATTGTGACCTGATCTGACATCTGGATGGAATTTACTGTCAAACAGATTAAAACATCCATGCTAGTCTGATTTCTCTGCTCTTTTTCTGCTTCCAGAATATCATCTACCCATACCCTCTTAGCACATTATCTCGTTTCTTACACAGTTTTGAGCAAACTGAGATTATAGGAGAGGTTTTCTAAAATATGAATGCAGTGAATTCTGAGCATACTTTATGATGAATAGCTTAGTCATGGTCTGAGAGATTTTACACAGAGTCACTAAGTGAGGGAATTACTCTTTTTAATCACTTTTAAGAACTACTTGATAACTTAAAAGCAATATCAACCTAAGCACCTTATTCGACCATCGTGGATTCTGAAACTATGACAGGAACAATTACAAGTGTGTAGGTGTGAAAGTTAAAATCAATAACAGAATTAACTTGCTCAAAATGAATATTTTCCTCCATTTCCTTTCCAGATGAAGCTGTCAATACAATCAGAGTAAAATAAGGTGCCAGAATTTAGAAACCACTGGAATTTGGAATCTGCATACTCTCTGCTGTATGGGGTTTGCATGGCAAGGGTTTGGTAGTGGGAGGCTCTTACAGAACTTCCAGAATGTTCTGTTTCAAAGCCTTTTATCCAGGTAGAAGTTCCATGTCAAAAACTTTGCAATTTATTTAGGCAGTTTTTAAGTGGGAAATACAGATATACTCCAATATTCCAATTCATCCCAATGAATGAGAGGAGTTTCTAATGTTCTGCAAATCTCAGTGGAGAAAAAGTACTATCAAATGTGCCAATTACTGAAGTCTGTTATGGAAAAAAAAATTATTTTTAAGCCAGAGAATGAAACTATAAATATATTTAGATAAACTCTTTATATATTTGTTATATAAACTGTATATATAAAAATGTACCATACACAAGAATATGATTTAGAAAGAGATGTATATAAATAAATTTATATGCAAATATAAGGAAATGTAAATATTTTATTTAACAACTTCCTTGTAGGAGTTTTGCTGAAAGAAATAACTTTGTCATCACATCTTTGACTCCTTCACCATAGTGCCTGTCTCTGCCAGAGCTGTGATTTGATTCTAAACAAGACTTTATTTGGTTGGGAGGTAGATGGAGGAATAAATAATTCATATTGTGGTTTTTTTCATGTTTGTTGATAACTCTGTCATTAGAGCTTAGGAGATACTTTAAAGATTTTTTAAATATAAAACATTAAACAAAGGTACCACCTTTGTCTCTAATTGCCCACTTGGAATGCAAGTCACTCCTGGAAGCACTTTGGAAACGTGTCAGGAATGGATCAGCACAGCCATGTAGTGTAGGAGGCACTGTGGGAGAGCACCCAGAGCCAAAAAATACGGAATGGGAGCGTAGGCAGAGGTCAGAAACTTGTTCTTGAGAGCAAACAGAGACTGCTCTGAGGTTGCTTTAAGGACATCTCAACCCCTGCTTGGAATGGGAATGCTCTGGAAAAGTCTTGCAGAAATGAAAATGAGTGAAGATCTGCTGAGGATTTCCTGTCACCTGGTATGTTGGCAGTCCAGAAATGCTTTCTGCATTAAACACTTCAGATGCAAGATCACAGGGGATCCTGTCTCCAAGAATAAACAGTACTTAAAGAACAGGGAGAGCTGAAATCAGTGCTGGGCAAGTACTCCGAGATTTACATTATCATCTTGAACTTTTAACTCCTCAGACATGTCGAACATAAGATTTAGCAAACACATCCAATATTAACTTCTGAATAAAATACATAATTTCCTCCTGCAGGGAAAGGTGAAGGAGATGGGTCAGTGATAAGCACATTCTCCACACAGATATTTTTGATGAATACAACAACGCTCCTGGCTGGACTGGGGGGTTGACTGGAAATGTATTTACAAGTGGCATTGGTACAAACATCTGCAAAATTGGTAACATGCAAGGAAAATGAAACTAAAAAACATCCTAGACTAAGTTTCTTAACATTAGCCTAAGGTTGAAAAAAAAGGACCTCAGAATGTGGAACCTATTTAAAACCTGCTTGTACAAGAGGATGGGAAAATGCTCTGACACTTGCAGGCCTTTCCCATTTCAAAGGCAAGAACAGTGGACAGGAGAGAATTCCTACATAAAAAAATGAATATTATGTAAAAACACTTTTGAGTTGCCTATGATTGTCTTTTTTTTTTTTTTTAAACTTGGGGTGATATAAATTCGTAGCATTTCATGGAGTTTCACCAGTGTAGGATGGATGAGAGTGACCAAAGAGAACTAATGCTCCAACAAAACCAGTAAAAACATTTATATTTTCATCATTACCAGGAAAAAAAAAGACAAAATTATTTGGTATATATATAAAAAAAAAAAGATGTTCCACATAGGTCTAGTGCTGCCCATACTACCAATTCAACAAAGCTCATAAAGAACATTGAGCGATAGATCCACACACGATACCGACTTATGGAAGGAATTGGGGAATTGATTCCACCCTTAGAAAATTCTGTTCTTATTGGCATGTTTAAATCCATCTCTCTGCAAGTCTGGCACTCCAGACACAAAATGACCACTGTGAATGATTTCCTGAATTCAAGTCCATAGGATGCTTCAGAACTGACTCTGAACAGATTAAAATAACACATTACTTTCCACAACAGAACAGTTTCAGACCCTTGGACCAACGATCAAGCACAGTTCATTCCCATTCAGCTAAATTCCTGTTTCCAAAGCAGGGCAGCCTTACCCCAGCTGGTTCCTGGCCTGAGGTAGTCCCCAAACAGCTCACTCATGGTTGGGTGGATGCCACTTAAACCACCAAAAGTGGCAAACAAGCATTTACCAATTGCCCAGCATGGACAGAGGGCTCCCAGGCTGCTGCAGAGCAGCCACCACACCGACAGTCCATCAGTGTCACAGGCACAGAGAATTTAGTGGTCCCAAGCTACTGGATCCAGTGTGGACCCTCCCATGACATCAGCAGGCTTTGATGTGAAGGTGAAGCTTCAAACACTTGTTAGCTGAGTTAGAGCCCCTAAATGGAAAAAGCAACCCCCATCATTGTGCTGCAGTGAGCACAGGCCTTGCTAATTATTATGACTGACATACAGCAATTCAATAATCTCCTTTCTCCATAAAATCAGCCCTTCACTGTACAGAACCATCAGTGGCACTCACGATTGCAGCCTGTGCAAAGCTTCATTGCTGAGCTAATTACGCTCTGCCTCTCACAGCTCTGGGAAGTGCAGGACAATCAGAGCACAGCGGGCACCAGGGCTGGTCCCCCTCCCTCCCCACAGCCCCACATGCCCTGCTGGACATGGAGAGGACCCTGGAGCAGGGACACCTCAGCTCCTCAGCCTGCTCTGGAAGGCAACGAGTCTCCAGGGCACTCAGAGTCCTTTAGGCTCCAGCAGGATAACCCAAAGCAGCTACAGGTGCAGCCCACCAGGTGGTGGAAGGCTCCAGAAGGAGCCCAGACACAATGATAGAACTACAGAAAGTGGCCAGTTGGCCACGAGCCAGCAGTGCCCTGGCAGCCAGGAGGGCAAACCGTGTCCTGGGGGCATCAGGCTCTCAGCATCTTTGGCCAGGTGAGGGAGGGGATTGTCCCACTCTGCTCTGCACTGGGGAGGCTCTCCTTGAATCCTGGCGGCAGTTTTAGGCACTAGGACAGGAAAAAAAAATAGAAACCAATTAGAAAGCATCCAAAGAAGCCCTACAAAGATCAGGAAGGGCCTGGAGGAGAAGCGTGTGAGAACACTGAGGGTACTTGGTGTGTTCAGCTGGAGAAGAGGAGACTGAGGGGAGAACTCATTGCAGGTTCAACTTCCTCGGGAGGGGCAGAGGAGGGACAGGCACTGAGCTCTGCTCTGTGGGACCATGGACAGCACCCAGGGAATGGCTGGAGCTGTGCCAGGGAAAGGTTTGGTTGGACATCAGGAGAAAGTTCTTCCCCCAGAGGGAGGTGGGCACTGAACAGGCTTCCCAGGGCAGTGGGCACAACCCCAAGGCTGCCAGAGCTCCAGGGACGTTTGGACAATGGACAGGGACAGGGTGGGATTGTTGGGATGTCTGTGCAGGGCCAGAAGCTGGGCTTAGGTGACCCCTGTGGGTCCCTTCCACCTCGGGATATTCTAAGGATCAGGGCATGCAGTTGGATGTGCCAGCTGTGCACTGTGGGGCACAGAAAGGATTTAAAACAGTTACACAGAAGGCCATAGGGAAGAAGTCAATCAGGCCATAAGGAGAAAGAGCAGAAGCAGAATGCAGAAGAAAGGGATCAGTAAGACAGGGCACATGTGACAAAGAAATCAGAAGAATTAGAGCCAGAAGGAGGAGCAGACAGATGATAAGGAGGGAAATAAGAGAACAGAGAAAATCTCTCTGGGGTAGAGGAAAGGAGACTTGCACAGTCAAGAGACAATGGAGAAAAGAAAAATGAATGAGCTGAAATGAATGAGTTGAACAGAAGTTATGCCTTTGAAGAAGAAGAGAGGCCAAAAAAAGGAAAGGAGACTAAAAGTAGAGCAATTAATAAAAGGAATGAGACAGTAGGGATGAAAAGAGGGACAGGAAAGGGATATAAAACAGCACAAGACACACACATTGGAAGAAACAAGCACTCATTTATTCATACTTCCATGTTTTATTCTATCTTCCCAGCAAGCATCCCACAGCTCCACAGATATCTTATTTACTGGGGGATGGAGAGTGTTACAGAGGGGTATGAAAGTGGGGATATTGTTGCTGGGGGGATTTACTACAGCTTTTGTACTGCTGCACATATATTTATTGAAATTAAACTAGTGGCTGACATATTTTCAGCAATGTCAATATCTGATTCGGAAGAGAAAGAAAAATATATTTTAAAAAAATCAATACAACGAAACCAAACAAACCTGAGAAAATTCAAAGAGGGAATACAGATGTGAGGAAGTGATTGGTGTCATTTCTCAGCAGTTACCAGCAGCCTGCAAATATTCAGCTCCCAGAGATCACCAAATGCTTTTTGCTATTTGAATGACATCTGAAACAGAAAGAGAGATATGATTTATCTCTCCTGAAAATTGCATTAACACAGATTAACACTGCCTGATGAAATAAAGTTATCTAGAGGGAAATGAAAAAAGGCATCATTTAAAAATAATTTAAACTAATTCTCACATTGTTCACATATTTTGTTGGAATTTTTAAGGCTGTCAAGAAACATTTGACATTTTTGTTTTCCTCTGTTCCCATTTCTATCACAATCATTTTTCAGAAAAAGAGACAATTCTGTGAAAGCAAGGACAGCACATCAGAAGGTTTTATATCTTACTGTTAATCACTACAACAAACGTACTTATCACCCCATGGACCATTTTGATGAAAACCATGGCTGAAAAATGTTATTATCTTGGCCAGCAATAATTGCCTACCAGCATTCATTGATATTAAATTTTGATTCATGTTTGTGATTATCTCCACCTGTCCATTTACAGGGCAGTTGCAGGATGCCCAGAGCAGGGCTGCCAGCTTGTCATATCATCTGCTGTCACATCCTGGGCTTTTATTGGATTCATTTTTCCTCCAGCAAGTATTTGCTCTTGATGCTTAATTCAGAAGCTTCTTGATTCTGTGCTGAGAATAAAAATAGGGAATTGGTTCTCCAATTAGCAAACATTTTTCAGCTGAAAAACTATCAAATCAATACCATATCCTCAGCAATCATTTTACTTACAAAAGTATGATTTTTTTTTTTTCCAAGAGCTCTCAATGCCCATTTTCCAGCTAATTAGCTGCCTGTCTGCCTAGTCCAAGTGGCAGAGTTTAATTCCAAAATGAAAGACTTGAAAAACCCGTGAAGGTTCTCCAAAAGCAAATGACTTGCATTCAAACAATAATAATAATAATTATAAAAAAAAAAATCAGCGCTGCCCTTTTTCATATGAAAGGTTTCTTGTGCAAATTAAAATTCAATGACTAAGAAAAATTTGGAAAACATTGCTCTGGTCACATGATGCTCTTTCATACTGTTTCTTCCCACGTTGTGTCCCTGGAAGCACCTGCAATGAAGACAATGAATAGCAGCAATTATATCAATATATAAGTATTGTGGTTGGTCACAGTTACATGAAAATGCTGCTAAGCCACATCTGTCTCAGCAAACATTCTTCCAGATTTTGGTAGAGCTTTTATTCATTCCATCAGTGGGAGTGCACCTTGTTTTACTGAATGAGAAGGTTTTATCCCCTTATTCTCCCATAGCCTTGATGTACTGACTGGTTGTTATTTCCATTCTCTAAGGAGCACAATGCAGCAAAACGGGGGGTTAAACCTCTTGCTGATGGTTACAATTAATGGGTACCAATGTCACCTTTTGAGGTTTCCAGCTCAGTTTGATTGAAAGAAGGGTTCTAACCCTGCATTTTCCTCCTGTGCACTGGGTCGGGATAGACTTCACGGATTCATGGAAGGGAATTCCATTAGGGATGGATATGCACAGAAATACAGGGAACAGCAACAAGGCACAGTCTGGGAGAGCAACAGAGGGGATGGCCACAGATAGATTGCTCTCTGTCTGCTGACAGCATATCAAAGGACTGGCTTAACAGACTGGGCTGTCTGGCCAAGGAGGTCCTGAGGCTTTTTAGATAACTTAGTGCACTGCTCGGTGACTTTGGCTGTAACGAGCTGTGTTTGGAAATGAGCTTGTGGTTTTTTTCCAGGATAAAATAAACAGTAGCTCTATTTCTATTCTGTAGATTTTCCAGTTGTTCTTCCTCTTCTTAAAAGAATAGTTTGGGGGAGATTTACAGTGGCATTTAAACATCCAGCTTGGTGACGGATGATATTTTCAGAAGTGAATTGCATGGATAATGTACTTAATTCTGAATAAACTCACTGGCCTAAACATGGGATTTCTGATGATCCTGTCAGCATTTATCTGCATCTTTACATGCCTAAACATCTTTGTAGATCTAATCTTTCATTTAGACTTCACTAGGAGCAGAAAATTCATCCCTCTGCAACTCGTCTGTGTTATCTCAGGGATGCAGTGAAATGTCCAGCACAATCAGAGATACACACAGGGAGCAGCAGAGGATTCAATAACCCTTCTTGTTCTGTAGTCTGTCTCATTCAGGCACATTTCTATCACTGGGCTAGAACATTTTTTTAGCTCAGGCATCTTTGGCATCTGCTGCTTTTCTTCCTCAGAAACACACCAACAACCAGGCAAAAATACACTAAAAGATGGGAAGAGGAAGATAATATGGCTAAATAATGTTAGAAAAAGTATTATGGATTAACTCAACATCTGCAACATTCATGGTACCTGAAAGAAGTGTCCTTTCCCAACTGACAGGCCTGCACAGAGCACAGCAGTTGTGTCACGGGAAGTGCAGGTTGAACAACTTTGGGCATGAAGAGCAAAGAGTTACAAACAGCACAAAGTTGTGGCTGCCCCGTCCCTGGGAGTGTCCAAGGCCAGGCTGGGTGGACTTGGAGCAACCTGGGCTAGGGGAAGGTGTCCCTGCCCACAGCTGAGGAGCTGGAACTTGGTGATCTTTCGGGTCCCTTCCAATCCAAATCAGACACTGATTCTGTGATTTGCACCAAATTTGGTTTGTTATAAAAATGCAATATTTTACCTTTTTGGAAAACAACCATGAATGCCTGCTTCTAGTGAACTTGGCAAGAGTGTCTATCTACACACACTATTCTAGGAAGATTTTAATGATTTATGCATTTCTGTATTTGTTGAGAGCTGCCATTCAACACATCAGGTAACTGCAGTCCAGCATCATAATCACTATTATGGTTCCATCTCAGCATAAGTAATTTTACCTTCCTTTGCTCCAAGGCCACCTGAAGGGACATCTAGAGGTTCTAATGTATATTTTACTTAAACAACAGAATGTCTAAAACAGGAGGAGAAGCTGCAGAACCACAATCAGCACTTTCTGAGATGTCTGAAATGGGGGAAGGTGAGTTACCTTTTTTGTAGGAGGATGATTAATGAATTGTTGACAGTAATAAAGAAGCAGACATCTTGGAAATATGATTATGGACCACATATCATTTCAAACAGCAAGTCTGGCTCTGTAAAACATTTTATTTGTTATATTGTGCAAATCGATTGTAATTTGCTACTGGCTTCTTTTCAAAAACATTTCTTCATTGCTGCCTTGGTAAATAATAAATCACACTAACTATTATTTCAAAATTGAGTGTTCCAATTTAGTTATGAATGGAGAAAGCAGAGGTACTTCAGGGTATAAAATCTTTTAGCAGGTCACAGAGAAATTGCTTCTTAAGGATAAGCACATCAAAAATCATTAGAGACAGACCAGAGCACAGGAGCTCATGTGCCTTTGTGACTGAAGCAGCCTGAAAAACACAGCCAAGGTTATGCTAAATCAAATATTTTGTTCAGATTTGTCTTCAGACATAAATCAGATTTTTTTGTATATATATTTGTTTATTTCAGATTGCCAGTTTGTGCTTTGTACGATAAAAGAGATTTGTTTCTCATGCTCAGCATGGACAAGTCAGGCTTTTCATATAAGAAATAAACCTGAAGGAATAAGAATGATTCTCCAAAGTTATTAGATTTAGATGGGCCCAGCACATCTCTGAAATCTAATGGATAACCTGTATTAGGACGAGTTATGAATTTTTGTTTTCTTGACTGTTTTTTCATCATGGTAACTTTAAGGCTAAATGAACATTTATGCACCCAAAACACACAGCCACTGAGAATTTTTATATTATTTCCAGAGAAAATATGCAAAATTATTTAAGGTTTAGGCTTCTCTCTTAAGCTACTTTTATTATTTTGTTTGTTTTCAAAATAATTGCTAACTTTACTAGACTGATTTAATTTCATGACAGTTCAAGAACTCTCAAGTCTGGAAAGGTTTGTCCTGACTTCCTGTAAGAAACTATCTGTATTTTCTCTATAGTTCTCTGTTCATTTGCTTGATTTGCTTTTTTCCCCCTGATCCTTCCCCACAGAGGGTGCCACAGAATGCTGTGATTGTGTGCAAAATAAGAGTAAAAATGACCTTACAGTTTCAGCAAAATTCATTTGGCACATCACTTCAACACATGACAAACAGTTTTGCTAAGTGGGGTTTTCCTCACAGGCATTTCTAAATGAGAGCAAATCCCAGTATTTCTAAATAAACTAAAAAAGACTCACCTGGACTTGAAGAACCTCTGCCAGAACTGCTCAGAGACTGCTATTTCCAAGGGATTTTTTCAAGCTATGCATTTTGTAATGGATAAATTTGGGTGATCATTTGCTGTAGAACAGAGTTTGGGGAGTTTACTGCACCCCTTCCTTCTGCATGTTCAGACAGGCTGCTTGAAGGAGCTCTGCAATAAAGACAGACATTAAAAATGTACCTCCATAAAATAAGGAATAAGTCATATCACATGGCTGCTCATCAACTTCAGGTTTTTAACCAAATAGAAACAGATTCCTGATTTTTTTCCATGTGTCCACCTTTACCTTTTTCCCATGAAAAGGCAGTTTGATAATGAGAACTTTCTCTTAAACCCCCACATTCAGTTCAGAAATGTTCAAGAAGAAAATATGGACACAGCAGTTGGGGGTAACAAAAAATACAACTGCAGCTCCATAATCAGCAGTCTGTGAACTGTTGTGCTCCTGACATACATTAAGAAGATCCCTTGGAGAATTCTGTCTCCATTCATTATATCCCCAAAGAGTCTGGTTTCATTGACCTTGCTCTCAGTGCACTGCCTGATGTCCTACTGATTTAAGGAGTTTTATATAATGAGTAGTTGGAAAGGGGTGAAATTAGCCCAGAGAGCCATAATATATAAAATGTTCTTTGCTCAACACTAATTAGTTTACTTGATTTTCATCTGGTAGGTCTTGTCTCCAAGGTGCAGAGAATGCTTTTGATTTCACATGCCATAACATCAGACACTTAAGTTCTTTAGTTTCATATCCTGTTCTGGGGGTGGCAATTTTGTTTAAATAAAATCTTACTTCAGCAAATAAAAAAGAATTCTTGTCAGACTTTAAATGTATAAAAAAGCTCTTTTTATTGGGGACTTGGGGAAATAGATGATGAATTAGACTTTTTGATAACTGAAGATTAATATTAGTCTGCTCCCAATCAAAAACTTCAGCACTTGAATACTGAACACTTGAATAGGAGGCTGGGTGACACAGCCTCCAAGACAATAAACCAAAATAGATACAGCTGCTGAAGTGGAAGTTGCTTTCAGCCAATGAATTTCCTGCCTGTCAGATTTGTATGCGTGTTTGAATGTGAGGGTAATGAAATAACATTATAGATTTCAGAACCAGGGCAGCCTTTATTCAGATAAGGTTATAAGCAAATATGGTTTCGAATGAGTGTCTGCTGAAGGAATATAATCCATCCCCCACTTATTCCCAGGAGTTTAACTGTTTGCTGCAACATCTGAACATGCCCAGAAATGCAGTCTGGGGTCATGTACAAGGAGTTTGTACCTTGGGCAAACACACAGCACTGAGGGCATAGAGCCATATTCACACAGCTCAGTGGGGACTTAACTCTTCATTCCCAGGATTTCCTTTCAGCTGAGCGTCTTTCACACCTTAAAGCCAGACAGTAATAAACAAAATTACATGAAATATAATTGTCAAATCAGTGAGACCCAAAGGTTATATCTCAAGGTAAAAAACACACAATGCTGGGGCCAGACTGCCAGGCAAATACAAACTGGTAGAACAATACTACCCATTTATAACTGAAAACTGAGCATTTCTGATGAAAAGTTGGCAAACAATAAAGTTTTAAATAATTAAAATGATAACAAATACTAAGTTAGAGTTTTGAAACATATTCAGTTGCAAAAACCATCTGAGGGTTAGTGTTAGTCCCACTCTGCAGTGCTCACAACGCTCCTTATCTGGAGGAAAAACTCCTGTCACAGCAGCATTTGTGGGCTGAGCTTCTTGCAAACCCTTCAGACACGCCAGTGAAAAGTCAGGCTCCTCAGTATCAGCAGAGTATTCAACACAAATGTCATAGCAGCAGTTAAGTGGAGAGAGGGGGATAAGAGCAATGAGCTGCTCCCACTCCCAGCAGGCACAAAGCAAGCACAGGACCACGGGCCTGAAAGAAGTGGGGCCATATCTGGAATTGGATCTGAGGAAAATTCTCCAGTTGCAAATGTAAACTATAATGAGTTATTAAAACATTAAAGATAAAAGTGACCTTTGGTTATTGGGGTTTGTAAGTTTAGCTTTCTTTTCTTTCAAAGCAGGAAGAAAGAATTTTGAGCAATTCAAAAGCAATGGGTTGGCAGTAGAGATTAAATTAAAATGAATAGCACGACCATGACAGAATTAAAAAATATGTTCTATAGAGCTACTGAAGTTATTTATTCCATTACCATTTCATTCTTCTAAAGAAGTCTTTTAGCTTACTCTCAAAGGGCTGAGCTTGTGACCAAAATAGTCAAGGCAAGGACCAGAACTGCCCTAAAGAGTATTTAAGGCACGGGATAATTTTTCTGAAGAACACAAGTAAACAGGCAAAGTGGAAAAGACACATTCTGGGAATAATTATTGCCTCTAGTATATTAAGTTATTCAGCAGCAGGCTATTCAGCAGTAATTATACCACCCCTGGGCAAGGATGATTTAGTGCAGCACACTGGTGAAAGCTGCATAATTAAGAGAATGGGATCTGGCTACTATTTAACACACCTTTGCAAATGTTCATTTGATCCAGTTGGCAACAGCCACAATGGAGTGTATTCCATGGGAAGGTCAGCACTGGGTCTTGTGTTACCAGGGCTTGAGTGCTACAGCATTTAGCACTCTGCAGTCACGAGGTCAAACTCTGCTCTCCTTTAACTCTGTGTAAGCCAAGCAGCTCCCACAGAATTGCCTGTGTCTAATTAAAAGCTGCATGTGGTCTGCTGGGCCACCCTCTGATGTTAATGCTTAATGCAGTTTAGCACATTTTGTTCTGGTGATGTTGAAATCAGACCTAACAAAGCCACGTGTAGGTCCTACAATCAGCTATAACACCTCAAGTGCTCGAATAGGAAAAAGAAATTATTTAAAACAAAAAAGAAACATTTTGGTGTTTGAAATTACTGTGAAATGTTTATATGGTATTGAGTATTCGCTTTTCTCTGTTGCTCACACAGTGGGATTTGTAGGAATGGGGGAAAAGAACCTCTGGAATGGTTATCACACTGTCACAAAACCACTCAGGCTCCCTTTCTATCCATATTTATTGCAGAATAGAAAATCAGGATATAAAGAGATATCAATCTGTTCCACAAGACTTAGAAAGTACCACAGTGTAGCCAACCAATTCAGTTTGAGTTTTCCCTTCCTTCCCTTAGAATCCGTGCCTGGAAATCCTCACTTTGGGGTTTTACCTTTCCTGGTGTTTCTCTCTGAGAGCACTTCACAGGAACAAGGGACTGGAAAGGCATCTGAGACACGGCGATACTCTGAACCATCCGACTTGGCTGTCTTTGCTGTGGCAGGAATTCTTTCCTGGAGCCTTCTACCCACACATGGAGGACTATCAACAAACATCTGGCAGTGCCAGGGAGCCTGGCTGGCTTCCAGCCCCGGGGCTGGCTCTGTGCCCGCCTGGTTGGCACAGCCCCTGACAGCTCCCATGACTGGCTTTACAAGCAGCAGCAGTGGCAGTTTGGAAGAGCCTCCAGGGGAGGTCAGGGGGGGATTGGCTTGGCTCCTCCATATCATTTGTCTTGCCTGAAATTAATTTTGAGGAAGCTGTTCAGCATTGCTTAAGAATAAGATTATGTATCAGCAATAGCCATTCATTTTGCTGCTTGGGGTAAGGTAACAGAGCACAGCATTCAAATGCCAGGATTTATGTCACTCTGGGGAAACGTGTTCTAAGCAATTTGATTTGTTTTTAGCATTTCTCAGTTATCCTGTTTGATACAAACATCACAAATGATGAAAACCTATAGCTCTGTAGAGTAAAAATAAATAAATCTAGGTTTTAGGAGCTTAGAACAAATGTAGGAAATGTTAACATTTCTTGCTCTTTTCTCTTAAAAATAAAACCAATAAAACATTGCATTTCATTTTTTTTTACATTCATTTTCTACACACTTCTCAGAACTTACCAAATTCTTCACTAAGAAGAATTGGCATTACCACTATTTTTGCACCTCCTTCTATTTCACAGCAATGTGTCTCTGACTTATATTTGAAAAAGACTAAAGATACTTTGACTAAACTTATTTACAAAGTCACTGACTTCAATTAAATTCTTCAAGGTTAAGCCAAGTTCAAAGATGACCTAATAATTCTTTAGCCCTCCAGACATCATCTTCTATGACTTGTTTTGTTATCAAGACCTGCTCAGAATTACACTGGGATTTTATCCATCTTTCACTATTACCTTCCCTCACTGGTACCAATCATTTATTGTGTATTTTTTCCTTCTGTCATGTTTGTTTGGGGTTTTTTTCAGTGTCTTATCTCTTCTGGCCCATTGCAATTGCTGGTAGATTACTTTCTATGTTCTGTTATTATTTTTCTGAGAGAAAATAGATTTTTCCTGGGGGAAAAAAATAAAAATTAAAAAAATTCAACTTCCAAATCATTAAATATTGGGAGATGGACTAGAACTCCAGGATGTTGCAGCCTGTGCCTGTCCTTTGCTTTAAACACAACCCTCCAACCAGGATGACCACATATGAGGACACTCCAAGGCTGCAAGAAGGGCAGGGAGAGGAATTTGTTCTGATTCTGGTTTGTGAACCAGAGAGGTATCACAGCACGGAGGTGTCCAAAGAGCCATGCACTGAACCAGGACATCCCTGGCTGAAAGCAGCTCTGATGTAAAGGCCAGGCAGGTGAGGATGGAAAGGGGCAGACTGAACTTGCTTTGAACTCTGCTTATCACTCATGGATATGCTCAGCACAACTAAGAAAGCATCATGTGCTGACTGAAAAAGTCAGAAGTCACTTAAGGACAGTGACTCTGCAGCGAACAAAATAACAGACTTGGTTCTTTCACCACTCTCTCACTTCACTGATGAGTCAAAAATCAAGCTTGCATTTTCAGCTGGTTGAAAACAAACTGTATAAGATACTGAAAAAGCTTCCAGAACTTACAGCTGTTATCACAAACACAGAGCAGATTCTGCCTCTGGGGGACCAGTCGTCGGTCCTTCACCATTTACTGTACACAGGAGAATTTCAGCATCACTCCTCACACCCAGTCTCTACAGCATTTGGGAATTTTGGGGTTTCTTCACATGCTTCTTAACAAGCACCTGCTAATTTGAACACAAAACCAGAGCACAAAATAAGACAAAAATTAAAAACAAAGATGAAAAGGAGGCTGCTTATAGCATTTGGGGGCAACGACAAGGCTGAGTGTAAGAAGCACTCTGAGATAAAGATGTGCAATAGCACTTCCAGCACAAGCCTCAGCAGTGGTTTCCCTGCCTTTGAACTGGCTCTTTGCTCGTTCTCATTTCCAGCTCACAGCCTAATGAGCCTTGTTGCTAAGTCACATCAGGGAAATGCTGCAACAGGACAAGTTCCATTCCAACAGACGAGTCTATATTGGCACACACAATTTTCATCTACGTTCCAAGGAATTATTTTGATCTGCAAACTTAAATTAAAGCTCATTCCTGGTCTTTTAGCAAGGCACATTGCCCTGGGAGCTTATTCTCTAAGTAACACTTAGTGGCATGGCTCTCTCCTCTTTTGGAAAACAGTGATGCTTAGAATTAATTCTTAAAGCTGTGAGAATGTGGAATACACACAGAACTTCAGGCTGTGGCATATGTAGTGACATTGTGCATTCAAGTACCAGCTATAATCAATATTTGTGAATTATATGCTGGAATTTAATGACTTCTTACATACTTATCTTCAAAGATTAATATAATTTTGACTCAAAACCCCCACCAGTCTATGTGCCCAGCAGTCTGTAACAGGATAGCTTTTCTTGCCACAAGTTGTACAGCAAATCTCCAAATGTTTCTCATTGCTGTGGTCCAGATTATTGCAGTAGTTTCCACAGTGGAAATAAGCACTTCCTGCAACAAAGCTGGGGGAGGAATTACAGAAAAGTGTGGTATGTCCTTCCACAAACCCTCAAGCCTGCAGATTTAACTTCTCTAAAGGCCCACTGACCCACAAGGGTACAGGAAAGGAAGGTGGGAGAAGAGAAGGGAACGTGTACCAGCTCTGCTTTGTGTGCAGCTCAACAATGATGTGGTTTCTGTGATAACTTTACAAAATCCAGTGAAAATAGAAAGGACAAAGTGACACAAAGAACTGGGCCTAGAGCCTACCCAGATGGAGGACTTCCAACAGTACAGGTCAAAAGTCAAAAGCAATGGGATCACTCTTATTCTCTATCAAGCATCATGGAGAATCTTCTCTCAGAACTTCACATCCCACAAGGATCTCTGCTTTAACAGGTATTTACAATGTCCTTTCAACCCACAAATCTCCAGCACATTTTTACCATTTCCAGTTGAGCTGTTACATATTTGTTCTATTTTTTTTCCTGAATATCAAGGACAAATCTCAAATTATCCTACAAGAATGTTAAAGCTCCTGCCTTAAAGTTAAATCCTATCCATTTCAATGTGAACTTGAATGTTTCCTGAAATCTCAATAGACAAAATCTAAATTAAGTGTTCACTCAGGGAAAAAAGTATCCAGGCTCCTGACTTCAAAATAACTTTAAAACACAACAATGGCAACCAAATTTGAATACCACATGCTCTGGTTTTTGCCAGTGAACTATTTTTTGGTTTACAAAAGAAACCGAAGACTGTTCTATGGAGGGAGAGAAAAAGAGGAAGAGAAGTAAATACTAAAGATAGAATAAAAATCCTTTGAAGGGGAACTGAGTGCTTGCCTACTGCTTAAGAAAAATGCACTATAAAGCAGCTATTGATTTTTTCATTCAACAGCACTGAATGTTTTATTGAAAAGGAGCAATGCTCAGTAATTTGAATTTTCAATTAAGGCAGCACGTTCCTCGGACACATTTACTACTGCACTCCAGTGACATTTATTTGACTTTTAAAATCCCTCTACTATTGTATCCGTGTTTGTATAGATCAAACTCCCAATACAGAAAGTGTTCAGATTATAACACTGCTGATTATAGACATGTCTGGAAGGCTCTGTGGACACTCTAATGACTTTATTTATAGGTGAGACAATGTGTAGTCAGACACAGCTGAAGTAAAATATGCCACTCTCAGAGAGATTAGGCAGCTCTGTGTTCCAGCTGAGAAATATTTCTGTTTTAGTTTCCTTTTTGGACAGTGTATAGTTGCAGTGAAGTTAGACTAGTTATTAAAAAAAGGTTACATTTTAGAGGGTTGGATGGGGCTTCAGTGAAATTCAAACTTCTAAAACTCATCAGCTACTTACAGGTATAAAAAATGTATCTGTAAGATAGACTGCAATATTTCTGGACTATAAATAGATGATGTTGGCTCCTACTGGATTCCCTTCTGGAATAAAACTGGCTGATAATGACAGTTTTCATAGCCCCATGGAGAGCTTGACAGCCACATGGTCACCTGACAGGGTTTATACTGCTGGAATGAGATTTAGTTTGGTTGGTTTTTCTTTGTTTGTTTGGTTTTTGTTTTCTTTTCCCTAGGATTAAACTTCCCTAATGGTTGTCTTTGTGTTTGTGCTTTAAGGGTTTTCCATAAATGCCATTTCAGATGGCCCAGGCAAGAAGGGCTGATTTTTCCTCACTCTTCTGGCAGGAGTTAACCCTTGTTGTGATGGGTGACACAGTCATGGCACAGCCATGGGAGTGACTGGCTAAGCTGGGCCTTAGGAACTCAGTCCTTTGGAAAACTCAAGGTACTGTAATAGGAAAGAGTTATCTTGGTTCAGAGGGAAAGGAGAGCATTCCTAGAGGAATGTGAAGGCTGTCCATGTAGGACACCAGGCTGAGCAGCTGAGGGAAGAAACAAACTGTACTGAGAAACTTGAAGAGGATACAATTAAAACATTTTGGGAGTGTGTGTTGGTGGTGAGGATGAGGATTCTTGTCCATTACCAAGAGGCCGCTAAGGTGGTTTCACACAGAAATTATTCCCTTGAGCAGTTTGGGCTCACCCTGGACAAATTGTTTCTTCTAACCTGTATAAAATTAGACATTTTCAAGTCAGACAGGCAAGTGGGTTCTTGTAGTCCCTCTCCAGGACTGAGCCAACCCAAATATTGCAATGCTGAAGGTGCCTGGTTTCTCTGTGTGACCCTTTAATCAGGATGGACTCCACAGATGTACTCATGGAGTGCTCCCAGCCCTGCAATCATCTGACTGAGATTTCCTGGTAGAGCTAATGAGGTTCTGCTCCCACTTAATCTCTAAATATGGCACAGTTCACGCTTTTTAGTTTGCTTAATGACATGCTATTAATAAAGACATGACCTGAACAGCTACTTGCATTTATTGTCTTTTTTCCACCCATTTTTTAAAATTATGCTGAGGCAATTTAATTTTTTAAGTTCATAAATTGTTGTTTTGTTTGACAAGTTGCATCTAATCCTCCAACAGTGCCATGGAGGCACTTGCCAAGGTCAGTGCATAAGACAGCAATTTATCCAAAACATTTATCATGATATCAAAATTGCTTTGCTACTTTTTCAAGTTACTGTTATTATTGTCCTATTGACAGAGTAGTAGCCAACCCACACTAAAGAAGGGTTGAGTCCTCTGTAATTACATATTTTTTCAAGCAATTTCAAGTTATTGGAGGCACAGAACTCTGCTTAACTATAATTTTGTTGAGCAGTAACTGTGCTGACAGAACTACTCAATATTTTGTTTTTCCAGTGAGAAACAGCCCTAAAACAGGTACAGCAACCCATGCATTTATTGAAACAAAATAATTGGAGTTAGCACAAGAACCAAAAGCTTTTTTCTGGAGTTAATGAAACCATAATGTAATTCTCTGATCAAAATCATTACCAGACAATCTTGGTGCAAATGAGAATCTTTGTGGGTTTGTGTGTAAGACTCAGATATTAGACAGCAGAGAATTAACTCTGCATCATTATTTTAAATTGAAAACAAACAAGCAAACAAACGTTAATTACCTTTAATTTCAAGACCAAGAAACCTTGTTTGTGTGAGTGAAATCAGAGTGCATTGAATTTTAATGGGGTTTGAGTGTTTTGTCTCTTTAGACTTAATTTGGTCCTAATTTTTTTTAACATGGCTTATTATTATTATTTTTGCTTCTAAAAGACATCAAGTTGCCCAAAGACAGTTCTCTGGTTACAACACTCTGCTTGTTATTTTGAACTGGGTATCACCAAATTGTAAAACACCCACATTATGCAGGTGTGGATGTTCTCTTTGGCTTCTCCCAAGTCTGACCAAGCCCAACGAGCCTCCTCTCCATCCCTCTCCATGGTTTGTGCTGGACTCACTCCAGTGTGTCCATTCCTCCTGTACTGAGGAGCCCACAGATAGTTTGTTTTCTACTCTCTCAAGAGCAAGAAGGAAAATGCAGCATTCCAACACATCAATAGAAAAATAAAAATTAGAACAGAAGACTGTCAAGCTTTAGAAATCAAACCTAAGAATTACATGCATTCCAGATGCTTACAAATGATCTTCATTAGCACTTAATTACAATTTAGTTCAACTAATCAGATGATCAACTGCATTGATTCTTATCAGCTGATTAACCCTAATATAAAGTACTATGAAAATTTACAAGGTTGCAGTTGACAATTCAAGTTATTTTCAAGTACTTTGTTCTCTGGGAAAAAAAAAATAATAATGAGGATTACATTTTGCTTTCCTGCTTAGGAAAAACTGCATTCAGCTGGAGGAAGGAATGCAGATGGTTTATAATAGCATGGTTTGGCCTGCACAAATTTAAGTGTGAGTTTGAGGCTGCAAAGAGCCTCATTAAGTTCCTGTCTTAAATAAATTCCCACTTTCAGAGATTTTAAATGGGGTTCCACAAAGGTACAATGGGAGCTGTTTTTAAACACAACTCGAACCGTTGCTGCTTGGAGCTGGAGGGATCCCTAATGATGAATGACTAATGACAGTGATAAATGAGGACATACCTGGAGCTCTGAATTTCTGTGTGTTACAGTGGAATATTTCTCGTCCTGATAAATCTTCTCTTCATCAATTTTAATGCTGGGAGGACTTGAGAACAAGAGATGAGCCTGGCCTGACGTTTACCTTTCTGAAGCACTACAACTTCTACAAAACTCCTCAGTGACTTGTGTTGCTTGAGAGTTATAACCTGAAATCAGGTGTTGGCTGATAAGTAAGATAAGAGTCAAAATACACAGTAAGGAGCAAAATTTTGCCATTATGAGGAATAATATCAGGAAACTATTCAGTGGAACTAAGTCTCTTCTTTGTACATGTCTCTTCTTCTCTACATGGAGAGTTAATAAAGAGCTCCTGAGTTTGCATTAAAGAAACCTTTAAGTTTTCATGAAAAATGATAAGAGACTCTCCACCTACACTTGTCTAATCTCTAAAATATATGTATACATACCCTTATATACACACATAAACATACGAATGAGATGTAACTTTCCTTTGGTGTTCATTCTTATCTCTCAGTGACACAAGTGAGTTTTTCACTCCATCTGCAGACACTGAAAAGAAGTTCAAGATTCATTAGTTTTGTGGCATCACAGAAAAGTGGATGCCAGAAGTTATTACAGGTGAACACTTTTGGTGTCCTGAACTGAATATTGATCCTGATCTAATCCTGACCTGTCTGCTGTATTTATTCTCTGGAATGAAGCTATTGGTATTGAACAAGCAGAATGGCATAAATAAAAATATTGTAATCCTCCTTTAAATTCTACATTTGTTTACAATTTCACTTGCAAAACAACTGAATCAAACCCAGATACTAATTTCTTCTCTTGCTGGGTATGAAAGTGAAATATAAATCATCCTATTTAAACACAAGGGAAAAAACCAAACCAAGTTCTTTAAGACAAGAGTGGTCAAACAGTGGAGCAAATTGCACAAAATAGTCATGGAGTCTCCTTAAATATATTCAAAACCCAGCTGGACATTGTCCAGGAACACGCCCCAGTTGCTCCTGCTCCCAGCAGGGATACACAGACTACACAGTCTGCAGAGCTCTGTGCCAAGCTCAGTCATTCTCTGATACAGCTTTTATTGCCAGGGTTGTGTGAATGTCCTATGGAAGAACCCTGGGAACGTTACCTTAAATCCTCTGCTGCTTTGGTGGCCAACCTTCATCTTCCAGTTTTATTTCCAATAGGGTGCTAATGGGAAAACCACTAGTGGGAAGCAGCCCTTGCTGTTACAACTATTAAAGATGATTAAAAGAAAGAGGCTGAAGTGCAATTAAGGTAAATATTTCACTGAGTTTTATTAATCTTCAGAGATTGTATCCAAAGCATCCACACTGAAGTCTGAGAGTCACTGTGTTAAATCCCTTGAGAACAGAGCTCTGTGCTGTGGATTTAAGGTGTGATAGGGCATTATCTACTAATACTTGAACATACATAATTATTTTAACATTCTTCAGTCTTTTAGCTACTACCACTACTCACAAAATTCTCCAAGTTTTATAAAAAAAAAAAGGTAATAAATAGTATGGTTACTCATGAAGAATAGAATTAGAAATACAGATATTGAAAGCTTAAAATTGGCTCTATTCTGATATTTTTATAAAAGACAGAATATGGAGTAATAATATAGAGACACTGAAGTGTTAAACCCTTTTGGAGACAGTAGGCAACAGCTATTAATGTTTGAAAGTGGCAAAAATTCAATGCTTAAAAAATGAAAAACTGTTTTCAGTAACACAAGACATTTTAATTTAGATCATATGTCAATAACCTCCTGTTTTTCCATTTTGCTCTACTTTTATTACCTGCTTTCTTGGTTCTGCCTTATCTAACAGCTTGTGGAAATAACAATTTGTGTCACTGATTTACCTTTCAGTCTCTCTGACCACTTTCTCATTCAGATGTATTTTCTGTTTCATCACCTTGCCTCCAATTCACTAAAACAGAATGGAAATATGCAAGAAGTGATATTCAAAAATCAAAATATTATACATTGTATAGATTCCTGGTAGCACAATGGCAAGGTAAACTGCAGTAGCAAGATAAATACACTTCCTGTCTCACTGCCTCTTTTATGTAAAAAATATAAGAGCAGAGATTCTTAATCAGGTGCCTGCAGAAAGCAGAGTGTTTGAAGTATCACACTGCCTCCCATTCAAGTCAGGAGAAAAAAAAAATCAAGAAAACTGGCAACAAATGGAAAAACTTCGACCCTGACTGGAAAAAAAAAAAAAGAAAATTAAAAATCAGTCTTGTGTTCACTGGTTTAACATCTTCAAGGTTTGTGATTTTAGGAATTGATCATCACTGGCCATTCCTGCTGTGCCTTTATAAAACTGAGACAGTGTGTTAATTCCTGTGGAACAGCAAAACTCAGAGTCTGAAATCAGGGGTTAAATGTGAATTACAAAATAAGGTCTTAATTCTATTATCAACTCGGAAAAGTAAAGTTTTGGACAATGTCCTCTAACATTCTATTTGAAAAAAATCTACATAAGACAGAATATAGATAAAGATGCAGATCAAACCAATCTGCACATCTCAGTCAGGCATTATTTGAAGCTGAGGGTAGTTTCAGGAATCTGCATTGATCTTAGGGCCTCATAATCAAATGCATTGTCTGATGCTGGAGTGAAGCCAACCTGCTTTGAAAGGCCTTTGCTTTATCCCTCCAAAAGCATTAGAAAAAGGTATACAGGGAAAAAAAGTCTGATCTGATCTTCATTTCTTAGTAAAGTTCTGAACAAAGATATTATGAAGAGAGTCACTGGCACCTTGCTGTGTGCTGACAGAGAACGTAGGAGCAGGCATAAAAACTGCAGAATAGATTTCAGATTCAGTATAGAAGGAAGAGCCTCTGTGAATCCATAGGAAACAGGACATGTGACAGAGGAGAATCTGAATTCCTGAGTTTCAGATCCTCACTGCAGCACTGGTTATGCAGATGGCTGAGGACTGGTGGCATCACCACCAGGAGCTGTGTCTGGCAGCCACAGCACAGACCAGCCATCAGTCTCAAATGTCTCACCTTCTGCTGCATCAACAGTCAAGGTGCTTTTCAACTGATGGGTTTCACTTCCCAAAGACATTTCAGTGGGAAAAAAAAAGCAACCAACTACCCCCTCACAAGCTCAAAGTGTGTGCAAAGGAAACTCAAGTACATCTGAACAGCAAGAGCTTGAATTCTACATAAACAACATATGCTCTATAACCAACAAGATTTTTTTTTTAAACAGTCTTCAGTTTGCAGGTTTAATTAAAACCAGCCAGAGCATTCCACATTCTCATATAGAAAATCATGGAATTAGATTAAGGACACAAACAGTGCTAGTTTCTCATGGAAATTTCTCTTCCATTGCACATATTTGTGCTTTAGAATCACTGATGATTTTCTATATAATTTTACTTTTCTTTTCTAGAAGGGAGTTTTAGCAGCTTGTCATGACCTTAAAACAAACAAACATCTTGTCAATATTTTCATATGATTCTCTTAATGCCTACTTGAAGCATCAGATAAAAAACAAAAAAAGAGGTAGAGCAGGGTCAGACATTATATCTGCTTTAATGGTGGAGAGTGCAGTACAACTCAGTCTAAAGAGAGAGAACAAATTGTTTGTGAGAAGCACAAATCTGGGTGATCTCATCATCCTGCTTTAGTGTCTACAGAACACTTTGCAACCTAGAATTATTAAAGAGATATTGTAAGCATTTTTTTATTCTACATACCTCTAAAACAACCACTTTTCTTCTCAGAAAATGATGTAGAAAACCATTTGGATGTTTATATTCTCATTGCTCATTCCTCTACAAGGAGGGATTATTATTGGCATGGCCAAATTAATTTAAGTACCCATTTCTATGTATAAATAAGTGGGAAAAGCTAAATGCAGAAGCACAAATACATGAAATTGCAGAATTTTTGCTAAAGAGATGTCTAAGTGTAGCCTATTAATTTCTAACCCACTTTAGTCCCTGGACTGTGGTGCTTCTTTGAGCCCTTGTTTTAGTCCATCCAACCTGTGGCAGCCTCCTGATGGGTTGTGAGCACCTACTGATTGTAACTTTTCTTCAGCAAGAAATCAAAACAACCTCATGGGCTAATTCAGCCTATCTAGTGTAAAAACCTTTTAGGTATTTAATTTCTTTTTTTTTTTTTTAATTTCAAATGCAAAGGTTGCAAACCAAAGCAATGCAGTGAGTGTGTACCTGCATAGCAGAACCAAAGTTAACTTTAAAGAGCTTAGTTTGCCAAACTTAAATGCTGGAATAAACTCACCATGTAAATATGATAATGAGTTAATTCTAACATATTCAGTCAAACATCTACAGAATTTTTTGTGTCTTGCTTAATTAGCTACAGTTTCATGTCGTGTCGTCTTTCATTAACTTGGTAATTCCTGGCCATGCATAGGTGGGTGCAGCACTAAATAATATTTGATTAACGTACTGCACTCATATAATATATGCTAATTCTTATTTGCTAGGAAGTTAATTATAAAGCCTCGATAATCTGTTTTGATAAATTTACTTCAGTGGGAAATGTGTGTTCCTAGAACAGAATTATATTAAATTAAGTTTGTTTTGCTTTTGATTTTTTTAAGACTGTTACCTGCTACATATGCAGAGAAATCATTTGCCTGCAGCAAAGGCAAAGCCAACTTTGGAGTCAGCACTGGGTGACCTTTTGGTTGTGGTTCAAGTCCAGGTGGCAACTAATCCTTGCTCATCCCCCTGCCCCAGCCCAGTGGAATGGGGAGGAGAATCAAAAGTATAACTTATAGTCTGAGAGAACAGTTCAATAACTGAAATGAGGCAAAATATAAAAAAATATAGTAAATAGCAATAATGATAATAAAAAGAAAAAGCAAAGCAAAGAAGTGATGCACAATATAATTGCTCACCACCCTCTGACAAAAGCCAGACCCTGATGGGCCCCACTTCTGGGTAACTCCCCCGGTTTCTATACTGGGCATGGCACTCTGTGGTGTGGGACAACCCTCTGGCCAGTTCACCTGTCCCAGCTGTGCTCCCTCAAAACCTTTTTCTTTGTGCCTCCTCACTGGCAGAGCATGGGACACTGAACAGTTCTTGATTTAGGATAAACCTGACTTAGCAAGAAACAAAACATTAGTGGGTTATCAACATTATTTTCATAACGAATCCAAAACTACTGAGAGAAAATTAACTCTATCCCAGCCAAACCCAGGACAACATTCTTTTCAATAACTCTTGCCACAGTGAAGGTTTTACTAAACACTACTCATATATGGAAGAGATATTAAAATGCAAGACCTCAAAGGAAATAAAGGGAAATCAGTGTAACTTGCTTTAAAAATGACTAATAAATTAGTGACAGAAAACTTGTAACAAAGCTACAAGTCTCTGTGTAAGGACTGTAGCAGCACACTTGGAGGTGACATTAAAATGTCATCATAGAAGGCCAGCACTGCAGCGTTGCCAACTGGGATCCATCTTGGTGTGTCAAAGACTGAACATGTGACAGAGGCTCTAAAGGAGCAACAGCTCCAGTGAGAAAAGGAGGAATCTGGAGCAACTCCTGTTTCCTTCTCTTTGACCTGCGCAGAACTGAGTCGATAGTCCATGAGCTGACAGGAGGATCCTGGGGCAGGACACAGACACAGGACCATGCTGGGAGGATTGGAGCCAGGGAGGTGGCTGGGGTGGAGTTCCACAGGGTCTCTGGCCATTTCCTAAGGGAATTTGTGTGCAGATTGTCAGAAAGATTGAATTCCTTTTTGCATGGGAACTGTGGCAACATTCTCTTGTGGGGACTAAGCTTATTTGGAATTATTCTTTTTGCAAAATTTAGGTTCCCATAGTCTTGTCTTGGTTGATCTCTCTGACTACTTCCCTCCCTGTCTCCAAATCTAGTTGTAAGTACATCTAATGTTGGGCTGCTGTGATTTGTCTTTTATTTTCTCGTCCTTGGGAGTCCCACAAATAGTAACACTATCCCAAAATTATCATCCCCTTATTTCTTAAGAAATTAAAAATGTGTTTGAATTTGACTCACAGCAACACACTGTGAATTGTAAAACTCCTCTTGGATATAAAATTAATTTTACATGGGCACACAGAAGAGTGATTGTCACTAGATAGCAATGTGAAGCCAGACCTATATTTAAGCAAAGTTAATCCCTTGTACAAACAAAATGCCTCTTGCTTATTCAGTTTCCTTTAGCTTAATTCCAAAACTTCTAAAGACTTCAAAGAACTACACAGAAGCCAGATAAAGAGCTTATCTGCATAATTCTTATGCTAATTCACAGAAGGTGTCTTGACTAAAGGGATGTCTACGTGCACACCATGGGCTCACTTACTAATTCTTTTCCTCTAAATCCTAAGTTATTTTAAACATATGTAGTCATAACTTACTCTGCTTCAAGAGAGTACCTGGTTCTGGATCCCACTGTGAGCCTGGTTACTGTCAGGCTGATCTGTCACTTTTTTGGAATATCCAGAGGTATTTTTGAGCCAGGCTATAACCACAGTGTGTGTGTGTGCAGAGCATGAAGTGCAAATGCTCCGTGTCCTGCCCAGCAACAAGAGATTCCAATGGAAACCACCACTAACTGCTCTCCTCAGAGATGTGGAGTCATCCCAAAAACTGGAACTACTCATTCTGTTCAAGGGATCCTTCAGAAAAGAGCACAAAGTCACATTAAGCAATCAGACCAGTGACAGACTATGCTGTATCAGGGCATAGATAGCATCATTCAGTGCTAAATTGCACTTTTTATTTGGGAGCCTTTTTTGGGATTTTTGATGCAAGTTGTTGGCTACAACTGATGAATTTTGTCTATTATCCTCTAGCATTAACACTGCATTTCCTAACCATCCACAAAGTGAGGTGCAGTCCTGATGCTGCTCTTTTGAAAGTCAAGGGAAGTTTCAGCACAACTCTCAGCTGCATTCTAGTTTTTGTTTTCTATTTGCCACTGCACAAGGAATACAGAAACAATGACTTAAGTTGCAGAGGGAGGAAAAATTTCAACACATCACTCAATGGAAGAAGTAATTTAACTCTGCTTTGGTGATGACCTCCAAAACCTTAATTATAAATCTAGTATGCAAATGATGAGCACTCATTATACTTAACCTCTTCATTGTAAGAATAAGGAATGCAAAACATGTTTAGAACTGCCCAGTATTCTCTTGCTTCAACAGCCCAATATAACATGCAGTTCTGAGGGGATTTTGCACAAAGAACATCTTGGCAGACTCTGGAATAGAACCAATTTAAACAGGAATTAGTAACAGAGGTTACAAGACCTATCCAGCAATAAACTGAGTGACGTCACCCTTATCCTCAAACAACAATTCTTCTCTTGACCATAAAGCTACAAAAATACTCCAAACATATCCCTGCTACCTCAGTTCTTAATATGCATTAAGAAAATCTGTGTTGGTTTTGCCAAATTTTAGGCATCCCTAACATTACTTTTTATATACTATATTTTTCTAATGTGCCACTTGAATGTTCAGGGTGAGTTCTCAAACCCATGAAACAGCTCTGCTTGCAAGTTGAAGTTATGCCTTTGAAGGAGCTCTGGAGGATAAAGACTTTTATAGTGATCCAATGTTAGATACAAACCCCCTTTAATTATGCTGGACTTACACTGCTCTAATTTCATTGACTGCAGGGCTGCTAATGAGCTACGGCTCCTGTCACAGAGGGTAAAAATAAACACCTGCTAAACATGGAGAGACTCTTTTGTGCAGCTGTATTTCCTTACAGGGGACTGTGGTATCGACCAGACTGGTGGAGCCATTCCCTTCTTAGGAGCCACGAAACAGGAGCTACAGCCACACAAACAAGCATGTGATCATCTGAGAAATCCTTTCTGATGGCTTGGACTGAGCTTGATGGGATCATCCAATTTCCAATGGGCAATATCTACACTGCAAAAACATTGAGGTGAGAGCTGGGTCCTGTGTTTAGCACTCTCAGCAAAGACAACTGATCAGGGAATAAAATAAGTCTCTTACCTTCTAGAGGAAAGTCAGGCAAAAACCAATTTTTCTTAGTTTTCAGAGACCAGAAAAGAAAACAAATATATATATACACACATATATTTGATTAAAAATATTTAAATTTATATTTTCTGTTAACAGAAATAAACAACATAAAGGTCTTAATTAAATAATGAAATCCCCACTGTTCCTTTGATAATTAATCTTTTTAAAATCCTAAATAGCTCTGTATTTTAACTAAAGAGTAAGCATTTTGGCTGCAAGTATTTACTGAATTTAACTTACAGATCTAAAATTATTAATCTCCATAATTAATCTATTTAGGGACCCATTTCCTGAAATATGCTGAAAAATTCCTGCTTTGGATTTTACCTTAGAGATGTTTGATCTTCACAAGATCTTTTTTCTGCATGAAATGGGTGACTTGGAAAGGCCTGTAGAGCTGCCAGCCTTGTTCTGTGTGTGACAATAAAAAACTCTTCAATGCTGAGTCTTTCAGGCAAACTTGCAAAGCACAGGCAAAATCCAACTGCAACTCATGTTTCTAACAGTGACCACAATATCCTGGGACAGAGAAAGATGGTTCTAGAAAAGCTCATATAATCCATGGAGAGATTAAAACATGTTACTAAAGATTTAATTGATGCCAAATAACCAAGCTGATCATCTTACCATAGGATGCACACAGAGTCCATGGTGTGCTCCTTAAATCCAAAGAATAAAAAATCCCAAAGGAAATTATCCTTCCTCCTTTGTTATAATCTCATTATTGTCTATATTTTTATTACCTCTGTCTATCCTTTCAAATACCTTCATGGCAGGAGCTCTTGGCACACATTTCATTGTGCATATAAAGAATGCAAATCCCTAAAAGGGGGATGTAGACAAATAGTGATTCCTGGATGGAAAACTGGAGGGACCAACCTCCAAAGGAAGGTGGAAGCCCTCAGGGCCATCCTGTGATCCTTCCCCTTAGGAGTTATTGTCCAGAGACTGGCAAAGCATGTAAAATCCATCTTTAAGGACAAAAAGAAATAAAACAAACCTAAGAAAATCCATCCTCAATGCCAGGTTGGGATATTATTTCTGCCCTTTCCAGTATGTTATTGCAAACCAAGCCATGTCTTCATAGATAGCAGACCTTAATCAGCAAAAGAGAGGGACAGTTTTAGAGGGGAAAGTCAGTATAAGTGACTGATTTATCTGGGTACAGCTTCCTCACAATATTTCCACTCAAGCATTCTTGGAAATGTCTATTTTTAGTCACATTCTGCCATCAACTTTTTGGTAAACTAAATAAAAATCATGAAATTGCAGAGAGATACCTGAGAAAAATGAAGACAAAAACTCACAGGATGATTTCTGTGCCTGAGGGAAGCAGGAGCATTCCAAAGTTCAAAATATGTTATAATGTTAGTTCTTAAACTACCAAATAGCAGGAGCCTCAATGCAGGAAAATAAAGGGGATTTGGTGAGGGGTTCTGTTGGTTTTATTTTTTTTTTTTTTTTTTTTTTTTTTTTTTAATAGCAACTGCTCTATCAGCACAAATGCTTTCAGAAAGTTCATCCCACACCTTCTGGTCTGGGGAAGATGCCCTTAGCCCAAGTGATTCCTCCACACCAAGAAGTGCCAAAAGGACATAAAGGCCTCTAAATGGCAAAAGAGACTTTCCCATAGACAGAAATATGAGAAGGACTAAAAATATTCTCCTTCCACCTCTGGCTCAGTTGAAGAGGTGCAGACAGCATATAATAACTGGTGAGGTTTTGGTAGCCCATTCTTTGTACACCAGTCCTGAGGCTCAGCTGCAACTCAAGCACATTCCCAAGGACCTTTAATTTTAATTCTGCATTCTTCTAAAAGTTCTCAGTTGAGACAATAATTGTAAGATGAAAATTCTACTTGTTTTTCTTCCATCTTTGCTCAACTGCAAATTTTATGCTGCAGTTTAGACTACACAAGACAAACTGTGACTGCTGACCCTATTGTTACATTTCTTTAAAAACCCCATTAAATTTTAATATTAAATTTGCATAAAAAAATATAGAGACATAAATAAATCTTAACTCTCTTTTTTCCCCCAAGCAAGTTTCTTTCCTAGAAAATATTTCCCCACCTATTAAAAATGGTGTTTCAGAGTGGCAGTGTAAGACTCACAGCTCTGAGCAACTAAGAAACACAGATAAAAAGGGTTAATTTGCCTTCTTAAATTGAACTGTGTCTGGACTGTGTATTTTTGAGAAGATGTAGCTGTGATTTCCACCCTATCTGATTGCACAAGTAAGCTGCATTTTCTGCAATCAGGGTAACAAATATCAGTAAAGTCAGTCTAAGCCTCTCTGTGGTTTGCAATCAATAATATTATAGAAGAAGTCACAAATACTGATATACATACAGCAACATATAAAGCT
Source organism: Willisornis vidua nigrigula (assembly GCA_021164005.1). Taxonomy (NCBI): domain Eukaryota; kingdom Metazoa; phylum Chordata; class Aves; order Passeriformes; family Thamnophilidae; genus Willisornis; species Willisornis vidua. The sequence continues at coordinate 3,125,708 of JAJPCS010000036.1, forward strand.
CATTTGCTGTTTGATTCATGTGTGCTCAAAGTCTATTTGTGTTTTGGATTTGGAGTTCTGCCTGATGAAGTTTTAAAAATAGTCTGAAACTTTAAAACACTCTCTGGGTAAACTTTAAGGGGTGATGCTGAACATACCAATAAACCCCCCTTTGTTAAGAGACTGTCAATCCCATTTTTTCCATCCTAAATAAAGGAACACACAACATCCCATTTGAAGCTGTACTGATGTGTCATTTCCATTTAATACTAAAGGAAAAAAAGTATTTTATGATTAGGCAGCAATTGAGACAAACAAGTGAAAGAGTTGAAAGAGATCAGCCTACAGAGGGACCGAGAATTTCTTAGTGTTTCACCCTGTGCATGGCACAGGCACTGCTGCCTCTCCTGCTTCCCAGGCCAGAGCAGAGTTCTCAGGGGCTGCTTTGGGGATTGATGTTCCTCCAGGGTGATGCACTGATTATTTAATCACCTTGGATGCGCCACTCAGGCAGGAGAAGCACAGGAATGTGCTGCAGGAGTCACAGAGATCCATCCCTGTGTCTGGAGCTGGTATGACAGGTAATCAAATCAGCAAAAAAAGCCACTTTTTTCTGCAGAGGAAGCAATTTCCATCCTGGAGTATCCGTGAGGTTTGCTCCATAAACAAGGCTTATGAATTGCATTGCTGAGAGAACAAGTGACACCAAATCCTCACTCACTGGGTGCTCCAGCTCCAGGTTTGTGTCTTGCCTGCAGCACTGTGGAGCCAAGTATAAACAAACACCATTGCCTTTGAATGATGTGACAGTCCAAAGGGGGGTCCAGGTGGAATGAAACTGCTGGCACATTTTGTCCCCCCCAGCAAAGTCCATGTATTAGTAAATAGCTTCTCTCTGAAAGCACCTGTCACTGCTATAACAGCCAGGACACATGAGCAGCACTCTCTATTCTAGGAACATATTAATAATGAGGGAGAAAAAAATAATCAAGGCTATTCTCAGAATAAATTATAATTAGTGGCTGTGTAAGCTGCGTGCTGTTCTGTACTGTCTGGACACTAAACAGATGGGTAAAATTTTCAACAACCTCCATAAAAGTTGTTCATAGAAACTGCTTTATTGACCTCACTTCCACTTGCAGATCCCTAGGTTTGGACTTTTTTAAAAGAAATGTTTTTCAAAAAATCTGCTTAGTTGCTTCCCTTGAAGTAGATTCCATTTCTCCAAGTGAGGAGATCAAAAGTAATTTCGAGTTGGATTTGTACTTGCTCAAAGGTATCCTTAGCAGGAAAATGTTTCAAGCCATCCTCTATATTCCAGATTTCTCACAGAATTTATGTCTGAAATTGTTTCCAGTGTAGGAATTGCTGTTCCTGCTCCCCACTGAGGACAAATGCTGCTCAAAATCAAAGCACCCCTCAAAATGTTTTCTCCTTGTGGCTGTGCTGAAGCACAAAGCAGTGCTTGCTGGACCCCAGATTTTCAGCCAATGCCAACAATGACACCCATCACCCTTTTTCCTCTCTTCCTTTCTAGTATATCTTTTGCAAGAAGCTGCCCTTCATTTTATAGGATTCCATCCTAAAAGGGACCAGAGGTCAGAAAATCAGGAAATGGCTTCTACTTCTGGCATGTTGCAACACAACTTGAAGTGATGGCATTCACATCATTTAGCAAGGGAAGGGAAGATGATCTTTGCTTCTAGTGGCATCATCAAAGCAAGAACAGGCTTCTGTTAATTTAAGGAAGGTTGAGCAGATGCTGCAGTCTTATCATAAATGGCATTAACAGCAACTGGAATGTTGGTAACAAACACAATGACAGTGCTAATAAACACTTTGTCCTCTCACCAGTCACCCAGAACCAGAACTGGGATTGTCAGCTGAGCTCCAGCCTTCTGCATCGTTGTGCTGATGCAAACCCATCACTAAACACGTTGCCACACTCTCCTTTTCAGCTACATCTGTTGCAATTATATATTTGAGAGGATACATCCATGATCAGCATCACTGACTTTTAATCTTCAAGATAACTTCTCTCAACTCTCTTACCATTATAGATGTCATTATTGTCACAGACAAAAAGACTTGATGAACCTTAAGTTGGATGAAATGCAGGAACCTCTTGCAAAGAGAAACCCTTCTTTTCACACTTTCCATGTGAACATTCAGTGCTGTTCTTCTAGACCAGACTTTTAACTTTGCTTTGAAAGCAGCTGATGATGTTTCCAAGCACAGCTTTTCCAAGATTTGCATGAAAGCTGCTGATCTGCACTGAGAAGTAGAACAAGTGGTTTGCCTTTAGGCAGCATGCTGGAAAATGCCCTTTATTTTTAACATTTCCTGAAAGGTAAAACCCTAGAATGAACCACAGAATGGCCTGGGTTGGAAGGGACCTTAAAGATCATCTCCTTCCACTCCCTGCCATGGGCAGGACACCTTCCACCAGCCCAGGATGCTCCAAGCCTTGTCCAACCTGGCCTTGGACACTCCCAGGGATGGGGCAGCCACAGCTTCTCTGGGCACCCTGTGCCAGGGCCTCACCACTGTCACAGTCAAGAGTTTCTTCCTGATATCTAATCTAAATCTATTCATTTTCAATTTAAAACCATTCCTTCTTGTCCTGTCCCTGCAGGCCCTTGTGAAAGAAGGGCAGAACCTCCTGCCTCAAAGCTGCTGCCCACACTCATTGTGACACAGACCAGGACACGGGTGCTTTATGGGCTATAAAAGCACATGGCCAGCTCATGGCCAGCTCCTCCTCCACCAACACTCCCAAGTCCTTCTCAGCAGGGCTGTCCTCAGAATATTTGAAACACTGAAGTTGCTGCAAGTCTCTTTCCCTTCTTTAGTCAGATAAAAATATTAAACATTAATTAGAGTGCTTCCTAGCCATTCCTCACCCCCCTGAACTTTGCTGCAGAGGCAATGTGAACAGAATAACGAGCATTTAGCATAAACAGCTCTGAACCAGTTCACATTTTAGCAGAACTTATTCCCATCAGGCACTGTGGCAGAGCTCCTTCACTGAGGGCATAGTCAGCGGCAGTACCACCATCTCAGCAGCAGCTGGAGGAACAGAACTCATTACTCTGAGCCTCAAAGCAGCCCTGAAATACAGCTTTTCTCTGCTTAGCTGTTTGGAAAGGACTCCACGCACACTTTGACACGATGCTTTTGAAGTCAGCGAAACCAACACAGTGCAAAATCCCTTTGTTGGGTTCGCTGAGCAACGCCGGAAAGTTCAGAGGGAAATCGGATATGCAGATATTTGTACTGGTAAAAGGAGAGAATGTTCTCATAAGACAGAGAAAATCAAACTGCATCCTAATTTATGTAGAGGAGTTTATGTGTTTTTATAACTAATGGAAAGAAATCTTAGAGATTGAGGGGGAAGCACAGGAATTTCTAACACATGTGCAGTAATGATAAGCTAAAGTCACCCATAGAAAATAGATGTCTCCTTTTCCAGTAATCCATAACATTAAAGAATTGTCATCAGAAGAATCTTTAGTATTGATTCATTAAAATAAAATAGAGGGGTTTTTTAATTAAAAAACCCTCTCTTGAGATTTCCAGCCTTATTCACATCTATTGAGAGCTCTTCTGATTTTCACTGTTCCATAAGAAAATGATCTCTTTTTACTTTTCGTTTTTCTTTTTCTCTAAAATTATGTAGGCGTAGTTTTGATAGTTTCTTTTTCTCTTTTGGTGAACACAGCATATTAGCATGTTAAATATTTATATTGTATGGAAAATGACTGTTCAATGAACGACCAGCATGAGAAGGGGAAGTTTTTGCATGATGAGCCATCAGTGACTGGCACGTGTTTGTCTCAAGGTGGTACCGTCCTCTGTGCAAAACCATGGTATGAAATTCAGCTTTTTAAACACATGCACAGGAACCCAAAATGCAAAGGCAAAACCTCAGGTTCATTTAGCAACCATCACCACCATTTAACATATAATGCAGTTATGAGCTGAACCCTCCTGGTTGCTGCAGGGATGGAATCTCAGTTCTGGAGGCTGAATTTCTTCTCTCTGTAGGTGCTGGCCTGATTGAGTCAATGAGCCCAGGGAAAAGAGTAAATGTACTCTCAGTGGTGACTTTGCAAACTGGATCAGTTTAAAATGAGTCAGAGAGTGATCAAACAAGCAGTGAAATCCCCAGGACTTCTGAGAACAGACTGCAGTAACCAACTGAGGACAGAATTTCTTACTGAAGCCCAAGCAGGAGCCAGAACAGTTCATCTGTTGCCCAGAGATTTATGGTCTGTGCTGTGGGTGCAGATGCACTGACCCCGCTGACATATCACCTCCAAAACATACATCACACTCTACTACCTTGCTGTAATGCTTGGTGCTAATTTTAGTCTCCTCTGAATTTAAGATAAGAAAATAATAGCATGAGGTAATTAACCAACTAAAGGAGATGGCTACTTTTGAGTCATAGTTTTACCAGCTCTGCCTAAAAATATTTGTACCATTATCAAATAGAACTTCCTTAAGAGAATAACCTTAATGCTGAGATGTCTAACCCAGCAAATGACCTCACCTTTTCTTAACAGTTCTTTGAACAAATGCTGGCCCTTACCCATCACAACCTACAATAACCCCTGGCTTTAAATCAAACTTGACCCTTAAATCATTTGAAAACCATACTAAGTGCATAGATCCTCTATGGTAACATCAACATTTTTCTAGGCATAGAGGCAACAATTTCATCTCAGGCAGAGCAGTGAGTGGTTGTGTTGACTTGGGAGGATTAAATAAGCATTTAGCAAAAGACAGAGTTCTTTGAAGCTCCTTCCTTACATATCCACCTACTTAGCACACACAAAAAAACAATTTCAGGGAACAGTTTTAAACACCTTAGATTTTGAACAGGATTTTTTCCTTTTATTAGACAGCCCTCTTATGAATTTTGGATGGTCAGTTAAAGCCTAAATGCTCTAATAAGAAGCAGTTCAAGCTGCCCCGAGACTTGAGGGAACTCAAAAATGCTCACTGGGACCCAGACTCTGAGCAGGCAACAGCTCCCAGCAAGAGCCAGGAGAAAACTCTTTATCTAATCATCCACTGTTATTCACTGGTGCTTTCTATTGCCTTCAAAAGTCAGACATCCTGAAAGAAAAAAAGCCTCAAAACTTCCATTTGTTGCCCTCCCTCAACATATTTTGGGTTTGTCTTTGTTGTCTGGGTGGGTTTTTTTTGTAAATTGAAAACCACAGGAAATAAAGGAACTTTCCACGCAAAAAAAATAAATTCAGATATCATGAAAAGTCCAACTAAATAAGAAAAAGTCTGGAAAACTTGGGCCTGCTACTGCATCTATCCTCACAGACCCCTGTTGTGGCAAAGCTCTGAAGGGGCCTCCAAACAGCATGAGATTTTATAGACCATATGATCTGCAATATTTACCATGCATAATGGAAATAGATAAGGCAAAGCAAACAGCTTGAATTTTGTATTTCCTTGCTTTTTATTTAGTCTAGGTTGTCAGCACCATGTGAATATGTATTTGGGAGTCTCTGTGTTTGTGTGTGTGTGCATATGTGTGTGTGCATAGGTACAAACAAACAGATAGAGTCATTCACTATATTTCTCATTTATCATAAAAATGCTTTCTGAGCAATTAGCTTTTAATTTCTACAATTTCTCAGAGACAGGAAAAGCATTGTTTATTCTGGTCAGAATTGGAAAGCCCACATGATGCTTGTTTTCAGCTTCTGTGTTCTCCTGTCCCTGGTGTGTTGCTGCTGGTTTGTGGAGCTCTTGAGTTTCAATAACAACAAATGAGAATATTTGACCATTGTTTTATAACTTTAAAATGCACTGCTATAAAAGGCTAAGCAAATGAGAATAAATGGGAACTGCATTTACTAACCACCCTTTTTTTTAACAGTACATGCAGGAGTAGGGAACAGACACTCCCAGGAATTTTCAAGCAGGAAAAAACTCCCCATATTGCATTGAAAATGTAAAGGCACAAATTTGAAAGCAATTCCTCTACAAATAAAGATATATATATGTGCAAGTGCTTGGTCATATTGCCAACATCTGCCTTGCTTGCCTGGACCTATATTTGAAACCTCTGAGGGGGTCGGGGAAGAAAACAAATATGTGGGTAAGTCAATATATGAAGAGTTGAGACTAAAAGGGTCATTTTGCTTTCTGTCATTGTTTTAATGTTCTCTCTGAAAGCCAATCCCCTCAGGTTTTCCACCTGCCATCATTGCTTACATTATCTGTTCCATATATCCCCCAGTCTGCTTGAAATCTGCTCCCACCCATCTTTGCTGCTCCATCCACACTTACCTACAGGTTTCTGCTAAAGAACAAGACAAAACCAACCAACCAAAAACTCTCCTCAAAAAGAGGTTCAGAGAAAGCACCTCCTGCCAATAATGCTGTAGGGAAGACAGTTTTGGTCACTAATGAACTATGTGCAGATGAAGGACAGACCATTCTGTGCCAACAGTTTCCTGAGTGGAAGGGCAAAAGTCAAGTTTATCAGGAATATTTGTGTGGGTTGGTAGATCTCAGCCAAGGCCACCTGAAAGACAGGACTCCTGTTCATGTCCATGTGCTTTGGATCATGTCCTGAGAAGGCACATTTTCCATTTCTGGCTCCTTTTCATCATTGCCAGCAGATGGGATTTAATTCTATGAGAAATAACCCCTTTATCTTATGAAATACTTGAATTTCTGTGGTTATATTTGCAATTATTATTTGCAGGATTGTTTGTATTAATAATATTTGATGGTACCTATTGTTTGGGAATTATCCACGTAAGTTTCTGATGGATTACCTGCAGACATTATTTATCATGCCTTACTGGGTTCTGGAAAATAAGGAACTCAGAAGAATGGTGAAAATAACATACCTACAGGGTATATTATTGAGGTACAGATTTTGTGCACTAAATCTCATAAAACTCTTGAGGTTCACACAGAGTTGCAGGAAAATCTCATTGCCATGTTGATAAACTTGGTTTTTTTCTGGTTAGATCTTCTATTTCTTTCAGTTTGATTATTTTAATGTGGAATTCTTTTTCCTTTTTCTCCTGTTTAAGAAGGGTTAGTCATGAGTTTGTTATAACATATGTAAATTTGTTTATTTTTAGAAAATGTCCTTTAACACTCTGGTTTCCTTGTCAGGGTCTGTAGTGCTAATAGCTGTGTTAATAAAATTATTATCTACAGTGAAGAAATTGCTTTCCATACATAGAAATTTAATGAGATGGAAATTTTCAGGAGCTGAAGTGATTCTCAGCAGTGGTTTGGTAGATTCTCACAACATCTGCCCATGTACAGACTGGAAATACTCAATGGCAGTAGAGATGTCACTAAATTAACTCTGCTTTTGTGTTTCACACACACATATTCCTCCTCCTCCCCTTAATTTATTAACTCAGTTAGCTAAATGCTAATGAATATCATGTTTACTGACCAGATAATCATCTTTCCTCAGGTTTCAGGAGTGCTACAGGGTTAGGGATTTGTATTTAAGTTCTTTCCCCTCCCTAAAGGAAAGGAGCAGAGAGCACACGTGTCCATCCCAGCCCAGTCGTACAAGGCTCACTGACCACAGACTGGAAGATCCTTCTACCCCTGTTAACCTGACATGACTAATTTATTGATCATTTCCATAGCCCTGGGTATTATCACCCACTACAAGGCACAGAGCAGTGAGGAAACCAACCCCACACTGCACTTATTCTGCTTAGACCCTCCTGCCCTTTCCTGCCCAGACATGATTCCTGCCCATCCCCAAAGTACAGCTGCTTTAGCAGGGAAATTGGATGCATTTCCTGTGCAAACTGTGGTGGCTGCAACTTTTGCTTCACCTTGTTTTTCCCTCTCATTCCAAACAAATGTGCTTCGCCACAAAGAACACAAGAACTGACCAGCTTTGTTATGCAAACATTAAAAATAAAACTCTTCATCTCCTTGATGTTCAGACAAACCCAGCGTTCACAGACAAAAATTCAAAGGCTGTAGAAAGGGTATTAAGTAGCCTTTTGAGATGTGCTTTTATCACTGAATCTGTGGAAATGAGGAATGACAAAATGCTAGAAAAGCACAGATGTCAAGAGAGCATAGAACATTTTGGTTGTGGTTTTGTCCTTCCTGGGTGAGTAATTCTTAACCTGCATAGAAGTGCATTTTGTTTTCATCTTTGTATCGCAGAGGGCAGAGCTGTCCCCCACCTTCCTTCCATGCACCACCTTCATCAAGCTTACCTGTATTGAACCCTGCTTTATTTCTGACTGCTCTGGCTCATCTGCTCTCCAGACTGCATCTCCTGACATTCATGATTAAGGAACTCGCCATTCAAAGCAAAAGGAAGTGACTTTATCATTTGATTGTAGATCCTGAGGAGCAAAGCCTCCAAAAGATTAAATATTTAATCCTTTGATCTGCCGTGTTGGCAACTGCCCTATCCCTTTTCTAAGCAGGTGACAAAAGCACTGTGGGGCTGGGATTTGTGTAATGAAGCAGAGCTAAACCTTGCACTCTTCTGTGCCAAAAAGTGGGATAACATTTTTCTAACAGACAGAAATCACTGCAAAACTGCCTGTGATGGTACCTGGGGTTAAACTGGACACCGGTGTTGCTTCAAACAATTCCATGGGATGATTGAAAACAAAGTCACTGAATGTATTTGGAATAAACTATAAACAAGTTCTTCAGTGAGAGAGTCACTTACAGAGAAAGAGCTACACAAAGTTTGCTGAGCAGATCGATGCCTCAGGGAGCAGGGGAAGGAAGTCTGGTTAGTGAAGAGTGGGGAAGGTCAAACCTGGGATCAGGTGAAAGGGAGGAGGAGAAGCACCAGGAAACTGCAATTCAGTTGAGAAGAAGAATCGTAATAATCTGTTAAGCAGTTTGGACACACCTTGGAAATGTTTTATCAAGACAAAAATAATAATTTTTCACTCTTATAGGTTTATCCTTGGATACTTTCTTCTTCCTTATTCTTAGATAAACCCTCAGTATAACCACACTGGGTCCACTTGAGAAAGGTGAAGAAGGACAAGCAGAAAATGAGAAAACTTCAAGCTACAGCCACCATAAAATGTTGAAAGAACTCTACACTTTATTGCTTAAGAACATAAAAATATAATAACAACCTTCCAGCATTTAATATGCCACCAGTAAGGGGTCTGTGACCAATTATACCACATATCAACCTTATTAAGACTGCACATAATGAGCACCAGAGTTAGGTGTTGGGGAAACCTTGGGGATTTTGAGGAAAGGCAAATCTTGGATTAAGTTACATTGGGGGAAAAAACCCCAAACCTACAGAATTTTAGTTGATATTTTTGCAAATGAGCATATTGACATCTTTCAGGAATGATTTGGATATCATTGATCCTCCCACCTTCAGGCTCTGATTACCAGTTAACTTTTCAGGTCCGTTCTAACTTTACACTTGTGTGAATTCTCCTGTAACTCTCAGATAACAATGTCCTTTGGCAAGTGACTGTTGGTGTGACAAGTATTTAATACAGACTCAAACCCAGCGCTCCAAAATAGTTCTGTTTCAAAGAACTCTGAAGGGAACCCCCTACCTCTCAGGCAGATTAAGGAATCTCTGGGAGGGATTATCACTCCTCATTTTAACATTAAAAACACTACATTACACACTGGCACAGTTGCAGTAGACAAGTAATCCTTTGCCTTCCCGAGGTATTTGCAGTAAATCTTCATTCTTTGTTAAAAAGAATCCATACCAAAAAGCACTCAAAACCTAAAACAGCACCTCTAATTTAGAAACTAAGGAAACCCATTGAAATTCAGTAAGAAACAGATTTTCTTGACTTAAAAAAGTGGTATAAAACTGCTTAAAAAATATTGAACTATTTAGAAGTGATGGCAGAAAAAATAATTTAATTGGAATTTTTAGCCAAAGATGGAAAGGCTAATGGTTAACAACAATAAAAAATAAGCTAAACAACCAAACACCTTCCTCTGCAGTACCAAGATGGGACTCAATCTGAAATTACCCTTATGAAATCCCATGAATGTTCCTCCATGTCTGTGATCCTTGGCACAGCAACTGTGGCATCATTAAGAACACAAGGAGCTCATTATTTAATCTCCTGTTTCTCGTTCTGAGAAAGTGTTGAATGAAACAGCAGCCACTCACTCAATTTAATCTCAGAAGATTGGAGCCAAGTTCTTTCTTTCTGAAATGGAGACACAAAGTATCCAGATACATTTTAGCCTTGTCCTTCTCAGAACAGAACTGAAACAGAGCCCTGAGAGTTCTAAGGTATGTAATCAATACAAACCCATGCACAACATTAATGGATGAAACTGAAACTACAGATGAGATCTAAATAGCACTGGATTTTCCCTAAAAATAAATGTTTTGAACAAGGTTTCTGACTGACTTCACCAGAATTTCATTTGAAGGCTTGCAAGATTTTAGTATCACCTCTGAAGATGAAAACTCAAATAGATTCATCCTTTTTATAATTAAACAGCAATAGAGCATGTAAAATGTGACCAAAAAATTACAGCTGCATCAAAGGACACAAAGAGGGAAGTGACCTTAATCAGATAGTTCTTGGGGGATAAATTCTCACAACAGGAGTTGTACCAAGAGTGAGACTAAAATTATAAACATAGACATTCCTCAAATTATCCTTCCAATTAAAAGAATGGGAAAAGAGATAAATTGTGCAAATGGAAATAGTTCAAGGATTGAAACTCTCAGGTCAAAAAAAAATAATATTAGCTCCCACTTTTCTTGCCAAGGGAACACCCACTTCAGTTCCTCAGATGGTTTAAGGTCAGGCAGTGAGAATGGAGATGACAATGTTATTACCTAAAAAATGAGCTTTTATTTCCTACAGACAAAGGTAAGAAATACATTCTATCAGGGGAACATTTGAAAATTGAGATTTACATGTAGACCATACCAGTCCCCCCAGGTAAGAGAGGGGAAATCCCATAATAGCACAGAGAAGAACAGCATTACACATATTTTTTAGTTGACAGTGCACTACTGAAAAGTGAATGAGTCAAATCCAAGCAGAGCTAAAACATTAGCCAGATATATCCCATGAAGGAAAGAGTAATTTTCTGTCAGAAACTGCTTGATTTCTTTAAAAAATGAAAACACTATTAGGACACTTTTTAATTTTTAAACAACAAAATTTTTCTGAGCATTTCATCTGCTATACTGAATGATAATGTAAAAATACAAAACATAAAAGAGTGAAATATTAAAGGACAAATATTACTTCATCTCAGAGGTTCTCCAAGAAAATCCCCTCCACTGACATCAAAGAATCTCTCCTTCCAACTGACCTTTAAATCTAAAATCACAGTCAGAAGTGGATTCAACATCCTTAACAAACACATGAAATTTGTATTTCCCCTCTGGACTTGTAGAATACTCCATTAGAAAATCTTACCATAAGTCCCACAGTGAACTGCTGTGCCCCAAAAAACCCCCTCAGCCTTGTCCAGCTAAAACTCCACATTTTGGAGGGTGATTTCTCTTCTGCAATATCATATTCTCATGTAAAAAATGTCATCATTGTAACTGTATATCCTTCCTAGTACTTCCAAATGCCCTTCCACGACAATCGGCAGAAATCGAGTCCATTCAGGATACATCTGTACTGTGATGGAACAGAAGTGGCTCTAAAAGATGTTGAAATGCCCCATAACACGTGCTGAGGTTAATTTATGTTAACTAATTTTGGTGTGTTTTTGAGGACTGAGTGCCCATCAGCACTTACTGTCCATCAGGGGCACTCCTTGGGTGCACACTCCAGTTTCATTCCAAAGTGGGATAAACGGGGTGCTTATCTCCTCCAGTGCTTAAAAAAAAAAAACAACAACCAAACAAAATAAACCAACAAAAAACCAAAAACAAAACAAAAAGAAAAAAAATAATAAAAAATCCAGGGAGAAGTTGATACAGACTTTCTTGGACTTAAAATATATTTATTGCTGCAACTCACTCAGATCAAATGTTAGTCCTCTGCTATCACTGGAGTTGTGTAAGAGATGGGTATGATGTATCACCATTGCTTTCAAATTCAAATAACCTATTAAATTGAACACATTTTGGCTGCAAAACAAAAAAATCCATCCCAGGAATATAACGGAAGTTTTTAGATTCTGTCAGAATGACCCCAAGACTGTTTGTGGCAGGAAGAGGGAAGGAGCAGCTCACCACAGGCAGCCAGAAGGCTCAGCAGTGAGAGCTTCCACCTGCAGTGTGTGTGCACTGAAATCCCTGCTCACTGTTTGAAGTGAGGACTAAAAGTTACCTTGTCCTCCAGACTTTGCCTTCACTGCAGAGCTGTTCTCTGTCACGCAGCTGAAAGCTGGAGTGGCTCTTTGGGGACAAGGCAGTGACTGCAAACGCTGCCCCTGCTCCTGTGATGTGGCCACAGGCTGGAGCCTCTGCCTCTGCTCTGGGGCCACAGGGGCTCCAGCCACTTCTCACTTTGATCACAAATGTGGTCGTGGCGAGAGCTCCAACAAACAGACACATTTCTGCAAAAAACCCAACTCCAAATATTTTACTCACACTTTTTTCCCTTTAGTCCTGCTCGGGTCTAATGACTCTCTCACTGGCTGTTCACCCCATGGCTGCAGCTCACTGAGAGGTGTGGGAACAGCTTTGGGTGGTTCAGGGCACAGAGGAGCCTGGCACCTGCAACTGTCCTTAATGCAGGTGTGTCCATAGCAGGGGCAGCAGGAATTGCTGAATGTCCTTAGGAGGAAGGACAGCAGAGCCTTTGTGGGGACACTCTGGGAAGCCTCATCCCTGAGCTCTGCTCTGTTCAGTGCCATCCCAAACTGGCCCGGTTTGTCTTTCTGCCCTTCAGATGGATGTACAGCTGGGCTGGAAAGCAAAGGTCATTGACAGTGCAATCAGAGTGGAGGTGCATCCATAAGGAGCACAAGGCAGATCACAGAAGACTGCAGGATATGATGCTACATAAATTCAAATCCATACAAAAAAAAGGGATAAGAGAAGCTTTTGTTCCACACATAATCACCTATTTGCTTTCTGAGAACTATTTTGCATATCCAGTTATGGTGTTTTCTCATGAAAGGATTTCAATAAGTCATGCAAAAGTTCAGTATTTTGTGACTTTTATTAGGCTTTAATTTAACTGCTTCTGTGCACCCTCCTAATGGCTGAAGGGAAATGAGAGGATTTGTTATAACACATAACACGCTCAATTCTTTTCTTTCAAATTCATCATCTTTAATTTCACAATAAAAGTAATCAGAGGTGTGTTGTTTTAAAGGCTGCATTGTTCTCTGCTGCCTGTAAACAGGGATAACCTTGGGGAGATCTCTGAGCACTCTCTCAACGTGCTTTGCAAGAGTCGTTGCGTTAAGAGGTTTCTTTGTCAGTCCCAGCACAAAATGCTCTGGCCCAGTGCTCTTACTTTGGCTTGCAGACCTTTTTTGTGAATACAGGTGACTGGGTCAGGGAATTTAATTTAAATTTTATGACTATCTAAACCAACTGTTAATCAAGAAACAAACCTTCCATCTGCAGCTGAGGATTTACCAAACAAACACTGTTCAAACTGTATCTGAATTAATAAAGTTCTGAGCTGGTCTCTTAAATTTATTCTGTTTTACTTATGAAATCCATTTTACATTACACAGGTTACAGAAGTGAGAACCTGTGAAAAAAGGACACTCCACAACCTAAACTAAGCCAGAGTATTTTTTTTGAAAAGCTTCACGTGTGCAATTCTGCAAAATGCAAAGCATATTCCTTATTGCAAATAAATTAACAAAGTGTTACCATCATGTGTGATTTAAACAAATTGCTTTAACCAACCACAGAAAACAACCGAATGCTGCAAAATGCACCAATTCAGGGAAACATCTGTTTGGAACCTGAGTGTGCAATTGTTATCACATCAGTGTGAAAATCGATCAGCATTTCAAGGCAAAATGGAATTTGATTGAAAACACTCATATTTTTGAATGAAAGCTGAGTAATTTCTTCCAGGTGGTATATGGAAAGGGGAAATGGTTTCCACAAAAAATACTGAATACATTGCTGTGATTTGCATGTTTCATTACAAAGCTGTCTCACAAATGCCAAAAGAGAACACCACAATTTTGTTACAAACTATTCCCACGGTTTTAGCAACTAATTTTGCTTTGGGACAGTTTGTTAACTGAAGTCAGGTGACAATTTGAAACCTCCACAGAGGTTTGTGGAAAAGTGACCCAACAGAGTCTACATCTTACCTGGAAAATTCAGAGACTGAACACAAGTAAGAGTACTCCTGAATTGAATTCTACACTGCTCTGTGATCATAAATATACAACTTCCATAAGCATTTCTACTTGTTTTATGGATATTCTGGTATTGCCTTTCTAACTAGGCTATCAAGTTACTTTCCATAGATATTGTCCTATATGTTCAGCCCTTAAAAAAATGTGAATTTTGCATTTGAATCATTCTCAGGACATAACAGCTTTTTGGGCTATCTTGCTTAGCATTTGTTTTAATATTAAGAATTATGGAGCTAATTAAATCACCTCTGTCTTAGCCTTTCATTTTCTTCCCTTGCCCTTCTCAAGCTGAATAACTGCAAATTAAAATGGGAGTATTTCACTTGACAAATTTAATCCATCCATCTGTTCTAAGCTTTTCTGTCAACCCCCCCCCCAAATATACCTGCTGCTTTCCCAACAACAAGCACAGAGCAGAACCTGTGATGTGGAAATGAGCAGGAGATGACATTTGCCCGCTGGTCTAATGTGTTTTAGGTTTTGACACTTGTCTATCTCAGTTGTCAGCTCAGAAGTTATCTGGATTTGTTCAAAGATATTGCCATACTCACAAACAGACAACATGTTTCTCTCTTTATCACATCTGACACGCAGTGTAAGGCAATAATATGAAGAAAAATACTGCTGCTATTTTAAAATCTACTTAAATATCACTTCTTGCATTTCTGCCCAAAGGGGATGACAAGGTGAATTAATTTACTGGGGTTTCAAACCACTACGTGTCCCCTGATACTTGAGCCAAGCATCATATATAAGATTTTACACAGAATTTTAGAGTGGTCTGAGTATGCCACGTGTGTCAGAAGGAAAAGACCAAAAGGACTTCATAGTACAGCAATTTGTTTACCACCAGGTCTTGTTTTTCACACAAATATTTGCAATGGTTTCCAAATGTCATTGCACTGAGTTTTCTTCCGATGAAATTCCAAGCAGAAGGGGATCCCAGCTATGGTTCTACAGCTTCCAAAGCCACCCAAGGTGCCTGCTGGGGGAAACAGGAGCACCCACAGCACCCAAACTCCTCACTCTGATCTTACACCTCCACAGAGGGAACTGCAGATTGGCCAAGAGGCCACAAAAAAAATAAAGCTTTAACTGCAAATAATATAAATCCCACACACTTGGGCCCCACAGCCTTTCACTCCCAGGGGATTTTTGCTGTTCACTTGGCTTTGTCCTTCCACACTGAGCTACAAAACATGGTACAGAAAAATAAAAGAGATTGGGTGAGATACAGAAATCCCTTTCTGAGGGAATTTTGCTTCCATCTACCATTTACACCTTCACAACTTCTTCTGCCCTTCTTCCACTTGAGCTTGGGTTCATCCTTTGACTCAGTGGGTGCTGAGAGCTGGTCGTGCTCGCACACAATTTCTGCTTTGTAGGAGTTGTAAGAGAATAAACTCCATAATTCTCAATTAAAAAACCCCCAAACAACAAACCAAAAAAACCTCCCAGACAAACAAAACCAACATCCCAACACAAAAATAAACAAACCAAACCCCCAGCATGTTCCTGGGGTGAGAGTTTGGAATGTTCTTGCCTTTTAAACAACAGCAACAAGAAAAGCCTGATTAAAAGAAAAGGTCAATTTACAATCTTCACACAAGAAAGTCTTGGTGACTGAATGAAATAATCATAAATCCACAAGAAAACAAAGGAAGAAAACACTGGAACCATCTGCTCCTGGCAGAGGTAGAGGAAGGAAATTCTATCTTGAGCAATGTATGTAAGACCTGCTCCATTCAATAAGATTACATGAAATTCCTGGATCCCTGAAGCTCCTTACAAAGGTTTAGTGAGAAGCCTTTCTCTATTGCTCTAAAATGTCACAATCTTTTTTTATATATATTTCCCTATAAAAAATAGTGTTCTTTTTTTTTTCATATTGTCCTGAAGCTCAAAAAGCAACAAAACTTTTCTTTCAATATTTATAACAATCATGAGCAACTCAGCCTGCCATAATTCAATGTTTTTTCTGGCAAAATAAAACTACTTTAAGTGTGTTGGCAGTGTAAAGAACTAGATAATTGCAACAGTAGTAATCAGTGACACTCATCAGCACCATCATTACATGCAGCTTCAGCCTGCTTTGATAGGGAAGGTTCCTGATTTGAGATTATTAAAATAACATTAACTCTCCCTGCCTGGGTGTATTTCACACTTCACACACATTTTACTGTGGAATCTGAGCACCTCACAGTCATTTATAATTTATCTGCTCTGTGAGACACAAAAACTCTATTAGCCCCATTCCCACCTACAGGACTGAGGGACACTGAGAATGAGCCACTCTCCAATTTCACACGCAAAATTGTTTCCAAGAAAAGGTGTTAAAGTGACAAATGTGAGCCTTGGGCTACTCCCTCACTCACTGCCCATCCTTTCTCACAGACCCTTTCTACTGAGATTATGAAAATTTCCAATACACTACAAAATATAATGTTGGCTTTTCAGAGTTCTTATGACTGGCATAAAGGAATGCAAAATAGAACTGTATTTCTTATTCATTTGGATGTTTTTATTTTGAGTTGTATGTATTTTATTGTATTATAATAGTAGCACGAGGATCATAATAAAGTGTTTGAATGTGTCATTGATCCATTGTTGGTTGGGAGATAGAGTTATAACAGTACTTTAGCAAACAGGCATTGCAATAATAGATTTTTAATAGTAGTGCCTGGTTTTCCCTTTATGACTTAAGTGTGTCTTGGTTGCCCACTTTGAGCTGAGCTCCAGATGTCAATTTGGACTCAGACAGGACAATGTTGGGTTTTTAGTGCACGTCTCCAGTTCTAATTTAAAGAGGAGATGAGGGCAAAAGGTCCATAATCCATATGAAAAGGTATATTTGCAAGGGAGCTTCAAAGGAAACAGAATTTGTGACAAATACCTACAGAATGAAAGTGGAGGCACTCAGGGGTTTAAAAACTCCAAATGACATGAACTGTGCCTTTTTCTCATTGCAGTGGAACAGGGCCAGGCTTCAGGATGGATCCTTCCCTTTGCCCTCTCTGATGACTTATTCAGCAGGATGGGGTGATCCATCTTCACCTCTCCCAAGTAATATTCATATCATGGGCACATTCTGTTCTGCAGGATGATCTGTGAGCATTGCTTGTCAAATGGGCATCTATTATTCAGGAGCAATGAGAGTGGAATGGGTGCCCCACCTTTCTCTCATTCCCTATCACTCTTTACCTGCAAAGCTTTGACAGAAAAAGCCCTTTCTTATTGAGAGCTGCTTTTTGCTTAACTTCACCTCCAGATTTATAGCCACTTGCTGATCCCCCCAAAAATTTTCTGCTTAAAATAGACTCAAACCCATTTCTGCTGCAGAATTTTCAGCTTGATCACTGAGCTGAAGTCTGTCAGCTGCCCTGTTTCTCTGTCTGCTTGGAGATGTTAAGGACAAGAGGCATGTTAAGAGCAGCTGGTATCACGTGCTATAGGACATAGGTAAAAAAAAAATAAAAAATTACCCATTTGCACCTTGGTGAACGCAATGTATTATCTGGAACTAAAGAAGATCAAATAGCTAATGATAAAACACTCCAGATTAGAACCAAATGCTTTAGAATATATGAGAAGCCAACATAACTCTCCTCCAAGTCTTACTAAAGTTGTCTGTTATAGACAAGTGAAATGAGGGTATATAATTCCAGGAGTATAAATAGTCTTTCTTCTCTTACATCAATATTTTATGCTATTCATGAGGAATCAGTAAGGTATTACTAATTGCTTCTAGCAACACAGGTAAATTAAAGGCTGATCTATTAACAACATTAAAGCTTAAAGATTAATTCCTAGAAGCCACAAAATGTACTCATGTCAGAACTGAAAATGGAAATGTTAAAAAAAGAATTAAGGTGTTGGGCTTGTTTAGAAGCAAGGGCTTCATTGTGGTTTTAGGCACAGCCTTGAACAAAAGGCACTGTGTAAATGTAGCAGCCCAGAAATAGCTCTGGGAGACTTCGTGCCCCAGGCAAGTTCTACTCGACAAAGTTCTGGCAGGGCTGTGTAATGAAGTGTGATTTGTGACCAAAGTGCCCGTGTTCCTTGGGCAGACAAAGGCAGACGCTGTGCTCCCGCTGGCACAACCTGCTGGGCCCCGTGGGAAGGGCCTGAGCAGTGCCCTGAGCGAGGCGGGTTTGTCTAAGCCTGGTTTAACTTGAGTTAGCTGCTGGCACAGCAGGAACACCTTGGCAGCACAGCAGCTGCACCAGGGACTCTCTAGAATGCAGGAGACTGCAAAGATGGATAAATGAGCATCAGCAAAGGAAGGGACTGGTTTATAGCTCTTTCAAATCATCAGCAAAATCATAGAAAGGTTTGGGTCAGAAGGAACCTTAAAGATCATCCAGTCTTACCCCTGCCATGGGAAGGGACACCTCCCACCAGCCCAGGTTGCTCCAAACCCTGTCCAACCTGGCCTTGGACACTTCCAGGGATGGGGCAACCACAGCTTCTCTGGGCAACCTGTGCCAGTAACCCTGACCCTTCCAGGGCAGAGTCCTGGGACTGTTTCTTCCCCCATCCTTGTCCATGGTTGTGGGTGAACCGCAGGGTGCAACCTCCCAGCTGGATATTCTTAGCCTGGGTGACAGTGCCTATCATTTGGCATCTAGTGATGTCTCAGCTGTGTCTTTAGCAAACGTCATGTGAGCTGTGACCCAGTTCATTGCACAGAGCATTTCAGAGCTGCTTGGAAATGGAGTTATAAACCTGGCAGGAAATGAAGCAGAACCAAACTAATTCTCTTTGCTTTTCCTCAATGACTCACAGTATGGCAGATACAGCACGACAATTCCATAGCATTGGCTGCAAGAGATGAAGATAATAATGAAAAATGTACCCAATGGCAGATAGGAATTATTAAATAGTTATATAGCTCTGTGACTCTGCTCTAATGTCTGCCACAGATACAGCTGAGTGCTAAATGAAGCTCTTTTAGAAACAGTCTAAGGGAGAATTAATTACCCTGTACATGAAAAAGTTGAACAGCTGATGACATATCAATATGCAAATGATATCACAGAACAAAGGTCAATGTGCATATTTTACTTTAACATAATAAATAACTGCACACCTAATTACCATTACAGGTTTTTGGATAAAACTATTTGCATCTTCAAGAAGTACCAGCCTTACTTCCTACCTAGGCCAGATAAATAGGCTTGCTCTGGAAATGAGTTAATTTCTATAGAAATCCTGAACCACAACAAGTATTTAATATGATGAATATGATTTGGCCAATTTTAGGAAACAAACAAAAAATAGACAAATATTAGGAAAGAAGGGCTGAAGTGTTGCCTGATTCAAAAATTCTCCCCAGCACCCACCTCCCACCCAAGCAACAGAGACTGGAAGTGTGGAATTTTTAGAGATTACATTCCTGGTTAGACCAGGATTGCTCAATGAAGTGTCAAGGTACAAAATAAGGTATGAATTTAGAAGAAGCATGAAATGAGCCACAGATATTCCAAGTACACAAGCATAAAGGTTCATTTAAAAAGAAAAAATATTAAGAAAAAACAGGAGTCCAGAAATAAATTAAGTTTATCCTCTGTGCATATATGTAGTTTCAAGTGAATATTTCATTTCATATTAAATATTTAAAAGCATTAATAACTGATGGAATTCGGATTTTGAATCTACAAATATCTTTTGACTCATACATGGTAAAAATGTTTGCTACATTAGATTAAGGTTTATTTTGTAGAGGAGGGGATATCTATTGTCATTATTCATGCTATTTGCATACTGGGAGGATAACCACAAGAAAATAAGCACAGAGCCAGATCCCAGACACATGGAATTTACCTCAACTTCAGCAGTGTTCTATGAACATTGTTCAGATATGATTTATGGTCATCTGAAAAGCATTCCAGAAGAAAAGACAAAAAAACTTGTGCTTTGTGGAGAGATTTGTGGAGCCTCTGCTGGGTTTCTGAAGACATCTCTGAGAGCAGCTGATCAAAGCTAATGACAGATTAATCACATGCTCTCTAAGATACATTTACAGGTGAAAAATGACCAGCCCTTCATTCCCAGCTACTCAAAATGAGGTATTGAGTTGATATCCCAGCAAAGCAACCTCTAGAACAGCAACCAGTGTGAGATATGTCAATAGGCAAAGAGACAAGGAAAAAATAATTTGATCTTTGTCCAAAGCAAATAAAAACCAAAGGCCCACTGTGACAAGGAGGAAAAATAAATCAGATTGACATCTCTTAGTGAAGTACAATTTTCTCGTAATGTGTCTGTTTAAGCCAAAGCTATGACAAAACTGAAATGTTTATATGAAATCATGCAACTGTCACCAAGCTGTTCATTTTGATGGAAAGAACATGCAATGCCTTTCATTCTAATATTTTCTAAATAGAGTATTTCTGGCTTTCAACTTCCACCTTTTTGCCACTGCCAAATTTCCCATCAGACTGCAACAGAATGCAACCCTTAGAAAGTCGTCAATTTTAATTGCAACACTCTTACTCTTTTTTGTTTGTTTTTTTTCTCTTTTTTTTTTTATTCCCTTGATTTTTGTCCTAATGAAGCAATTAGTCCCTGCTGAGGTCAGTTATATTTGCTCACAAACAGTTTTCTAGTAAGTTCTCAAGGAGATACATAGAGAAAGTCAGGTAAAGTGATGTTGATCTTCTCCCACTAGACCAGAGCAATCACTGCACACAATAAGCAAAGACCATCACCAGTAGCTTTTATAAAGCTCCTTTTCAAGCCTCTTAATCAGAGAGAAACAATTAGACAGTATCTTCACTGTTTTGTCCACTGTCCTATCTCAGTACACCTTAAAAACCTGTTTGTGCTACCAAAGTTTTCTAAATTGACTAATTAAAATTAGTTTTTAATCCCTCATTTTTATTTTTTTTTCAATTGAGTTTTGCTACACTAAAACAAAAGATGCTGCAGAAAAGAAGCTCCTCAAAGGCAGATGTAAAACTACCAGAACCATGTTGGATAAGGGAAATAAGTGTTTGGAAACTTTAACAAATTAATTGGTTGAGGTAAATTTATGCCATTTGCAACAATCCAGCAATCAATTATGATGCATAATCTTCACTGAGGTCTGTAGATTTTCCAGCAGAGTTAGCAGGACAGCAAAGAGAATATTAATGACAAATTTTACATAACACTGATAAACTGGTTCCATTTGCTGCATTTCAATATTGAAGGAATATGAACTATTTTATTGTTGACTGCAGAGACAGAGAAGTGTTGGAGTTTATTAGTACAGAGTTGATGTTTTTTCTGCTCAGGCAGTTCCTGCAGAGACATCCACAAAATAATCACCAGTTCAAGGCCAGGTTGGGTGGGGCTTGGAGCAACCTGGTCTAGTGGAAGATGTCCCTGCCCATGGCAGGGGGGTTGGAACAAGATGAGATTTTAGGTCCCTTCCAACCCAAGCTATTCTAGGATTCCATGATTCTACAAAGTTGTCCACCAGAACAGTTCTCCCAGTCCAACAGAAATGTCCATACCCTGTTGCATTTGCACGGCCAGACAGAACCCAAACTGCTGCATCTCAAACTGTTCACTTTTTTGGATGAGTAAAACACTTGCAAAATAAGTGTCAAAGCTGGTCATGTCTGGTGTCAAAGACAAAGCTGAGGCACAGCCAAACACAGTCTTCAAACCCACCCTCTCACTGTGCAGCCATGGACTATTTGAGCATTTTTCATTATTTTTTCCTAGTACAACACAACCCACTAACCCACTTGTTTCTGGCAATGTCTTTGTGCTTCAGAGTACCCAGTTCAGACCACACTCACACCACAGGGATGAAATCAATACAAAACCCCAAGAGCTTAGATATATGTACATGGATATCCCTATAAATTACTTCTAATTATAGCAGCAGACCATTTTATTTAGAGGCTTTTCTTAGATTAAGATTCCAGCAAGTTCTGGTGTTGCTGTAATTTAGGTAAATAGCACTTGTCAGCAGCAGACAGCTAATAAAAGTAACACTAGAAAAGAGGAATATATATACTTTTTTTTCCTTATTGCTGATTTTTTACATGTATGGCTGCTTTTCCAGGTCTCTGTTGCAATTTAAACATCACCTGACAAGACTGTGCTTGTGCTGCTCCATCACTCTAACCGGGAGCACGAGACACGACAGCAAACACCTGCAATAACCATCCTTTTTTAGCTCAACATTTTCAAGCACCAGGAGAGATTATGGAAAATAACTTTTTGCTGAAGTAAAGGTTCACATAATCTTGGGCAATGTTTTCAAGTAATTGCCTTAACACTGAAACATCTGTTGGCAGTAAACATTCACGACTGATGCCAGCTCTGAAACTGAGATCTAAGGTTTAGCTTTTCATATCTACCAAGATTTTTTTTTTTTAATTTAACCAGTCTGTCCATTTTTAGTCATCTAAAAAGTATTGCTGTCAGGTGAGGTAAGGTCAGAAAGTTGTTCTAGCTCTTTCTGAGAATCAATTGAATACCATCACCCCCTGCCAGTCCTGGGAGATGTACCTTGGCTTCAGGTCTGACAAACTGCTCTTCAGTTTCCAGCTTGCCTCCTCCAGGCAACGTTTCTATCTTTCCAACATTTTCTGCATCAGAACCCCCCCAGGTAACTTGCTTCCTGTCTAATGACTACTTGAGAGGATTCACAGTTACAGAAAATCAATGTTTTAAATGCTACTGAACAATGCTCTCAGAATCTCAAGGTGACTGGTTCAATCTTCACTGATTAAACATGACACAGTATCATCAAAGGAAGCTGAAAAGTTGTTCTTTGCCTGTTTTCTTGAGCCTTTTCAGACAAAGCATCTCATCATTTCAACCAGGACCACAGCCTGAGCTCCAAGAAGACAGTGGGAGCTTTGCAATGCATTTTGAGTGGAAAGAATCCAATTTGTTGAAAGTCTCAGGATTATCTACGTGGAGTGAAATGTTTCCAAACTGGTGAATGGACATTCCTTCTGGAAGAAATATATTTGAAAGTAGAACATGTGTAATAAGAGATATAGAATAGCTGTCCACTAACCTACAAAGCTGTGGGGTATTTTTCTGCAATCTACTTATTACAGCTAAGCCCAAGTCAGAAGGGAGGAGCCAGGACTCCCTCTGGAAGGCAGTGCCTTTACCTCAGGCAGCAGCACAGAGCAGGAAGCAGCATGTCTGATCCAGCATTTTTTGCTCTCCCTTGCAGTGAATACTGACACAGTTTTTGTGGGATGTGTTTTAGAAGCTAAGAATAGAAAATATAAATATAAACCCAGAGAAAGGACTACCATGGGGTTTGCAGATCCTGGTAATGAAATAACAGCATGTAGTGCCACCTTTGTCACTGCCCTTTGTGGTCATTGCTCAGGAGAAAGCAGCAAAGCCTCAAAGAATCAGTTCACACCAACTGTATGAGTGAATTTCCTCAAGAAAGAGCTCCAAGTGGACACAGGTGCCTTCACATACCTTTCTTAGGCACTGGATTTTTGATTTGCCATTCTGAAGTTTGGCTTTTCACAGGCCAGTTGTCAGAAGATTCTCCAAAGATATAAATACTAACAACTTAAGAACCCAGACATTTTATTTCATCAACTTCTCTGCATCTAAAGCATCAAAATCAGAGTTTCTAGATAACTTTCCTAAGGAAATATGGCTGCTTTTAAGTCATTATAGTGTCAGTGATTGTATGATTATTTAAATGTAAAAATACCTCTTCAAATAAAAATGGCAGGCTGTCAAGTTCACCTGCTGAGAAAAAGTATTTTGAAAAAACAATATACAAGAAACTACAATTACAGGACATACCTTTTGTATTCATATGTCTGAGCTGTGCAGTTACAACAACACCCCGAGTGCCTCAGGATTTGAGCCTGCCAGCACAGAGAACTTGGGTGGTGCAAGGAAGAAAGCTTCAATTATGCCCTACAGCTTTATTAAAAGCAATGTCTATAACCTTCAGAAGCCCTGAGTGTGTGATGTACAACTCCAGCCTGAAAAGGTCATCCTTTTTTTCATTTTTCTCTCTTATTTGCCATTGCTTTCTTTTCAGTAAGCAAACATAACACTCATACATGAGGAGGTAAGAGAAGAAGCTCCAGCAAGAGCCAACGTTGGACTCCTCAACCTTTTGTTCTTATGAACAGAGGGGGCAGGACTGGGGCAAGTTTACCCACGCTGTTCTCCACTGTCTCAATAATGACCCTCAACCCTGAAAGCTGCCTGATTCTCACAGAAAGGTCGGCAAGAGGAGAAGTTTGGGAGACAAAAGGTTTTCTCAGTCATATTCAAATGTAGAAAACTAGTCAGATGTTTTCAATACAGTTGAAAGAGCTGCTGTATTTACCTTTTCTAAAGGTCTCAGAAGGCAGCCAGAAAAACAACCTGAATGATGGAGGATGTCTTGTTTGAGGAGATCTGCCTCTGTCTTCCACCTCTAACAGGGGAAGCACCTGGCAGGGGTGGGCTCTCTATAAACACTCCATCCCCTTTCTGGGGGTGGCAGGACTGTGTTTAATCACAGGGTTGCTGAAAGGAATCCTCTGAGAGACCTTGTCAGGCAGCTCAAACCACTCGGAGGGTGTGACAATATGACAGTGACAGTTGAAAGGAAAGGTGGCATTAGATCAAATGCAGCCCTTCTATTAACACACGTTCCTCCAGTACAGCCAAAAATCTGTGCCTTAACACAGCAGACAAAAATGTTCCACTAACCCAGAGCAAAGTTCCTGAATATCTCTAGGAGAGTGGGGGAAGAAAAGAAACAGGAAAAAAAAAAGAAACAGAGAGAAAAAAAAAAGTCTTTTCTCTGCAAACAAATAGTTGTAGATGACAACACTTAATGAAATTAAACAACCCACATTTTAAACAAAACAATCAAGTACCCGGTTTCACTTCAAAGAAAGATGACTTTGAAGCCTTCAAATTACAAGTAGAAAACCTCCTGGGATCAGGCAAGTCCACAGAGTACAGTGAACTACTTTTAGCAATGTTTGCAAGTTCATTTGTGCATAAAAGCAGTCAGAGAAAAAGGCAAATGTTGCAAACATGAAACAAATTAGCAGAGTTTATCAGTTTGCGTTTTTTTAATGGACAAAGAATGAAACTCTGCCTCATCAGCCACGGCTGGAAGGACTTATTTAAACAGAATTACAATGCAGGGGAGTCAACTCATTACCAAGATCAAAACTCAATGAGAAATTTTGAATAGTTCAAACAAATGATGTGTTTATCTTCTACTCTGTAATCTCAATACTTGTCTTTGCCTCCTGGAGGACCTGAGAAGAAAGGCAGAATGAGAGTGGTATGGAACATTTACAGGTACAGTCTAAGGTCAGTCAGAGCTGTGGCTGAATTCCTTCAGTTCACAAGAACCTGCAATTCTTCCTCTGGGGATGTTCCAAAGATCAGAAAACATGACAGAGCAATAAAGACTATTCATGGCCTTTATTCTGACCGTTCCAGTTCCCTGTTGTAGGAAGAGGCTACACACACACCATTCAGAGCAGCCTTATAGAATTGTCTCAAAGACACAAATTCTGACAAATTCTGACACAAATTTAGAGCACAGCAACTTCCAAAATAATTTGTGATAAGGCAGAAGAGTAGAAAGAGGGATGTGAAATACTCTGAGAGGATGTTTTACATTATCACACAATAAAAAAAAAGCCTAAACACATTTCATCTGGCATTGCCATGTCCTGTAACTCACTTATGGGCATCTTGTACCTTTTCCTATTGATCTGAATTGAAACTTCAGATATAAAAAGCTCAGGAAACAAATCAGGCAAAATTTATCCCTGATGCAATCCTATTATCTGCAGATGAATTTAGGCTGTTTTGTTAATCTCATTCCTACCTCTGCCTTTTCCCTCCTCTAAATAAATTCTAAAATAATCAGTTTTGCTGTTCTTTATTGCATCATGCAATAGAAGCTTTTTAGATGTTATTTTCTTGATGGACAGGGATGCAAAGGATTTTAAAATAGTGTGTAATTCTCTTAATTCCATGTGTGCATAGAGTAAAAGGTATCAAATTTATATTTTAAACTCTTATCCTATAACAGGCCTTTGTGACAAGACAAGACCTTTAAAGGCTTGATGCAAATCAGAAAGAATATGTTGCTACTTTGATTTTGGATTTCTATCTAAAATTTAGCTTCTCTTTTCTCTTCACCTGGAACACAGACCTCAAGAAATTTCAACAGTTTTCCTTAAGAAAACAGACAATTTTGTCCATAAACACACTCAATCCTTTTTCTCTATGTACAAGCATCATTTACAAGCCAACTAGCACAAAAAATATGGTCTATATAGTAAGAGAAGCTTCCAGGCACTGCAGTAATGCAAATAAATAACAGCCCACACAAAATAATGTGAGTAAACACAAATTCTTACAAACAGTGAATGATAAACACTTAAATAACCTTCTCTGCTTAAAAATCTCTTTCAACTGTGATTTATTACACAAACATGTTGGTTGGCACAAAATACAACATAAGTTCCTAACTTTGACATAATACACATCACGTGAATTATGTGTATATTTGGCAAAATGCAGAGGTTTCCACATCCTTTATCCCTACCAGAGGACCTTTTTTACTTTATTTGGCATCACTAATTAAAACTATAGTGCTCCAGACTCCAAGGAAGTTTAAATGATTAATATATTCTGATTACTTTTCCCATTTTTTTCCCACCACCTTCCATTAGGAATTCTCCTAATAAAAAACTGGTTTAAACTTAAATTACACATTTTGCCCTAAAAGTTTTCCACCTCAAAGAGGCAATTTCCTCACAGCACTGCAGTGTGAGGACTCCAAGGGCACAGTTCTTTCTCCTTTGCAAGGCTGAGCCATCTTGGGCAATTATTAATAACTCTCTTAAAACTATTTATTTAGAAGAGCTCAAGAATCCAGGCCAGACCATTCTTTAAAGAAATACTTACTAAAACACCTGCTAAACAAAGAGGATTGAAATTTAATAGTTTAAAGCATCTTATCTGCTTTTTCCATGCTGTAACGTCACTGTCTGTCTTATCACAAACTAAACACTGAGCAAAGAAAACAAGTTTTTTTCCCCTTCTGTGTTGATTCATTCCAGAACACTGACAATCAATTAATTCCAAAGAAAGGAAGAAAGAATTGGTTGCAGTATGATGAAAGGGACCTATTGCTTCAAAGGAAAGAAATAGTGCAAATAAAGATGAGCTGCACTTTTTTGTCCTTGGTCACAGAAGGAAACCAAAGGTCATAAGACTGTGATGGTATTTGCTTATGGCACACTGGAGTTAGAGCAGTGGCCTTAAAGAAAGCTGAAGGCACATGGCTAAAAACAAAACAAAAAAAAAACCAAGCCACAAATTTCTTGTAGCACAGCCTTGATGCTACTCACTGACAAGATAAAATAGTATTGGTGAGCAGTTGGAATCTGATTTATCGTTATAACAACGTAGGTCAATGTTATAATTGTCTCATCTGGTTAAAACAAATAGACATTGGAAACCAGGCTGGAGATAGTCTGAGAAATAGAACTTTATCTTTAGGCAAAGGACAGAAAGGAGGTGCTGAGGAAGAGTTTAGTATAGTTCAGTATAACAGGAATATTTTTATTCTTTTTATAAAACAGCTGTTATTGAAACACATTAAAAATCCTGGACTATTGGTTTGATTTTGCTGTAGGTAGATCATGTCATTGTCATTGGGAATCCTCTGGCAACTGAGAGAATATTTCCCTGTTCAATATTTACATTACTCCCTGCAATATGCAGAAAATACCAAAGAGAACAACCCCATTAAAAGCGAGGTGTGAAGGGTTGAACACCACAAGTAAAAATGTTACTGTGGCCCAAACACAAGCCCGAATTTCATGCAATGTTCCTCACTGATGTGAATGAACAGGGTGAAAATATGGACAACACTTGGGAAAACCAGTCCAGAAACAGAGAGAGGTAATGTCAGTGTCTAACACCTCCTAGTTGGAATTTCTCACTTCTTTAGTGGCTACATTTGTTTATAATTTGATGTCTAGTCTCAGGTCTGGAAACTGAGACTTTTAGTGTTGAAAGTTCCACCTGTTTTACTAACACCATCATGCAATTTTGTAATAAATAAATAAATTTTATTGGTTGTGTTTCACTGATAGTCACTCTTCTGTATTTAACCTTTTTGATGACTTGCCCAATATGTTTTTGCCTCAAAGACACTGAAGTTTATCTATTATTAAAAGTAAATTTTATCCAAAGCAAAAAATAATTTTCCTTTGGAAAGAAATTTCACACTTGCTTCTTTTTTTTCTGGACCACTAAAAGATTATTAATGAATTTTACAATGGAACATCTCTAAGATAAGAAAAGAAAGTTATATTTCCTATGGTAAACCCCAAATATATGTATTTGAAGAGACATCCACATGCTTGTAGATTAGTTAGACTGAAATAATATAAGTCAGGAAGGGTGATATCAACTTCTGTTACAGCATAGAAGTACCCACTTAAACTCTAAAATAAGAATTTAACAGCATATGAACTTGGATTTGAGCCTTTTCACTAATCCAAGTTTAGCCCAGCACTGGAGGATGCAGAGAACCCAATTAAACATATCAGTTAATCTGCAGTTCTCCCTTACAGGAGGACACCAGTGGGTTGATGATCCTCTAATACTTCCCAATGAACAACTGCAGTAAGACACCAAGGGTCAAAGCTTGGAGTTCTGTGCAGCAAAACAACAGGAAATATGGTCTTTGCATCCCCCTGACAACAAAAAACAAAGTGGTTTTCCCCTCTCTGCAGCAATGGCACTGCCTGCAGTTGTCTGGAGCTACAACCAGCAAGAGTCACTTTAGAATGGGGAGCTGCTTGAGCTGGAGGGTTGCAATTCTGTTCCCTGAGTGTTAAATCTCTTCCCCATTCAGAGGTAAACGTGGCATCCTGGGAGATGAGAACAGAGCCTCTGATTTTGGTGTGATACAGCTGTTTAATTCACTGCTGCTTGGCCTCTGAGGACAAACTGCCTTTGCCTTTCCAAGGAATTAGCAGGGCAGAGAATGGTGCTGCACTTTCCTCACCACATTCCCTCTAAACAATTTTGCAGTGGTTTGTAAGAGCTGTCACCTTTTATTCACTACATCCTCCTGCAGAGCACCTAAAGGATTGAAGTGAAATTCTATATAACACAAAGCAGGGTATGTGCCTACGAGTGAAGAATCATCCCGACAAATTATTGATTAATACCTCGCAGACACACTATAAATGAGCTGTAATTTATCAGGACACAGTGACAGAGCCTTTGCTTTCTTAAAGCTCATCTTCTATTCACTCTTCTAACTTCCTTTTGGCTAAAGCAATTTCTTGAGTTCATCTTCAGCCAAGTGTCATCTGTTCTCTCCCATAATCGTTACCCTTCTCGCTAATTAGTAAGGTTTAGCTTCCTCCTGTTACACACTTAATTAACTTCTCCACCTTTGGAAAAGCAATTTCCCCCAAACGAATTACCATCATGACTGTTTCATACAATGAACTAGTTCTAAGTATAGTCTTCAAATGAAGCAGTGCTGCTCAGACAGACAGGGAAAGGGGCAGAAGACTTTCTGAAAGTGAACTGGCTCCATAGGGATGGCAGAGATAACCACACAGAGGGAAAACTCAACATGAAAACACTTGTTCCACGTGCCACCAGGAGGAACACTCTGGCTAAGGCAAAAGAGAGAGATGAAAAATAGCTATTGTGGGTGGCAAATGCTCGTCTCCAACATTCATGCAATTGCTTCCTAGTCCTTTAATGTTTTTAGCTGCATAATAACAGGGAGTGTAACTGAGCTCAGAGCTCCATTTGAACAGGTTTGTAGCAATAAAAACCTCTGCTGAAAGCTTGCACTTGATAGGGGAGACAGCAATAGATAGAGGGAAATCAAGTAGTCACTGCTTAAATGAATGGCAAATACTTGCACAGAACCAAATGTGAGCCCCTGGATTTCCCTTCCAATCTCTTACCTCCAAGACATGCTGCCTATCAGGACGTTACTAAATTCTTGCTAACAGTAATCACACAAGGACAGATATCAAGTTAGTTCTTCCTATTAGTTATTCCTTATAAGATGTAAACCAGAAGAAAAACAAATGTGCTTTATTGATACAAATTTAAACAACAACTTATGGACTCACAATGCCCATCATACATTCCCTGAGATGTCTTCAAACTCCTACTAAAAATGGAAAAAATAGACCTACCAGTTTCTGGATCTCATCACTAGCACAAAAATCCAGAAATCACCAAAATTAGAAGATTTAAAGATGATAAATGCCATGACAGAAAGACACCAAATGTCCCTACTTGTTTGTTGAGCCACAAGGAAAGCACCCATAAGAAGTGATAGAAGTTTTTAGGTGTTGGCTCTATTTGGAAGAAATCATATGGACAAATCTTTGTCTTGTATTTCTCCCCAGACAGGACCATGGATTTGGTTTCTCTCACACTCCCCAGACTCCTACCTGTGGCTTATTAAATGCTAACAGTTTAGAGTATTGAGAAATGTGACTGACATGATATCCTAATAACTTGTATTTTCTCAGTAGGCATTAGGAGCAAATAATGCTTGCAAGACCTCCTCAGATGCACATTTTAGATCATCATTATGTTTATTTGTCATTGTTAGCACTTATCAGGCAGGTGAGTTGGAAAATGATTGCTTCACAGAATTCAAATGCTAATTGTGAATAGAGGATCAAAATGTTGAGTGCTTGAAGGATTTTTTTATTAGTATTAATGTGTTTCTTACATCCTTTTCTTACAATTTAACGTTTCTGTCCTGCTGTGTTGCTCCAACATTCATTGTTCCCTGGCCACTTGTGAGAAACAAGTGGTGCAGTGAGTGATGCACATAGACATGAGGCATTATAAGTGCAGGTGGGTCCTGCCTTCAGCTGCTTGGACTTGTACATATGCAAGGTACATGCCCAGTGTAATTACAACAGAGGGTGTGAAAAGGAAAACAGTGATTATTTCCCACTTCTCATGGTCCTGCTGACTTTTTTTTCAATATTCTAAAAAAAAAAAAAATAAAAAAATAAGGCTCATCTAAGTGCCTCCTCCCAGCTTTCTGTCCGGGAAAATTGTTATTTATCTGTGATTTTGTCTACCTTAATCTCCTCAAAAATCAAATAAGCTTTTCTTGGCTTTATATAACAAAAGGAAGAGCAAGGCAGCCTTTTTCAGATGTTACTGTATTAAGATTTTTAATAATTGAGGACTGAAAATCTCCCAACATCAAAAGCTGTACCTGTTATGTATCATGATTGATTCACACAGGGACTAAGGCATCTATTTAAACACCAAGGAGATGAATAGTGCCTGGGGAGATCAGACAAAACCCCCGAGGCTCAAACACACCACAGAGTCCCATTTGGTTTAGGAAATTCCCAAACTTCAAATACTTTAAGCTGTGAATGTATTGGGAGATGTATCATATAATGCTCTTGGGTCACTGTCAGAGGCAGAATACTGGGGCCACTTTCCTGCTCTTACTGGAGCAACATATCAAGATTTATGGTGAATTCTTTATTCCATAAATTGTTTGAATTAAAAATTAGAAGTCTTTCCAGTGGAAGTGTTCTGGCTGAACAACAAATGATGGATTTTATGGTGAATAAAGAGTATAAATTTGACAGTTTAGACTAAAAAAGCAGAGCAGCTTCATTTAAACTGTGGAAAGAGGCATCCTCTGAATCTGGAATAGGGGGATGTATTTGGTGCTCATGGTGTCCACCCCCACCTTCACTTCCTACCTGCAGATTGAGGTTTCCTTTGGGTGGAAATCCCATTGTATGATGATAACTGCACATCCAGAACAGGAACTAGTTAGGGTAGGCATTTAAATTTCCCAGTGTCCCTGAGCATTTGTCCTTTTGCTCTTAAAAGCTGTTGCCTGATAAGTGCTCTGTGACATCTCATATGACACAAAACACTCAAGACAGACAAGTCAGGACACACATTCAGCTTTTCAGCCTCAATGTAACTGTAAATGCCACAAACTGAGATACTCATCAGAAAATGAGTTTGGAGGTTCCAGAGAAGGAATCACCACAATAATTTCTCTGTTACTTCTCCTATAGTACAGTGCTCTGACAGCCTGTGGGAATCCAGCAGGGAAGAAGAGAGATTAGAAAATAAAAGGAATATTTTACATGGCAGTTGAGTGCAAGATACTTGTTAGTTTAGCTGCAAATAATTATTCTAACAACTCTAATTAAGGCAATTAAAACGTACAGCTTTTAATAAATAGTAATTTTAAGCAAAACCTTTTATGTCTACAGCCATTTCCTCTTGTTTGTGCTTCAGTTCTTACTTAACATTACTCATTTGCTAAATCATGGGCAGGTAGAAAGGTGAAAACTTAAAGGCATAGTTTTTCTGCTGGCAATCCACATATTAATGAAAATAAGAGGTAGCAGTTCCTCTTTTAATGCAAAAAAACCCAAAAAAACAACCATACCCAAATGCTCTATTACTCTATTCCAGTTGTCCTATATCCATCCACCAAAGAGAAGGGGAGGAAAAAGGTGTCACATTTCTTTAAAAAAATATCAGAATTCAAATAACCTTTTTTTCCCTTTTAATTAACAAGATACAGTAGGCCACCAAAGCTAGGAATGTGAAGTTTTAATTAATCACATTGAGTTTAGCTAATGATCTTTTCCAACTCACCTCAAGGCCCAGAATGTCCCAAAGCAAGAGGATGATAATAAGATCCATATGGATCTTAAGATCACCACTGAACTTGTTCCAGAATATTATCAGAAACACAGATGGGGTTTCTGGATGTTACAGAATTCCTTCCTTCTGCAAACATCCCACAGGGCACTCCTAGCTGCAGAATTCATGCACTGGAATGTCAGATGGAGCTGCTCAAGTAACAAATGCACTGATTTGGGGATCTCTCCTTCCCTCTCCCTCCCCAAAAGAACACAGAAGTTGTGCTGTAGCTCATGGGGCCATTTTACTTGTTAATATTCATATCCTTTGGTCACCAGAGAGGATTTTCATATATTCCAAAGGTTTTGGAGGATCTCCATCTGAGACCTGGCCCTGCACTGTTTCACCTGTTTCTTATTCTAGTTCTTTAACACATTTGTTTCTCTAATTGTGAGATATAAGTAGTTCAGGATGGATGTGATGGCAGTTGTATAGCACAAAAATAGAGCCAATGGAAAGGAAACCTCACAGAGTCACTCACTGATGGGGAATTATTGATCTGGTAAATATTTGGTGATGCTCTGTATAAATCAGAGCAAGCCAAAGAGCTCATTTGTCAAGATGCTGGAAAGGATTCCATGTAACATAAAAGAAAACAGTTATTTGAGAACAACTTAGCAACACATCCTCCCTTTCCACTTTCCAGGAGGGACAGTCTAGTGAAAATTTAGATCCTCTTCTTGTAGACTAATTGCACAACTGTGAATTTTTATTACAAATCGTTTCTTATCACAGAAAAAGTGAGAAAATTGTTCCCAGTCAGATGCAACATTTAAGAACTGGGGAAAAGGAAAAAAATACATATATTAAAAACCCCCATACAAATACCTACATGATTTGACTGGAAAATAGAGCTGCCTCTCCAAATCTATGACATTTGTCTTTGAGGACTGTTATTTGTAGGTCTTCTCTTCTGTGCTGCACGACTGAACATTCAAGAATGAGACCTTTAGACTCAAACATGACTTAACCTGATAAATTTCTAACTCAATTTACAGCAGCATCCTGCATATGCTAAACCCCATCTAACTTTAATATTTAATGAAGAAATAAACCTGCCAGGAGAATAAATTTACAGCACATTTAACGTACAGCATCTTAGAGGTGTCCGTCCAGTAGGTTTTGCTGTCGAGACAAGGTTTTAAACTGCCAATAGTTGAAAAGTAGTAATTTTTCATTGCATTTCATTCCTGAGCTCTGCTCCTTTTAAGAGACTCCAGGCTGTCAAGGTTAATTGAACCCTCAGGGCCCTCCCAATGACTGCACTCATTGGGGCTCTGCTGGCTCCAGGCTCAGCTCCCTGATTCCTTTGCTCTAAATCTTGTCTCCAATGATCTTTTTCATAAACATAATTTCAACTTTCATCTCGACAATTATGATCTGCTGATCTGATTCTCTGATTCAGTCCTGTATCTCTCCACCCAGACTGAAATCTCTGTCTCTCTGGCATTTTATGGTCAGCTTAAAGCACGATACTCAAATAATAAGGAGCAGGGGAAGAGACAGCTGGAATTTTCTTTCTGTCTAGACAGCACGACCTCCACCTGTGGGTGACATAACCACTAAAACTCTGTTGCCATCAAGCATTTTAAAGCCTGTTCCTCACAACAGCCCCAGAGGTATTTGACAGAGCTCTTGGCTCACCTGCCTCACCTTCCCATCTCTGGGAACACTCATGGCCACTGTCTGTTGGCTTCTTCCTTCCCAGCACTTGTTTTGGGGGCAGAACAGCACAATGAGTGTGTTAGTCCATCCCTGGAAGATGCTGCTCCCCATCAGCAGCCACAGAGGGTTCTGCCCTCTTTGGAACCCCGTGGTCTCACACCTCAGCAGCTTCACTAAAGCCAAGTGCTTTTATTCAGGTGTTGGGATAAGCAGCAAGGAAAAAAGATCATAAAAACCGAACAAGCTACGCTGGTATTTGGTCTCATCTAATTTTATGCTTCACTACAAGCAAAATTAGCAAAACTTCTCTGCTAAATTAGTCTAGCACCTCTAAACCAGTTTTAGTCTCCAAGTGCAGGTGCTTCACTTGTGTTTAGAGAACAGATTTTCCTTTAGGAAAATTGACTTCTACAGAACTTGAGTGTTCTTTCTGAAACAGCTTTTCAAAATCAAGTTTTCTGTTGGAATTCTGGTGCAGTGAACACAACTCTCTTTTGGCTTCTTTTTGACATTGAGAAAGAAACAAATTCTTCAGTATTGGTCTATTTAGCAGAATAAACTCCACTAGCTGATGATATATATCCAATGGCTTCTTTTTTCACGTCTAAGGCATTCAGACTCCTAAGACAGAATCATTGCTGATGGCCTTAAAAAGGACACATTTTCTCTCAAAATTTTGCATAAATAAATTCAACTTGAGAGTCACAGCCAGAATATTCAGGCTTGAAAGTTAAACTGAAAAAGGGGAAAAAAAACTAGAAAGAATGGCACAGTCATTAGAAGTCTTTCTATGGACATCAGTGAGCTCAAGTGGTGCTCTGAAGTGGTAATCTCTAACTTAAATTATCCACTCACTATTATTCCCATGAAATTAAAATATTAAGAGCAGCTTCTCAATTCAGAAATAGTCAAGTGCTTTATCAAAATGTATTAAAAATCATTGAAACTACCCCAAAGGAGGAACTTCCAGGTCTGCTTTCCATGCATTTATATAGTTACACTTTTCAGCACTCTGATATTTGAACCTTGGGTAGAGCATAATTGAGGGACTGAACAGAGAGATTAAAGTCAGTTTTGCCAGTTTGACACCAAAGGGAACCCCCACACTAGAAATCTGTACCATGACTGGAACCATCACCTTTGTGTGTTCTCTCTGGGGCAAGAGGGTGTGGCTGATAAACCTGACACACACACACCATATTGGAGCAAGGTGAGAAATGTAGTTTCAACTCTTCCAGACAAGTTAACACATGACCCAGTAGCATCTTTTTCCACCTTTCCTTACAAATGGGAGATGTACTACCAATTTGCTTCGATGCTTTTAATCATGGTCTGACTAAAGCTGTAACATCCCTGCAGAAGCAATTGAGTCCTTGAATTATGCAAGAATAATTCCCCAATTTCTCAGAATATCCATTGCCTTGGGTCCACTTTCCCCCTCAGGTAGTCTTAACTATCTTTCAGAGATGCCATCCATACAAGGTGTCCAAGTTTCAGCATTTCCTCAGTTTGTTCAAATATTCATATTTCTTTTAATCTGTTTCTTACAATGAGAACCACTCCAGCCAGTGCTGGCAGAAAAGTATTTTGCTCTGCTTCAGCTTTTCCTGATGAAAGCCATCCTTCCCTTTTCCATGAGGAAGTAGTCACTGGAACCAAGCAGGATATTTATTTTAATGCAGGAAGGTATCAGCATTTCTGTTTATAAAGCAATATGTTGCTCTCTGCTTTGTGACAGGAGGGGAATGCTAAACTGCATCTCAATTACTAAACCTCAGCATGGAAGATTCATGCAGCCTCCTGCACCCAGAAAGGCTATAATAATTAACTCCTCAATAAAGCTGTAATTAATTATTGACAATTTAATGTCCCTACTTTTAACCTTAAATACCAGGCAGGAATTGCTGGCTGTCATCTCTTCTTTAGCACTGCCAGGTGCAGCACACGTGTGTTCAATCAGGTCAGCCACTTCCCCTCTCCATTCATCCTGCAGCACCATCTTTCCCTGCAGAATAGTGATGGATTCTGCATCTGAATAATTTATGTCTGAGTTTTATAATAGACACTCATCATTTAGGAAAATGAGCTGCTGAAGGGACCTTAGAAGTGGATCATCTCTACCATTTCCCACAAAAACCTGTTTCTCTGCTACTCACAAACCCCCAGAACTGTGATAGCCAATATTAAATTGTAGCCACTAAATTGGACGTTCATCTACATCCTTTTCTGAGCTTTTCCTCTACAGCCACTCTGTGTTTTGAGCATATCTATTAATTTCTGAGGTGTCTGCTGTTGTAGATAGCTGTTAAATAGTTAATAGGGATCTACAGCACTTTGTCCAGCAGCATAACTGCAGTCTGCCTAATAAAACCCTCCTGCAGTAAGTAATGATTCTCTCTTCTTTCACACCTCTCACACTGAATTCACAGTTGTATAGTTAAATATTTCACAGTGTACAGAAGAAAAAGACTGTATAGCTTCTCCATGTAAATTACTTTTATATCACAAGGCTTTAGAAACTCTCCAAGCTGAATAGTCCTACCCAAGTATATATTTCTAAACATATTTAACTTATTGAAAGAATAATAGAAGATAAATTTTGAAACCCAAGGTAGTGTATTGGTGAAGTTAAACTAATCTTCCCTAAGCACAGATCTGTTACTGCAGGTTTGCAGCCTCATGTCCAAGGAAAGCCATAAATTGATCCAACTTTAATTGGTACCTGGAAGTTTCCTCAAAGACAAATCATTTCATCGTGAAAAGCTGTTGCAGGAGTTGCTCCTCAAGGGGCAGTGGAGACAAACTCAGTGTGGGAAGGTTTCTCTTACTGCTACAATGGCCTTAGGAATTACTGACAGCAAACTTAATTACAGGAGCACTCATTTTACTGGACTTCAGAAAAGAACCCAGGAATTCTGAAAAAAAATCACAGAAAAGCAAAGTTCAAAGCAATCTCACCTTCCTCCTCAGCTGTGTGATGTCCACTTGTGCCACCACAAAGGACATCAACTACACTCCCAGACACCAAACCCACCAAAAACTACTTTCAAAAGTGGCCCGAGAGAAGAAACACAAATTTGAAATTGAGGTTTAATGAATTTTCTGAGTTTTCAGCAGCCAAAAGCAATATTTTCCTAAACCACTTCTCATTTTGTCACTTTTAAAACTGGCAGTGCCTGTCCTAAAACTTGAACTACTTCCAAAAGAACACAATTAGCACTTAAAGTGCAACAGGCAACATTTTGTAAAAGTACAGACTGCAACCACCGAGCACTTAGGAATTTTCCTTGAGTCCTCCAGTACAGAAAGCTCCCAAGTAACCAAAAACTACATTTGACTGAAAAGTCTTTGCACAGTTCATCATTCATTAAAGAAAACTCAACAGACATTTAGTTTCACACCTCACAATTTCAAACTTCACATATTAATGGCCAAAATATTTCATTTGAGAAGCATTCCCTCAGTGGATATCATGTGTCTACATCTAATTTGAAGTTATAATTCCTGTGTGTATCACTAGATGGCATGTGCCTTACTTGTTGGTGAACTTCTGGCTTTATGCAGAAGAGATATTTGCAGAGGCTCTTCTGCAGCTTAGGATAGTAGGAAAGTGAAGCCACTGCTTTGCAATCTGCTAATTATCTGTCTATTCAGTTTCTTACTCAGAATAAATGGGTTTAAACAGACATGAAAACAAGGATGTCCAAAACAAGGAAGAGCCCTTATTGTTTAAATGCAGCTGGGGAAAAAACATAAATGTATAGGATGTCTCAAAGAGCTGCAATTTGCTTATAATTTCTGAGCCAGCTCTCTTGTCCTGATTGTGTGTTTGAAGTGTATTAAGTGGCTGAAATACAGAACAATACAAGGATTCACAAACTAACATTCTGTTTTATCTTTGTTTTGGGAAATACATTTGATCTGTTGAAAGCCTTGGTTAGATGTAAAAGGTTATACAGCCCTTTTATTTTTAATATATATTCTGCTTTTTAAATGAAAGGCAAAATAGGCAAGTGAAGGCTTTCATTTAGTCACATCTGGGCCTGGAACAGATAAAAGCATGTGGGGCTGAGCATAACCCTGTTATTACAGACCAGCCAGGCTCAGAATGCCCTGAGCAGCCCTGATGGTTCTGCTTAGCAGACAAGCTTTTTAAAATACATTTTGTGATGAACATCCAGTAATAGGTAAACTATTTTGAAACAAATATTCACTTTCTTGTCCCAGCTATGTTCCTCTAAGTGTCCCTGTCTGATTTAAGGCATTGCCTGTGTCAGCTGTGCCATCAAGTACTTAAGGCATAAGTTACCTGCAAAGAGCCTCAATTTACGTTGTGATATTCAACAATGTTAAATCTGTAGAAGAAAATCCTTTTTCATCATCTTCCAAGGGACTGTCCATGACATGCAGCCCCACCCCAGCGCTGTCTTTTGGCATCACTTTATCCCCCTCAGCCTTATCAAGCAGCAGCCAGCCCTAAGGTTTGCCACCAGCCAAACTGCTCCTCAGCAGAGAGTTCCTACATTAACCTTCATGCAACGTGCGGCAGGGCAGGAAAGTTCCCCGTGTGGTGACCTGAGTGTTACACCAGCCAAACCCTCTCTTGCCATGCAAACCAACACCAGCAGAACTGCAGGATGGCATTTGGGCTTTCCTCGTGCCCAGCTTGCCCCAGCTGCAGTGCCAGCACAGGAACCACAGCGTGGTCACATGAAAGCCAGCTGGTCTGAGCTGTCTGTGAATGCAGCACTCTGCTTTGCTCATGGGGACATCACAAGCAGGAATATTCTTCCCCAGCATTGCTGAGGCAGTGTGAAGGAAGAAATCTTTGGAGAAGCTGCTCCAGATTTCTCAGAGGGCATCTTGCTGAGAGTTCTTTATTGAAGTCACAAGTTGCCTTTTGCTTGCACATATTCCCTAACACTTCCTGAAGTTTGTCACCTCCAGGCTCTCAGTGAACTCTTATTAAACTGAATTTGGCATCTCATGCCTTGGATTTAATTCCTTTTATTTGTTCATGGGCATCTAGAATTAAACAGAGTGACATGCAAAATAAAAAAAAAAAGAACCATTTCATTTTTTTATCTAAACATTCTGTCCTCAAAATATAATGTGCAACATCAGGACAGATTTTAGTGATTTTAGATCACCCCATATCCTCTAGAATTAGAGGTTGTACTCCAAATAAAGCAAATTTCTAAGGAATTGAACCAGAATGCAGCCTCTATCAGTTTAAAATTAAGAGAAAAATTGTTTTTAAATGGTTATTGTAATGTAAAACAGATTATAGAGTGCATGGGAAAGAACTGCTCTCCAGTACATTATTATTGCATGACCCTCACTATATCCAGGCTATATTATTCATGGCCTCAAAGGAGGCCTCTTCTTCTGCTTTGACACTGTGGAACCAACACAGTTGCACAGGATTTCTGTGATTTTTAATCTATTAAATTAGATTATTTGCTTATATTTTAGGGATGAAACAAAAAGGCCATCAAGTACTTAATGCATAAGTTATCTACAAAGAGCCTCAATTAATGTTCTGTTATTCAACAATGCTAAATCTGTAGAAGAAAATCCTTTATCATTTAACCTTCCTCATTTACTTTTATAAAAAAAAAAGTAGCTATTCTCAAGTAGAGCAGCATTTCTGCACACACTCAAGAGTGATGATATCATGAATTCAAGCAGAAAATTTATTCTTAAGCAATGAACTCATGGGCAGTTTAAAGTGATTAATTCCTGATGAAAATCAGCCAGTCCTGGAGATCCAATATAGGGAAAATGAGCCTTAGGAAGAGTTTTTGCAGGTCTCATATTAAATAAAAGGAGAAAAGTAGAGATCAGGCACAAAAGAGGGGCCAGACATGTATTTTGTCACATCTGATACTTTGGGGACTTCATGACCTGCTGCAGAAGGATGGAGGTGCCTGTTTGGGGTATCAAATGATAGACAGCACTCACCAATCCTCAGTTATAAAGGTTTGCTGCCTCTTCCCACACTCCCTTTGGAGCTCCCTGAAATCCAGCCCAGTGCTACTGGAAAGGATTTTTGGGTGTGAGCCACACATGGCTGTGGAACTTGTACAGATCTTAAAAAAAAGGTCAAATATATCAGGTGGGAGCAAGGGAGCAAAACTCATTAAAGAATCATGAGGGAAGGCCAACAGATCCAGTCTCACAAAACTGTGTGTGTGGGGTAAAGGGAACAGAGAAGGCAAACCCAAGTGGCTAATTGGACTTATTCTGCAAAGCTTTGCTTCTGAGGAAATTCACCTTCAGGCCAGTCAGCCACTGGAGTTCCTTTTATTCTAAAAATCAGCTGGCAAGAGTGGGCACCTGGAGATAGTGGTGCATGTTTAGTTACAGGCATCTGGGATGGGTTGGGATTATCTTTAACTAGAGCCACAGATAACAAATCACTGGGGACACAAACCCTGACAACTCATCCTGTTTCTGGCTGGGACAGCTCTGGATCAACAACCAGAATGGTGGGCCTGGACCCATCAGGAGATTTAGGACAGCAAATTCTCTTAATCTCTGCTTGGCATCCACTGCCAGCTAAATATTTACCACTTTGGAGGACTCCAGGGAAAAGGGATGTCAGCTTGGAACTCTCTCCAAGCTGTTTGTACATCCATCAAACACCCCTTTAGTTATCACACAACTGCCAGTCTGCCAATGCCCCCAGCACAGGTCAATGTTTTGATGGCAGCAGCACATTAAACATCAAAGGTAAAAATATATTAATATTAAATGCAATTTAAGACCGTTTTGAACTAATTCTTTGAACAGGCTCGTTTCACAGAGGAAATTAATGAAAAGTTAAAGGCCAAAACAAGAAGCTACAGAAAAGACTTGCTATTTCCATTAATAAGTAAAATAAATACTCTGAAAATGCCTTTTCATTTTCAGTGCTCTCAGTGCTTTTCAAAAGGCTCTCACCTGACACACAAAAGCTCCCACAGCACTCAGTGCTCCAAACACACGTGTTCATTTTATGCCAACCTACACAATGACATATTTGCACTCCCATTAGGAGATGCACACAAATGAAACCCAATCCCAGCAACAACAGACACAAAGGTAAACACCAAGGAAAATCATTCCAAGAGAAATGACACAATAAAGAAATAGAAAACTGGCTTTTAATTTCAGTTGTGAAGATGATTCTGTCTATATTCATTTCTTTTAAAAATTCATGTTAGAGGTAAAACACCTGCATCCTCTGAATTCCTGTCTCCATTATTTCCACGAGTCAGAAGGACTAGCAAGGAGCAAACAAGAACCAGAAGGACACAAGGAACTGTTTTTCAAAATTAGGCTCCTTCACAGAACTCAAAATGCTGTTCCATGTTCATGCTATTTCATATACATCCTGTGGAGTTCAATTTTAACCTGGAATATCACCCAGTGTAAAACCTGCTGGTATTATTTTCTGGACTTCACTGAGAAAATCTGGGTAATGAGGAGAAAACCATAAAAAAATATAAAAGGTATAGAGGAAATAGATATCAGGAGATGTATTCATGACCATTATGAAGAGGTTCACTTCATTTTGTTCCTGCTACTGAGCTCTGAGTGAAATCCAATTTGCCCAGATTTCATTGTGTAAACCAGGTGAACAGAAAATAAATATGTTCTACAATAAATCAGTTTTTTCATACTGCAGGAAAATCAAATTCTGAGTCAAAAAAAAAAAACAAGATTCAAAAAGCCTGTACAGAACTAATGAAAAATGGGTTGACTTAATCAAAATAAATCATTGACTTATTTTGTTGCCACAGCTGTAAAAACATCTTTTCAAACTCCTCCTTTTCTGCAGATCACAAAAAGGAAGGAGCCAAACTTTGCTTGCTGCCAGGAGCTTGTTTTGCCTTAAATGTTTGTTGTGCCTTGCAAGCCTAATGAATTATGTTTATAAAGGTTAATTAGCTCTCTCCTAGAATTCTACTCGTATGCAAAACTATTGGATCACAAACAAATAAGGAGATATACCCTCAATTATTATTCTAAATGCAAGTCAGTGGAACATTCCAAATACCTTCCTTGTTCCTGGCAAACAAACTATTCTAATTTAACCACCTGCTGCAGATCTCCAGTGCCAGGGTGACACCCAGACACATTCTGGGCAAGACAGAATGGGCTGAGCCCCTGAAAAAGTCTCAAAGTTCAGATGCCACATTCTCTGTCAGGTCAAAGAAATGCAAGTCCCCATGACCAGTATATTATATATAATAAAAATTCAATTAAGAAGTACAGAATTATTCCTTATTTAAAAGGAGGGACTTTTTGGTGGGTATTGATCAGAAGAAAATGTTCTTTGCTTTCTACAAGTGGTGACAGGACACAAACCAAAATGTCAGGAATTTGTAGCTGACATCATTCAGCACCTGAATATAATGGGATTGGAAAATGAGATTGACACATTAGGACAAGTGTGTTGTGGTAGTTTAATTGATAAATTCCTTTTTCTGTCTGTGGGTGACAAAGAAATGGAAAGAGCAAGAGGGCAGGGAGAGGTAGGAAAAACTTCCACAAATAATGTGGGTTAAAGAACCATTAGATTTTACAAGAGACATCTCAGAAAAAGGCAGAGGAGGCTGATGGGAGTCATTCCACCAGCCTCAATTATTCATCAAACAGCCTGGCTTCCACTTCATTAAGTGTTTTATACAGTTCTAAACATTTACAGAAATTATATAAATACAATTTTATCTATTTGTAAATAAAATTTAACCAAATTCTAGCCCTCTATACTTCATAAACAGAGAAAAATATTCTTTCCTGAGAGGAGTAATTTACAATACTTTAAATACATTTACAGAGCACATGGGATATTTTAAAATACTCAGATTTTATTTTTTTAAAGGCATCTCTGGCCAGTGGCTGGGGTTATTAAATGAACAACTGTGAGCATTACAATTCATGCAGAATAAAGCACAGCTCTCCACGGCTTCATTTGTGCTCTTAAAACACAAAGTAATGGGAGTTTTATAATCTAAATAGATCTTTCGGTTTTTATGGGTTCAGGCTTTAATGTGTTACTATTTAAAGGAAAATAACATTTTTTCCCCTGAAATAAAACTGCATGTTGATTTCCCAGGCAATGTGGTGATCCAGGAGGAGTTAATGAATATTCTTCCCTAATTGGGCTCTCCCTGTCCAAAGACAGTTGTTGAAGTTGTGATGGCAAACACTGAACACGTGGGAATAGTTGGTGGGGAGCAGTTGGGGCACCAAATCCCACTTAGAACAACCTCCCAAGCCAGAAACTTGATTTGAATGTTTTCATCATTCTGATGTTTCATCATCTCCTGTCCTTCATTCCATAAGATCCCAGTGACCAAAAGGACATGAGAATAAAAACCTTTAAGGCAGAAGCTAAAAAATACACAAGAAAATGACTGTTTCACCTTTCCATTTCCCCCTCAATTCTTTCTGATTAGCAAGTTCTTTTAGCACTGTCAGCATGACATTAATTTACAACTATTAAACCCTTCCATAGGTATATTTGCTATTCATTCAGAGAACTATATAATAAATTACTATATTGCACACATACTGCATGTAAACTAGCAGTAAATTTAAGTTAAAAGCACAGGCACAAAAATTCCCAAACCAAAGTGTTTCAAATCTATTCCTTTTTTTTCCCTTTTTCTTAAAATGCATCAAAAAACAACTTTTCCTTCTCTCTCTCTCTGTCCACCTACACTTCTTGCCATGAAGAAATATCTCATTTTTCCAGCCAGGTGAAAGGCTCTGCAGCATTATCTGCTCCAGATAAACAAAGCCCTGCCATGAAGCAGCCCCTCTCTGATAACCAACTGGCAATGATAAGGCTCCAATCAATTCCCATCAAATCTCACTCTGAGGTGATTTTCAGATGTTGTGGCTCAGCATCACAGAGTGCACGATGCTGACTTTGAAAACTTGGCTTAAAGTGCTGGTCACCAACCTTCATCTTCTGGTGTCATTGAACATTCAAATTTTCATGTTGTTCATTTTTTCCTGCTGTCCTCTATTTAAGTTTAAATTAATTGCTTTCTCAGGTAGGCACAAGTTTCTGTACACCTCAGAATTATTGCCTACAATAATTTTCTGGAAGGAAAAA
Organism: Willisornis vidua nigrigula; assembly: GCA_021164005.1. Classification (NCBI taxonomy): domain Eukaryota; kingdom Metazoa; phylum Chordata; class Aves; order Passeriformes; family Thamnophilidae; genus Willisornis; species Willisornis vidua. The sequence continues at coordinate 3,170,502 of JAJPCS010000036.1, forward strand.
CTTTTCTAGAGGAAAACAATAAATCCCTGATTTTTTCACATTAAATAATCATAGAATGAACTTGTGGCAATGCCCCTTTGATATTGCTGTGAGCTTCTCTTCCAGGACACTAAACCTTAGACAGACACATTTAAGGAGAAATAGAACCTCAAAAGATTAATTAACTGCAGTCAGATAATTTACAATTATTTAGTAGAGAGCTAGAGGAGAAGAGACAGCTGTTCAGACCAGAACCCAGGGTGAAATACTTGTTTCATTACAACACTTCCCCGGTATTTATTAAAATCACCCCTGCCATCTACAAGGGTCCAGCAGGAGAGCTAAAATTTGCATGTGATTTATACCTAAATTGAAAAGCACAATATATGTTGAAATTCCCATATGTATATAATTTCTTATTCATTAAAGGATAACAAAACTTGTACTATGAGATTTAGAACTAATTTGTATTTCAGCGACAGAGGTTTGATTAAGAGATACTGAAACTAAAGCACCAGGACCAGCTTTTGGTCTCATATATAATGGAACTACAATTTACAGACATAATTTCATCTCTCTGAAGGAGATGCCTTCCTTAGAAGATGACACTGCAACTATTAATTGTTGGGGCAATCCTGGATTCCTCACAGGGAGGGCAGCAAATCTGGACACAAAGAGAAAGCTGAATTTTCTGTCCAGGTGGGCTGTTCAGAGTCTGCTACCAGGAGATGAGATCTGAAGAACAAGTAGTTTCATTTGACAACACAACATTTTTTTCTGACAAGGGACATATTAACTTCAGGTACATCAGCACTGAAGCTTAACTCAGACCTTACTCAGATGGCTTTTTAGAAACAAACCCATCTTTTATTAACAAAACTCTGTCAGTATTTCATCTTCAGTCTGTAGTAGCGTAGTGAGAAAGAACTCTTTGAGTTTAAAACATTCCTGGTTATTAAAAAACACATATGGAATCATACCTGTGGTACCTTCAGAACATGTCACAGGCTCCCTTCCTCACTAAGAGCAGTTACCGAGGGTGGAAAGCACTCACAGACATCACACTTGAATTTCCTCTCCACTGCCTTAAGGCACCAAACCAGGAGCTGTTTGAAGTGTTCTCACCTGCACTACCTAAAGTGGTGATTGAGCTTTTATTCCTAACAGGAAACACATGTTCTATCACCGACCTGAGGGAACTCAGCAACACAGGCAGAATGCACAGGGCTGACAATTTAAGATTATGTTACAAGGGCTGCTAAAAAGACAGTGTGGAAGATGAAATGTGTGTGTTATTTAGGACAAAGGTAAGAAAAAATGAGGAGCTCTAGAGTAGACAGGAAAGACAGTCAGGCCTAATTGCCCCATTAATCACAGGTTGGCTGCTCCGATGGAGATCAAGGGTAGCTCTGGATGGGTTTCTACAGCAATCTGTGGCTCTGGGTTACCTTTTCAACTTTACACTCCAGGATCGTCATTTCCTTCACTATGCAAATAAAATAATGGTTCTGAGTCACTTTCTTGGTTATTCCTTATATATTATATTGATGAATAAACAGGAATCTAATAGTTTCCTTGTTCAGAAGACAATGACACCTCAGGAAACTGAAGTGGCTTTCACATTCTTACTACAGCCCTAGTGTTCTGCTAAATAACCACATATTATTTTACAATTTCTGTTTAATGCATTAATTTCTAAGATCAAGCTGGATAAAAAACTGGGATATCTCAGAATAAAAGAAATAGAATAATAAAAATTCCCATTCGTATAATTGCTCATAAAAATCTCCAGTTTGTGAGCAATTTCCCCTGTGCTCTGAAATACTTGGACTAGATTTGTCAACACATCTGAAATCATGACAGAATTCTAAGTTTCATGACCCAGATTCTCTTCAGTCACTGAAAATATTCATTCTGAGAAAGAGCCAGTAAAATGCTGTGTTGTGGTTGACTACAGCAAATAAAAGATCTGGACCAGAATACTCACCTTGATTCTTGACAGCAGGGAACAATAACATGCCAAGAGTAATGAAATCTTTCTCTCTGCAGTAGATGTATCCTTTTCTCATTTGAATTATGGAAATTAAACAGACACATAAAAGAAAAAATTGTAATCCCAAGCAGCTCACCAGAAAGAAAATATAACTTAGTCTTAAGAATAATCTGTATCCAAAAAGACAGTGAACTCCTTAGGCCCAAATTGTGTTCTAAAAATTGGAAATCTTTGCATATGTGATTATGAGTCGAAATCAGAATTATTTTATTGAGAAGAATCTGGCTTTCTAGTTTGCTGCTTCCCAGGCCTCCTAATCTGAATGTTTCAGCAGTCTCTGGGAGAGGACAGAGTCAGCAGGTCTCCAGCCTCATCCAATATACATTCTGGCAGGCTGAGATCAATACACCACCATTTGTCTGCCAGCTCCTTTATCCTCATTCCCCCTTGCTGCTGACTCTGGCCTCTCCCTGAAGTCTCCTGCACCTGTAACTGTCTGAAAAATTTGTACTCCTCCAGTTTACAAATTACTTAAACCACTCCAGGAAAACGAAGGGAAGAAGTTCTCCTTCCTGGCCACCCTAGAACCAAGACCTTGGATGGAAGGAGCACCTTGGCAAAGGCACTTGGAGTGGTTTTGCAGCTACACCTGCTCCATCTGTTCTCACCACGCTGACAGGACCCTCAGCCAAGCAGGCTGCAGTTCAGGGCCCAACCTGCCAGTGGGACTCAAGGGTTAGTGTGATCAGGCTTGAAATAAGTAAAGTCTGGAAGTTTGACATTGCAAGTTTGCTACAATCATTTCTCATGTCCCCCAAGAAAATCCACATGTATGTATAGGCAGACACAAACGTGTCTTTATACAGATTTCATCCCACAGGTGATTTATAAGCCTAGAAGTGGCCTGACACTAAGTTTAGTGATGCAATGGTGCAGGACATCTCTAGAGATCAATATATCTTGTTTCATAAAAAACCCTCAAACAACGCAAAAAAACCTCAATCAACCCCCCAAAAAAACAAAACAAAAAGCCACAAAAATCCCACAAAGCCAAACAAATAAAAACTCCCAAACAAAAAAACAATTCAGGCAGTACAAATATTTTTTAGGACTTTGTGCTAAGTTGGATCATTTTCTACCAACAATAACTGAATGGTGCTTTACTGAGTGGTGCCCTATGTTGTCTCACATGAAACTGTAGAATTGTTTCCTGACTCTTTTCCATGCATACATTAAATTATTCATTAATTTTACGGAATTTATCTGTTTACCCTCCACTTCTTCCATAGGCTAAAGGAAAGAACTAAGTAAGCAACATTTGTTCTCTGAGAATTTGGGGGTCTGTAACTGTGCCCAACAATAAGACTCAGCCATCCTTTTTTACGCCACTGTTTCATTTTACACCATTTGAAGGGCTTCAAACTGACAGATGGCAGGTTGAGATGAGATATTAGGAAGAAAGTCTTCCCGGGGAGGGTGGGCAGACCCTGGCACAGGTTGGGCAGAGAAGCTGTGGCTGCCCCATCCCTGGGAGTGTCCAAGGCCAGGTTGGACAGGGCTTGGAGCAACCTGGGCTGGTGGAAGGTGTCCCTGCCCATGGAGGAGTTGGAACAAAATGTCCCTTCCAACCCAAACCATTCCATGATTCCATGATTTTATGATTCTATGATTATTTTTCAAGTTGATCCCTATAGTTTCTCCTTTTTCTGAGTAAATTCTACTCATTTCTGCTGGCAATATTAAATCTGTCCAAAATAATCCTGAGCATCTCATTGTGCAAGAACCCCAACTCCAGAGAAATTAGGCACACGACAACAAGGGTTCTGTGAGACATTCAAACTTGCAACTGTTTTTACCTCCAGAGGCTTCAAAACAGAAATATTGCACACTGTTGGTATTGCAGTCTGTGCTCAATTCTAACAAGATTTAGCAATTGTTCCTTCAGTCAGGAGACTCAGCCGAAAAACTCTGTATCAGTCTTTCAGATACTGAATAATTCCATAATTCCTCTGAGTCACTCAGGTAACAAACAAAGTGGTTGGAACAGCATGAAAATTTTAAAGCTTCTAATCCTGGCATACACAAATAGCAGTATTGTATTCAGTATATTTCTGTCACGAGATTTCCTAGGTGTAAACTGACCATAAATCATATTTTTATAATTATTTTTGGGCTCCTGCTTCAGTTTGTCTTTTCCAAAACCTAATTAAGCTTATGCATCACACACCACTCAAAACTCTTTTATTTAGCTTAGAATTAGTCCGATTTGTTCCATTCTAAGGTGAGTATTTTTCTCCTAATACTTCTCCTGGGAATCTTTAAGTAAGAAAGACACCATTTCCATTAGGATTGCCTCACCACACTACTAACAGCAAATATTGACAATTCTTGCTACATGTTCTGAAAAAAAAAAGAAAAATAATAACAATAAAACCTCATTACCACTGGAAAACATATAAGAGTTTTTTTCAACTAATGCATCAGTTCTGACACTCTCGTTATTTATGAACAAGTTCAAATCATTTATATTAAAACTGAGACAAATTAAATCAAGACTTGAAAAAAACCCCAGAGTATGCTTAGTTATTAAAAAACTCCAAACATCAAGTATTTGTGCCAGGTATGTCTTTATGAATTATAACTCTTTCAGGGTCTGCTTGGAACATTTTAGAGAACAATGACAAGCAAGAGCAGTTGGCTTTGGATTAGCTTGGGCTTGTTTCTCAATGGTTTGGGGTGTTTTAAGCTGAAACCTTCCATCTGTGTTGCTGATGTATTTGTGCACCTTACTTTTTATTCCATGCATTTGATAGGGCTGAAACTTTCCTGCTTGGCATTGCCATCATACAGAAGGTGGACTCATAGAATGAGTTGAGTTGGAAGAGACCTCCGAGATCATCAAGTCCAACCCTTGGTCCAACTCCAGTCCCTTTACCAGATCATGGCACTCAGTGCCACGGCCAAGCTCAGGTTAAAAACCTCCAGGGATGGGGAATCCACCCCCTCTCTGGGCAGCCCATTCCAATGCCTGAGCACTCTCTCTGCAAAGAATTTATTTCTGCTCTCCAACTTCAATTTCCCCTGGCAGAGCTTGAGCCCATCGTGCCCCCTTGTCCTATTGCTGAGTGCCTGGGAGAAGAGACCAACCCCCACCTGGCTATAACTTCCCTTCAGGTAGTTGTAGAGAGTGATAAGGTCTCCCCTGAGCCTCCTCTTCTCCAGGCTAAACACCCCCAGCTCCCTCAGCCTCTCCCCACAGCACTTGTGCTCCAGTCCCTTCTCCAGCCTCATTGCTCTTCTCTGGCCCCGCTCCAGCCCCTCAATCTCTTGCCTGAACTGAGGGGCCCAGAACTGAACACAACACTCAAGGTGTGGCCTCCCCAAGGCAGAGTCCAGGGGAAGGGTCACTGCCCTGGGCCTGCTGGCCACGCTATTTTTGATCCAGGTCAGAATCCCATTGGCCTTCTTGGCCACCTGGGCACACTGTTGGCTCCTGTTGAGCTTCCTGTCAGGGACAGGGCCCCCCCCCGGTCTTACACACAGTCCCCATGTCTCAGCTCCCTCGGCGATGCTCCCAAGGTTACAATGAGAGGGTCCCAAGGAGTCAAACTGAGCTTCCCTCAGTCCAGGAGGCAGCAAATTTGGCTTTACACAGTCCAAGGAACTCTTTTAGCCCTCTCCCTCTTACCATCTGTATAAACTGTGCCACCTCTCCATTTTCCCATCCCTTTTAACCCTGCCACCCTCTCTTAGAAGAGGTCATATCCTAAAACTTTCACATCAGGAGGAGCAAAAACTGCATTCCTAAGAGCCCTCCACAGCCTACAAATCCATCAGCTGGGAGAAGTGGAATGAAGATTTGTGAGGAATGGAGTGATGGTTCTGATCAGAAACTTGCAGTGGAAGTTGCAGATGCAGTGATTAAAAACAGTTTGCTGAAACATTCCTGGGGGAAAAAACATGCAAAACAACTCTGAAAAGGTTAAAACATTTCATCTTGACATAAAGTGCTTTTTTTTAAATTCAAAACATGTTATAATTTTTATTATTTCCAAGCACAGTATTGTGTTCTCCAATCACCTTTCTAATTCTGTAGAATGCAAATGAGATTGCATCTGGTTTGATATTTATGTTAACTTTTTTTTTAAACAAGAGCTGTCATCAATTGACGTTTGTTGGGGGTTTTTTTTGGTTTTTTTTTGTTTTTGTTTTTTTTTTGTTTTGTTTTGTTTTTGTTTTTTTTTTTTGTTTTAAATTGCACTGCATTGATTTCAGTAGCCCTCCAAGCTTTTCAATTTATCGTAGAACAATGGAAATACTGTGCTAGAAAAAGGTAGGCCAGGTACTTTGTAATGGACTTCAGAGTCCACTCACACAGCTCTGTTGGACCTCAGTCCCAGGCAAAGAAAGGGACTGAGACACTTCACAGGTTGTTTTCCTTGGGTATGACACAGCTGATGCCTCAAAAGCATTTATTCCTTCCTTTCCTTCTTTCCCATGTCATTAGGAGCATCCTGGATCACTGAAACAAAGTGCATGTGTGGAATGACCATGGGCAAAATAATTCCCCAGACTGGGAATGATTTTTGGTAACACTCACTGTGGCCAGACATTATTAATCCTTCTGATGTTCATTGTAATGATGCAATAATGAAGAACTAATGTGTTATTAATGAGGAGGTAATGCTGTATATACTCCACAGAAATTCCATTATAATTGGCCAATCAATGTACCACTGTTTTACATTGTTAATTTGTTTTTAAGAGAAGATGTAACATAAGTTAACAGATGTAGTTTTAAGTAAGGCTGAGACCAGCTCTTTTCCAATGACCTCCCTGGCCCTTCTGGAAAGCTTTGCCAACTCATTCACTTACAAAGTGAGAAGGCAGAGTGGTTTCAAAACAATTACAAAAGCTGCCAATAAATTTCATTCAACCCTTCTTACTTAAGCACGAGGTCAGCAACGAGAGAAAAAGGGTGACTTTGAAGCCCAGTATGGCAGATTTTCATTTAAGGGGTTCTGAATCATAAAAACAAGGTTTTTGTTAATGTGGCACCTCGAGACCTCCCCAAAAGGACTGATTTTTAAAGAAATTGGGCTTTTTCCTGAAATGCAGGTCTAAAGGAGTCTAAAATTGGGTACCCAAATTCAGTGGCATTTTATTATTATTATTATTATTATTATTATTATTATTATTATTATTATTATTATTATTATTATTATTATTATTATTATTATTATTATTATTATTATTATTATTATTATTACTATTTTGTTATTATTATCATCACCATCATCATTATTATCATTATTATTACTGTGGAATTGTCCTGTTCATTATAACTAAGCCCTAAACTCTTGAAACCAGGAAAGTAAAATGTAAGGAACACCAGGCTGAATATGAAGCAATTTCATGGCAATTCCTCTCCTTGGAGCATCTAAGCTTAAAAGATGTGTTGAAAAAATCAGCAAATTAGTTTAATATGGGGTGGGAGGGAGCTTTGCAGGTTAAGGATGTGATTTTCTATGGACATCCTCACTGTAGTTCTGCCCAGAACTGAACAGAACCTCAGCTGTTATACAGCCATTCTATTATTTCAGTGGATTTCTGTTGGTTTGGACAAATTTTCCCAGGAATACCAACACAGGCAGACACATGTTCAGGCAATTCTGTTTCCATAAAAACAGAAGATTCTGTGTCCATTCCAAGCAGAAAAAAACCATAAAACTTCTCAAAAGTGCATGAACAGAGGGGTTTTTTCTTCCATTTCATTCTTCTTCTGACTTACTTGGATGATTTCAAAATATTCCTCTAATCCTAGGAGAAATTCTCCATGGGAAATGCCAGTGAGCCAAACTGGTCTGCCTCCAAAAATATGTGACAGCTTCGCTGGGTGTAGAAGTGTCACTGGAAAAACTAATCTTGGATAATATTCTTACACATATTTTCAGCTTTGAAGCACCAAGAGGCCAATTAAACTGTTTCTAAGCTCTTTGGAAGTTGGGCTTTGGTATCCTCTCAAGGAAGGCAAGAGGAATGATTCAATATTTATTTTAATTTCTCAAACTTTTAATGTCTGAATGTAGACATTTTAAGGCTTTTTTATCTCCACTTAAGTAATGAATTTTAAAGAGAGGGTGTTGAACTGCTTGAGCACTTCAAAGGGACTTCTTTCTAGTAACTTTAACTAGAGTTATTAGATTGTTTTTTGTAATGTTGTGATCTGAAGTGTCTCTCAAAAGAAAATGACAGACTTTTAAGTTTGATTTTCTAACATATCTTATAAACATCTACATGATAAAATGCTGCTTAAGAAACCTGCATTTGTCTCTCTCATAAAGTAGATGTGAGATTTTACCACTATACTAAAATCCTTCCTTATTACTCCACACTAAGGCTGCCCAAATAACACTTTGAAATGTGGTGTTCAAAACCCACAGCACATCCTTCGCTGGATGTAATGGGTGCTGTAAATTTAAGTTCTGAACCTGATCAAAATTCCATGCACACATTTCTCTTAACTCATTTGGTATGTAAAGACAATGGAGGAAGAAAACAAACCAGCTCCTGGACTTTTACACTCATATCTTTGACATGAAATGAGCCAATCTCTGTTTCCTCTATGCCTGAGAAATATTTGCATGCTATATAGGTAGAAAAATATTTCTAATGAAATCACTAAACATAGCAAAACTTTCTCAAGTGATGATTTATTATTCTGATATTTTTCTGCAGGAAGAAAAAAAAAACTAATGTACATAAACTATGAAATATGCAACCCCTTTAAAATGACTTCACTTGAAAGCGGTGTAAGTGAAAAATAATGTTGTTTGAGAACATGCAAGCATTGATTTCAGTCTTCAGGCAATGCACTTCTCTGTGTATTTGTCACAATTCAATTTACATCCCCAACTAGCAGAGTCTCAGCACAGCATCTGGAGGCAGCTGGCAGGACTCAGTGCATAACCCACGTGGGAACCCTCAGTGTGACTTACACCATGACTGCAGGGCACGGCTTGGCAGGGAGATTTGGTTCCTACTGAGTGGCTAAACATGCAGGTGTACTAAGGATGATGCTGATAAAAAAGGGGGCATTAAAGTGACCCCTCACCCCACTCCCAATCAGAACAGTAAGGAGAGATTTGTTCCACCTTTACCCATGAAATTAAAATTCTAGTCTTGAGATAAATGCGTTTCATTTTTTGTGTTATATTCTTGTCTTACCTACACCACCAAAGCTCCCAAGAAACAGAGAGTAAAGATGCAGAGGACAAGGATCTTAAACTGCTCTCAAAACAATCACACTGTGCAGGGTATTATATCTCATGCCGTGCACATCCTCAAACTACAGAATCCAGTGGCCACCACTTTAAGCACATAAATTGCTGTTTCCATAATCTAAAATGTTTCACCTTCTGGAATCAAATAATAATGCTGTTTGAAAGGCTCTCCAATCTCTAATTTCCTTGTGTTTTAATGGCCACATAACTTCATAGGGGCCTCAATACTGTTCTTATCTCCTAAGATGCAGGAGCAGCCACAGTGCCGTGTTAGTTTGTTCTTCCTACTAAGCACAAATGCATTGAAACCAAAGGCACAGGCTCCCTATAAATTCTAAACAGACTCTGCATCATAAAAGTAATCCATAATGCACTCTTTGCCCAGCAGTTCACAGAACAGGGCTCTAATCACACAAAGCACACGAGCAGCCACTTCTTTGCAACACTGCAGAGGGTTTAGACAGACTTGGATGTAAAGCAATTCCATCTCATCAGAGGCTCTTTAGCCTCTCCATCCCAGACAGTTTTAGTCCTCTCTGGGTTTTGCTGGAAGATGGGAACACAGAAATAGGTTTTCTCTTTCCCTTTCCCTTCCCTTCCACAAATTCTGGAAGCAGAAAGGGAGAACTGAGGAGGAAAGGGGTAAAGGAGAACCCACCCTCCTGCCCATGTCCCACCATGCTGTGTTCCAGCTCCCAGGAGCTTCCTCATTATTTCAAGGGCATTTGGACAAGTGAAAGCAAGAGCAAAGGGACCAGGAAAATATGAAAACCAAATATGTCATTAATTTGCAAAAAGTGGCCAAATGAGTATCCAGAGTTATGGTTTTCAACCTATTTCTAGAGGCAGAATCCAGGACTTCTGGACTAGAACCACCAAGGAAATGTTTTCAAAGTATAAAGCTGGCCAGGTTTCCTACAAGAACTGCTCCCTTTAGAATTGCTACAGGAAAAATAGAAAATGATCAGCATTCTCACCATCAGATAATTTAAAATCCCAGGGACTTGTATCATTTCCTGCTCCTGTTGGGTAAAGCTCTACTTAATCCCTGGAGCCGTGTACCTACTCCAAACTTTTTAGCTTACCTATGAAACTATTCCAAGAATAAATGGATTGTTAGTTTTGGTTTTGTTTTGTTTTGTTTTTCTTTTCTCCCTGTTTCTCTTCAGCCTCCAGATAGTTTCAGTCCTGGACACAGTTGATTTTTATTTGATTTCCACTGTTCCAGTAAGATGACACATTGGCAGATCTGCCTTGGCAAACACAATCTTTTATTTATCAGCTTGCAGAAGCTTTAAAGTCTCCCCACATTGTTGGGCCAGTGTGTCCCAATCCAATGGAAAGGAAACATTTCTGAGGGCTGAATGGGATGAGAGTGAGCGATGGGGGAGAGAAAACAAAAACAAAAAAAATAAAAACAAAACACAGAGAGTAAAAGGACCTGGTCAAAATGAGTGACAACAATATATGGTGCTTGTTAGCAAGACACCTGCCAGGGAAGGCTCAGGAGCAGTAGCCATCAAATGAAAATCAAAACTCTCAGCCCATGCCCACCTAGAAAACACTTCCAGCATTTTACAAGGAACAGGGTCTAAACCTACTATTTTCTCTGGTTGCTCTGGTCATTTTTTAGTCTTACTCTGCACTCAGACTGTTACAGAAGGAAATATAGAATGGAAACCAAGCCCCTTCCATACATTTCAAACACTAAATCTGCCTTTTAGGAAATCAAGGTTATGGTTTTCTTCATATGCAAAAATGCTCCTGCATGAAAAAGTTTCCCAAGTTTCGGCAACAACAAAATTACCACTAATTTGTGAAAACTGTGTTAGTGCCTGCAAACCTTTGCTGTAAATTATGCATGTGAGCAAGGAAATGCTAATGAAAAGAGGATTTCATTTACAAATGATTAGTACAAATCAGCAGTCACTGCAGTTATGCCAGGCTAATTTATTTTCCTGTAGAACATGCTCTTTGCCAGGTTTGGGCCATTTATTTCTATACCATCGAACATCAACTTTTCCGACTCTAATGTCACGTTATCTTTTAGATCCAAAGAAATGTTCATTTTCTTTTCAGAAGGTCTTGATAGAACGAAGTCCTCGGGTTCAGAGTTAACTCTTTTGATTAAAATATTTGTAGGAAGGCTGCAATAAAAATTATGCCCTTTTATCCAGAAGGAATTGCTGAAATTGCTGTGGTTTCTACTAATGTGCTGAAGAAAATGCATATAATCACCTTCACCAGGCTTAGAAAAGATCCTTTCACTCAGCACATAATTTTAAAATTTATTAAAATTTCCCCACTACATGCATAAGGTTTTGGTAGGGATTAGACCTCCTTGGAAAAAAAACAAAACCCAAAGCTTAGTGAGTCAACATTCCAAAAGCATTTTACAGGTCTTTAAATGAGAAGAATCCAGAGTGAAAGACTAAATCATTATTTTTTTTTCTCAAAGTTCCATGTTGGACGGAAAATCAATAATGCCTTATATGAAACAGATCCAAATGGAAATGAAAACATGGAGTTCTAGGGAGTTATAACAACATATTGTAGAAAATGATTCAAAGTTTATTATTAAATAGAGGATGTGGATCTTTGGATTTTAAGGGTGAGGATGTTCTGAGGATTTTGGCAGAAGCAGCTGATGTAGAAACAATAATTTCTTCTACACAGGAAGTTACAACTTTGTGTTAAATCCCTTAAAATATTCCAGGCTGGGAAATTCTCTATTTAGACACAAGAAGAGACTTTTATCCTCACTTCTGTGGTCTTTTAGAAGTTTAGTGGAAATTTTACAGCTGAAGTTTGCACTGGACAATAAAAACATTTGCAAGCCTGGAAAGCCTGAAGAATTAGACAACTGGTTCTATAATTCTGGCCTGGAGAACAGGCCACACAACACTCCAAACCAGCCTGTGAGCAGACTATTACAAAGTCCTAGTTGTGGCAAACAGACTTCCTTGGAGGCCAGAGCAGCCAAGGATTCAAATTGCCCAACCACCCAGAGCAAAGACATCCATAATGTGCAATACACATTTGCCTTTGACAGCTTTATTTGTTCATTAAACATTTATGTTAGATGGCTCTCAGCATCCCAGTCCATGAGATTCATCTAAACTTGGCTAGCAAATTACCAGCTTAAGAAGTCCCATATTTTATGAAATTAACCTCCCTTTGGATTTTTACTGAGTAGTTATGATAAAAACTGACCTAAACTGTGCATTTCAACATTGAATTTAAATAATGCTTTTGCTAACATTAATTGTTTGGGCTTTTTTTTTTCATATTATTATGTGGTAAAGCTTCTTTCTCTGATAACTTGGTAACAGCAAATTGATTGTAATCACTCAGCCTAAAATGGGAATTCTTTTATAAGCAAATCAAGAACATGACTATTGAGAAGGGTTTAGCTATCAAATTAACATTGTAACCTGCTTGGAAACTATTTCCTACCAAACAATATGTGGAAAGATTTCCAGGAAGCTCATGCTATATATAGGGCTTTAAATAGCATTTAAAAACAATTATTCATACACTTGTAATTTCTTTTTCTATTAGCTAAATGCATCAACTGCACATCTAGCTAAGTGAAGGAGCAAGGATGAAGAGAAAGAGTGAAATACTTCCTATAATTTCATGATCAGAATAATCAGAAGTTACTCCCAAAAGGCCATGAGCTTAAAGAAGTATTACAATTAAAACCTTCAGGGTTTAAAATTATTTACTGTGTGGAATAATGTCAAGGAGTGATTTGTTGTCTGTGTAGGTACCACCACCAATCACCACATCACAATGTAGGAAATACCCGTTTTCAAGGGGAAAGGTTGTTTTCTTAGGAAAAAAGTTATTTCCAGGGGAAAAGTTGTTTTTCCAGGGAAAAGGTTGTTTTCCCAGGCAGTGCCAAGGGAAGGTGAGAGCAGGAATCCTGTCACACCTCCCACAGCCTGGACACTCTGCTGACTGGCCAGACACAGAACTTCAGAGTGTTCACAATCTCCAAACCGATGGCTCAAAACCCTCTCAGAGAAATGTTAAGAAAACATAACCAGGTATGCAACAAATTATCAGAGGGATAATGGAGAAAATCTGAAAGTTTGAGAGCTTGAATAATTCCTTCTCTGGGAAAGCACATCAGTCACCTGTCAGTCTTTCTTACCAATCCTTTCTCTGGGAATCTACATCTTAATTTCAGCCATGGACAATCTTTTCTTATTGCTTGCTAACTAAAATAATCAAGTTTTATCCATATGAAACCATGTACCAGCTGATTTGTCTTCCAGGACAATCCATCTTGTTTTCTTCCTTGCAAATCGAATCTACTGAAGTTGTGATTCTTTCCTAATGACACACAAAGTCTTAATAATTCCACAAAAAATTGGGAGTGAATGGATATGATGCTGCCATTATTAGATGCTGTTCCATCATTAACAGAAACTGCCTTTGAGACAAATCTGCATTTCACAGTATCTTCAAAGATTCCCACTTCTGTGCTTTTACCTGTCCCTCTGACTCATCAGCCACACACACTTTACTTTCTTCTTTTGGCAACTGGCTTCAAAATTTTGATGCACAATTGTCTGATCCTGAAGACAATGATATTATCTAAGGGCAAAATTCCATCCTGATGTGCACATTGTGGAAAGCAGCCACGAGGGTGACAGTTGTCAAGGCAAGCTGGGGACGAGGAGCAGAGCAGGAATAACTGATGGGATGTGTCAGATTCAGGATGTGCTGATGATCAGCCAGATCATCCTCATCAGCTCAGTCTTGAGTTCTTGCTTCCAAGACACCTTATGGAAAACAGAAATGAAGACATGGGGGAATCTCAGCAGTGGAAATGATGGATGTACAACCCAAACTCTCCCTTGTTCGTGCACCTTCAGGTTTTCTACAGTCACTGTGTCACCTGTCAAATATTTTGCCTTAAAGAAACTGCTAAATCTAATCCAGTATACATAAAGATTTCACCTCTAGTTATAACCTGTGTGTCACTAAATTTTGGATATTCACATGTGCATCTAGCACAGAACATGATCATTTTATACTGGTGAAGTACTGAGTAAATGCTCTTTCGAAGGAAAGGATTCAGGAGCAACTGAGACATTAAAGAATTCCAGGCAAGATTAGTGAGCATGACTTGACTGATAAAGCCATCAACTTGCAGCTACAAGATTGGCATAAAAGACATTTTCCTCCTTTTTTTTCTCCACCAGCAAGCACACACCTTGTTCTCTGGGCAGTGGCCTGTGTGCCAGAATGCAGATGGCTGAGAGCTGGGCAGGGTGCAAATACCAAGGTGACATTTCAGAAAATTGAAGGGCTTCTGAGAAAGCCTATAAATCCTCACAAAGATACTGATAAGTTTGCTCTTCACCTTCTTGACATAAAGAAGGTATTCAGAATGATAGAAGAGGCTTGTGAGGGAAATGTAAGCACGCTGGGCAGGTATTTTGGCCCAACATTCTCTGAATTTCTCACCCTGCATGTTCAATATTGCACTTCTTTGGCACCAAGGTAAGACAGAACAATATGATGGGATCTGATTTATTTTCTTGTTAAATAAACTTGTTATTCAACATGCATAGGTAGTTAATTTGCATTCCTGGTGCTGCTGTGTGACTGCCAGAGTTGCTGCAGGAGCTCCTGAGATGCTGCTGCCTTCACTCCTGTCACACCAAACTCATCTGAGTGCACATTCCTTGATTTAACTGGGCCAGCAGTGCAGCTGCTCCTCCTCAGTTCTTCATCTGTGCACGGATTTCATCAACAGCTGCAAACTGCTCACAGAATTCAGGGTAAAAAAGAACCCTTGAGTAAAAGCCAGGCTGATTCTTATCATGTTGCTAAGGAGGGTTGTGATCAAACCTCCTTTGCCCATTGTAAGAGTCAGAGGAGGCCTCTTTGGTTCACATAATGCAACTTTATTAGTGTTGCATAGACTTGGATGAGAGTTTCAGTGTAATGTGTGATAAAAATTGCCATATTTATATCCATCTTTCCATAAATGCCCAGGAAAGAGCTGTGCAGCCCTGTGTATATCAATCTGACTATCACAAAATCCTCTATAATTTTTCCATCTGTTTTTTCTAGGACTAGATTTTCCACTAGGAAGGCCTTTAAAATTAATACCTCTTGGAAGCCAGAAAAAGCAGAATAGAACAGAGATAATTCCAGGTTTTTTTCTGACCTCCTAGGACAAGGTGCTGAGGGCTGGCATTAGGGCAGCAAGTTAGAATTAAGGGTTACTTAAAAATGCAAACTTCCTTTTACTGAGAGTTTTACAAAGGGTTGACAAATCTTTGTTATCCATTTACTTATCCATTTATCTATCTATATTTATCTAAATTACTTATTCATCTCTATGTTATTATCTTTATTGTGACATCATGAGGAAGGAAAAAACCCCTGAGATTACTTTAAGATGTTTCTCCCAAAGAGATTTTTTGCTTTTTCAACACCTGAGCTTAATGGAATAGAGATAAGATACTAAAAGAAGTTTCACAGTCTCTCTGCTCCATAAGAAAACCTAATGAACTTGAACTTTATTCTCACTTTTTCATTAAAAAAATGTTTTTAATGTTTAATTTTTGCTTTTTCATACTAACTGAGTGAAAGAGCCTAAAAAATTAGCCCAACCTAAATTGGGAGCAATCACCATGTTTTATTAACTGTGAGGATTATCTTCTGGAGAGCAATCACAAAACTATTGAATATTTTACTTTTCTCATCTGTGATCTTTTCTTCTGTCTCATTAGAAAACAACTCAGTGAATAAATCATTCAGTGCCCCATTCTGAAGATTCAGCTCCCATTAAACACATTGTAAGAGAACTCAGCATCTCTAAAGGACAGACTTCTCATCAGCCTCATCTTTCCTGCAGTCTTGAACATCAGGTTTCTCTCAGTCTAGCTATTAAAATCCTAATTTTTTTCAGTTTCATGTGTTCTTTTACTGTGCTGTCATATATCCCCCAATGATAAACATAATTGAACTAAAGTAGCTGCTTATCTGATATACAGGTTGATAGTTTCCTAGAACTCCAAATTAACCACAAGCAATAAACACCAAAAATCACATTTTCCCCAGGAAAAGAAAGGCAATTGAAATTTTCCACTGAAATGCTCTGGATTGTTCCTTTCCTGGGAATGCTGCAGTTGCTCTAAGCAGGCAAAATTCCCAGAGAAAGCTTTTCTACCCTCTGTCTGTTTCATTAGGGGAAGAATTTAGCTATTATTCTACTAGAGCTTATCACTCAGACAGCAGCACAAATATTTTTGTTATTTTCCCTTCCCTCTCTCCTTGGTTTTTGTAGGAGTTTCATAACTGATTAGCCCCTGGGCTCTTTTGTAATTTGTGGTAGTGCAAGAAACTACCACTGCAGGAGATGTGTAATCTCACTGTCTGTGCCACAGAAATTTAGGTTACACCTAATCCCAGTTCCTCTGATCACAGCAGGTGCCAGCAGAGGTTCACAACATTTTAACCAGGAGATGTGGCTGCAGAAATGTGCTCTGATAACACCTCACTGAGGTCTGTGTGGATGGGAAGTGCAGGTTGATGTCAGGGCACTGCAGTGTCCTCTGGTTTGGGGCAGAATCATAGAATGGATTGGGTTGGAAAAGGCCTTCAAGATCATCAAGTCCAACCCTTGGTCCAACTCCAGTCCCTTTACCAGATCAGGGCACTCAGTGCCACGGCCAAGCTCAGGTTCAAAACTTCCAGGGATGGGGAATCCACCCCCTCTCTGGGCAGCCCATTCCAATGCCTGAGCACTCTCTCTGTAAAGAATTTTTTTCTGATATCCAACTTCAATTTCCCCTGGCAGAGCTTGAGCCCATCGTGCCCCCTTGTCCTATTGCTGAGTGCCTGGGAGAAGAGACCAACCCCCACCTGGCCAGAACTTCCCTTCAGGCAGTTCCAGACAGTGATGAGGTCACCTCTGAGCCTCCTCTTCTCCAGGCTGAACACCCCCAGCTCCCTCAGCCTCTCCCCACAGCACTTGTGCTCCAGTCCCTTCTCCAGCCTCGTTGCTCTTCTCTGGCCCCGCTCCAGCCCCTCAATCTCTTTCCTGAACTGAGGGGCCCAGAACTGAACACAACACTCAAGGTGTGGCCTCACTACCACAGAGTCCAGGGGAGGGGACACTGCCCTGGCCCTGCTGGCCTCGCTAGTTTGGATCCAGGCCAGTATCCCACTGACCTTCTTGGCCACCTGGGCACACTGTTGGCTCCTGATGAGCTTCCTGTCAATCAGTACCCCCAGGCTGCTTTCTGCCTGTCTTCAGAGAGTCAAAGGTCACTCCTAAAACAAGTGGTTTTGACCAAGCTACAGATATTTTAACTGATGTTTCCTCGTATCTTAAATAATTCACCACGTTTGCTTCCAGTGTCTGCTTTTATCCTGTACCATGACCCTCACAAATGGCAAAGAATTGATCATTTCTGATCAAACACCCCAAATTTCCAGCCTGCAGGAGGCAAGGCTGCCTGGCCTGAAAACACACTGCTGGTTATCCCACTGCCATGGGGGGGGAAAACCTGCCATTTTTCTATCTTAGTAGAAAAGAAGGAAAATATATTTCAGGCTTAAAAAGAAAAAAAAAGGAAGAAACATGAAGTTCTGAAGATTCTATTACTTAGGATTACTTCAGGAGCTTGTTTAATTTTGTCTTTAGTTTTCATCATGGGATAAAGCTCCATGGGAACATGAGAGAAATCTCTGTTCTGCCATCTAATGACGACTGACACTCTTTTTTTTGTGAGTTGTCTGTAGCTTATCTAAAAAAGTAAAAAAAAACATGAAGAAAACACCACAAATATAACAAACATTTGAAATACACTCCTGTTGTTTTAGTAGGTTACTTGGGTTTTGATACAGCTTTTTAAAAACAGAGTAGTTTTCATGTATTTTAGTTAAGTGTAAAGTAGATTTGGAGACGTAATTTGCACATTGCCAAAGCCCATTAGCCTGATGTCTGGTTAACATATGGAACTGGACCTTGGAGGTAGGATGAGCCAGAGGAGAAACACTAAGCCAAAGGATCTGATCAACTGTTCATTGTGTAGAAATAAACCATCCAAAGAACTGTAACCTGACCTATTGGGAAAGCTCAAATTCCAGTAATAACATAAAACTCTGAAGGAGGTGAGATATCACTCTCTTTGGAAATAAGTCTTTGTCAGGTATGTTCAGTGCAGTCCTGCAGAGCTGGGAGCCTGGCTACTCAGCTTTATTTTCTTGCTTTCAGGAGGAGAAGCAGTTGTGTTAATAGATATAAACCCCCAAAATTTAAATGACGCAATAACTCACCAGGTTTTTCATTGCATTGCCTTTTGTCAGTCTTTGGGTTTCCTGAACTGACAGACATTGCAATGTGGGTAACAGCCCTTTTTGTCCAATGCCTTGGAATTTTCAACAGCATCTGACATGCATGGACACACCACAGGTCAGAAACACACAGCACAAGGATTTAAACCTTATTTTTTCCCTTTAAATTTATACAGGAAACCCAGCAGCACTTCCATCTGCAGCATGAAACCTTCCTACTAAACAAGGCACCTCCAAAAATTTGCATTTTTTCATGTTACTTCCCAGAAATAACAGTAGAAGACAAAGTGTAACAATGAAAACAACATGATTTAAGTAATCTCACAGCTTTGTGGTTGCTGATGAACACACTCATGAACTGAACAGTAATAGCTACCATTAATACAGAGTCTTCATCAATAGATTTCATAGAAGTGACAGAGGAGGCAGATACTGTTCCTGGTGAACTCATAGTGAAGATATTTGTCTGCTGAAAGCCCACTAGACCTGCCACCCAATCCATGTCCTCTCCTTAGGGGAGCACACCATGGGAACACCTGGGCTGAACTTCCCCCTTATTATTTGTTAATAGGCAACACAAATTAATGCATGTTTAAGGGAGTAGAGAGATGTGGGATAAAATAGAAAGCAAAGCAAAAATAGCAAAACTTAACATCTGTCAGAAGTGTTGGAATATTTATAGATTCTAATGTAAATGTGGACTCTTAAGTCAACTTTCATTGTTATAAATTGTCATGTTTTCCCCAGAGATGCTGCAAGGAGGGAGCAGCAAATCTTTGTGAAGCTGGATGACAGAGCTGCAGCTCTCTGCCAATTAGGAAGGGAGGGAAATCTCTCCATCAGGCAGGCTGGCTATTAAGATGCAGTTCACACCAGGCATGTGTCTGAGAAGTTTGCAGTCTGTGAAAGCAAAGGTGAAGGTCAAGGAGCAAACCACAGAAACTCTGGCTACCTGCAGAGCCTGCAATCAAGATGTGTGGAGTTGATACATCCTCATATTATTCCCAGAAATGATGTCTTTTCTTCCCATAAATGCAGTCACTGCATCGCTGATCATCAGGGCTTTGTAGCACAGACTTGTGAGGGGATTTATAAAACTCCTGTTCATCGGGGAATGGGAGCAGCTAAGATGTTGATAATCACTGGACCTGAAGCAGATCTGACAGCCAAAATGCCAGTATTCCTCAAAGAACTTTTTGCTCAGAGGTATCCACTCTAAACAACTTTGGCTCATCTGTAGTCAAGAGCAGAGCTGGAATATCTTGTCTAGATATCACATTCCCTTGCTAAGCCACCTTCCCATCATGCCCTTTTATCTTCCAGGCAGGGCTAGGAAAGATTCTTGCCTCCCCAATAAGTTATCAACAATATTTTTCTTTTAAAAATTAGTCATTCACAACATGATTTGTGTGAATATTGAGCAGAAAATTCTTTTTTCCCCCCTAGAATTATTTCTTTATATGGCACCTTGTTTTGGCAAATCCTCACTCCCATTAAAATATCAAAGTCTCAAATAGTCATCTGAACACAATTTTTTATGTGAGTAGAGCTAATAAGATTGCTAATTTCAGCCACACAATAATAACAAAACCTTGGACAGTGAGGGCAAATCACAGAGTTTTGAGAGGTCAGATCCCCCCCATTGGTGGTCACAGACACACAACTTGGACCACAACAGAAGAGGTGCAAACAAACTTATCTCCCAGAAAAGACAAAGCAATAGACAAAAACAAATAAAAGCATGAATGAATAAATAAAAGAAACTGTCTTAATGCCTGGGGTCAAACTGAGACTGGCAGGAGCTGGCTGGGCAGGAGCAGCAGCTGCAAGTGTGCTCAGTAGGTGGGCACAGGCTTGGAACCCACAACCAACCACATTGAATCAAACTTTGAGGCACTCGTTTGCTCTCAAATTACCTTATTTTTAAGAAAGACTCAGCCCTACATGCAGTGGAACTGTGGGATAGTAATCCCTTCCAAACTCCAGGACCTGGCCCCCTGGTTTCTACTCAGAACCTTTTTGCTAAAGAATTCCATTGATTTCAGCAAGCCCAAGGCAAAGTAGGAATAAACGAACCAGAAAAATGTAGAGAGTCCAGTTCTATACATCAAGTGAGCATATCAGTCTCAGCAATGACATTCATGTCCTGGACCCCTCAACAAATGGAAAATCACCCTCAATTAACAGTCATTTGGTTTGTAGGTTTATGCAACTGCTCTGAAATTCTGCATGTCCTGGTGCTTTTGATACTGGTCCAGTTTCCTTCAAAATCTTCATTTTCAACCTGTCTCTTCAGAGAAGTGCTGTGGAGGAGGGCAGGAGGATCTTTTTATTCTACATGCTACCTCCCTTCTGCTAAGCTTGTTACCACTAATGATCTTAAATACTTTTTACAGCATTTAATCAGGTGTAGCATTTAATTGGGCAATCACCTGCTGAAGCAAAAATAATGTTTCTAAGTAGCCCATCTGCCTTTTCAGCACAGAAAGAAACAGCTCTGAGCAGGCAGGCTGAGGTGTAAATGCAGTGCTTGCACTTCAAGGATCAGCTTGGTAGAATGGGAGTTGAGGGAAGAGATTTACTTCAAAATAAACCTTCCCCCTCTAGTACCTATTCTGTTATGGAGCAGAGAGGAATTCTGGGGGACTTCCACCTGTGTAAAAGATGGCAAAAACTGCATTTCCTGGTGTTTTCATTCTTTTGGCCCAGCAAGCAGCAATGTCCAGTGCAGACTAAGAACATTTGGTGAGTCTGCACAGCCCATTCTCACCTTCAGCTGAATGTGGCAAATGGACATCACTTGAACAGGGCAAAGATGGCATCAGTCGATTGCAAAGTTTCTAGTCAGAATATGCAGAAATACTAATGAGTAAACCTGACTCCATACTGGCCAAAGTGGTTGTGTATGTGAAAGGAAAAATTGTTAATGTTGCTAAACATAAGAAGCAAAAAGTCATCCTGATTTTTGCAGTCAGTCACAGCATTCTTAAAAACTAAAACCATTCTCCAAAGAAATCAGTTGCACCTTAAATAAAGTTTATGAGCATGATAACATCTGGATTCCCAAAATAACTTCTTTATACATACTAGAGAATAATGACTGGTTTAGTGTGAGTTAAAGGGAAGTTCCCCTTCTGTAGAAGATAGGATAAATAAATTAGGGGGATTAAAAATTGGGGGAGAAACTCAGTAACATTCCATAGGAGTTCATGCTGGAGCCCCTGGTATTTAATATATTCAGAAGCTACTTGAAAAGAATGAAGAATACGATGACAAAACTTGCTTAAAGCAGAAAACAGCTGAGGCTTCTTCAACATGGGTAAGAGCACAGTTGAGGGAACACAGGATGACTGAATATAGATTGATAATTCACCACACCTTGAGGCACAAGACCCATAGGGTGTGAGGAAAGCAGGTGGCACCAGGTTTAAAATAAAGAGCACAGATGTAAATCCAACTTCTCCCACAAAATTCAGAATTAAAATGATGGAATATCTTCCAAAAGGACAGGTTAGGTGTTAATATGTAAAAAGATTAAAAACCTCTTAGACAAATGGAAGGGAACTCCCTCAAGAGCTATTAAGCAAAATGGCCTGAATATAATATTCTGGTTAAGAATTCTGCAGACAAAAATATAAGAGCCTTACTTAGAGAACTATCTGAACATTTGCTCTGCTTTAACACTTCTTCAAGCACTTGCCTGTTGGCTTTGTTGATTCCTCCAGGGTCAGTAGGACTCTTGGACTGACCCGTTGCAAACATCCTCTTGCTCTTGGAGCTCTCTGCCCTCTGCATGTAGTTCAGGCAGTTTCAGCCAGGAATACACAGACAGTTTTCCATTTTCCCTTCCAGCCACTCTACTCAAAAAGTGAGCCTAAAGCTACTCGTCTTCTGTTGTGTGTGGAATGAAAATCTGACAAGAGAAAAGACAGGAAAAACCTAATGATAGTCAAGGGACACTGTGCAAACCTTTTCAAAAGGTATAGAAAAAAACAACAATCACATAAATACAAAAAAGAAAGACTTGAAGCCATCAAAAACAAACCCCAAAACCACCAAACAGTAGAAAACCAACCCCACTCACCCTCAAAACATTTATCCATTGTGTATAATGAAAACTATTATTAATAAGAGAAGAATTTCCAAGTCTGGGCTGCATCCACCCCATTACTTCATTAAGAGCAGCACTCAGGGATAACAAGTAACCTTATGTTGTACATGGCCTTGTAAATAAAGCATGAGGGAGATGAACTAACTTTTACAACTTTTCTGGGAAAGCTGGGAAATTAATGGAAACCACCTTAGCCCTAAGATAGTTTCTCCCAAATAGCAGAGTAAATCACCTTCCATCAGAGATCCAGACTGCTATTGTGAGCCCCTTCCAGAGCTCCCCCTTCCTCGTTTAACGTCAGCCTGCACATCTAAACCACAGTGCAATTTCCATCTAGGGCATCTTTCCTCACTATCCAACCCCATTAAGACCCTCCAGGATGTGTTTTACCAACCTCCCAATCCAAACCTCACCCAACCAGCCTCATTTATCACCCCACACCTCCAGGCATATGTTAATTGACCAGTAAAACACACCTGTAGCATATTAATGTTATAATAAACCACTCTACATATTCAGTAAATTTTGTATTATCAGTTCTCCATCAATTATTTATTAAGAGGCAACATAATAAATGTGCTGAGCAAGGTGCAATAACATGAGGACAAAACTGTACAAAATACATTTTATTGCCTCCTCACTGCAGTTCCAGCCTTTGTCACTTACTGCATATTTATTAGTGCTTGAAGTAAGGGAAGACTGAACTCCCCAGCTCTAAATCTTCATGCTCTATTCACCAAGAGATTGCTTTGTTGGAATTAACAAAGGAACAGTCTTTCTTATATCTATTTGCTTGCATCAGGTTCTCTTAATCCTAATATTAGTAATTCCCTTCTGTCCAGAATCCATAGATTCATCCTTTGTGAGTGCTCATTCACTGTCTCAGTATGAGCTAACAGAAATATTTTCACTAAAATGTCACTGTAAGCCCTTTCAGGACTACAATGGATTTTTAAATTCCAGTAGAGAATATTTACAGTATCTCCAACTACAATTAGCACATAACTAAGAGGAGAACATTCCGTCACCACAAACAGCAAAACGAAGAACTGATGTGGATTTCATTGACTGTGTCAGTTTTCAAGTGGTGGTCTTTGGGGTTGAAAATACTTTGATTATTTGGTTTTCTAGTTAATATTATAGTTAAATCCAAATACAGAAACACTCAAGTAGAAAACAGATTAAGGCTTAGAAGAATCACTAGAACATAACTCCAATCAGTACCTGATTTTACCTCAAAGGGGAAGTTAAAATTTATACTTCTACAGATTGCAGAGTTAAATGATTAAAACCTCTGTTTTATAAACAACTGTAACATACCCTTTTCTCCTCAGTGTTTTTAGCTATTGCTGCCTTTACAAGACAAATGTTTCATAAAGTTGAAAAGAATTAAAACTTACAGAAGTGACTGAAATGAAAGAGGAAGGAGAATCAGCAAATAAATGAGTTGAAAGATTATTCAGTTGCCTCTTGTTACAGGAACAGTTCTTATGTCTGTAGCAAACAAAGGATAGATGTAAAATGAAAGAGTTAGAAGTAAGCAGAAGTCAAAGGGATGATAATATCATCATCATTATTATTATTTTCAGTTCATTGTGGACATAGATCTGAAAGCCCTCAGTAGTTATAAGAACAGGTGAGAATCCTGGTATTAGTCATAACTCTTCAGGGAAAAACAGAATGTGCATCTCCATCACCTCCCATCCACCACACATTGTTCATGCCACTAAAGAGTGTCTTAAAATAAAACACAGGAATGATTGTGTTGTGAATATCAAAGAATTAAAAGCTTTCCTTCCCTGGTGGTTATTCAAAACACATCTTTAGGGTCACATTTTTAGCTGTCATCTCCTCCTGCTTCGGTGTGGTGTGATGGAAATGACTTTTGTTGAAATTCTGCATGTGCAAAGATGTGCCTCAGTCGTGTAGATCACTTAGACCTGAGAAACTGCAAGTGAAGAGGGAAAGTTTCACTCAGCACCAGCAGACAAAAGGCAGCCTTGGCCTCTTCAGATACACCTGCAACACACAGGGAGTTTTGTCTGACAGCAGAATGGGTGGTATGTCATAAAGCACGAAACAAACGGCTGCTGCTTGCAAAAGAGAAGTTATAAACCATATTCTCTGTCGAAATATTAATCAGGTTGGGGTTGCATATGTAAATTATCCACCCAGATGTCTGCAGGAAGGAGAGATGCTCGAGAAGGCGAAGCTTCCTCATGTAGAAAGAGCAATGGGATCTGTGAGAACTCCCAGACATTTTAATTTGGTGTTGGTGCAAATGCTCAAAGAGGCATTGAAACCCTTCCCCAGTGACAATATGCAGAGTGTTTTCTGAAATGTCAGGAGCAAACATTAAATATATCAACAATATTTCAATGTAACTGTGCAAAACTGGCAGAGCATTCAAAGAATGCCTCGAGAACAGGGAAACCAAATGTTCGACTTTCATCAAAACAAGGCAATAACTCATTTCAAAAGTGCAATTTCCAGCAGATACAACAAATGCTCAGAAAACAATATTATGGGGTTTATAAAATATGTGAGATATTTTCTGCAAAAATCTAAAAATTATAATTTCCTCAGAAAGGGATCAAATTACCATTCTCATTCAGAGTAATAACGAAGGGCTTCAATATTGCATGTCAAAACAAACTTACTTGGCACAGTCAACCTAATTTTATTTCCTTGTTTGATTGGTTGGGTTTTTTTTTCTGAATATTGAAAATGAACCTGTGAAATGTTACTTTTTATATGCACACAACGAATTCTAAAGAAATACTGTCCCCACTGTGAGTAATGGCATTGCATAGGGAGCTTAAAATGATAAAATAATTACTAATATTTAACAATAGTATAATTATTAATTATATTCTAAATAATATTTAAATTATATAATCCAGCAGGTTACAAGTTAGAATTCTTTTTTCTGAGAAATGATCTCACAGAACAGAATATGGGTACTAATTTAATTCTGAAAATCACCTGAAAGAGAAAAAAAATGTTTCCTCATACCTGTCTGATTTTTTTAATTTTAATTCAGGCTGGACACCCCCACCCCCCCACCCCCAAGTTTCTAATTAATTTTGTAGCTTGTCAATAATGAAAGATTATATGGAAATGGGAGCAGAGCCAACTAGAACTGCCCCTTTTGTGACACTTCAATCCAGACTAAAACAATAAAAAGAAAGTTTTTAACTGTGGAATAATCTGGGGGAAATTTACCCATTAATTATTTTATTTTTATATTAGTGGTTTTACCTTCATGCTCTTGTGTCAAGAATAGAACTGAAATGTATCCCTCTTATTCCCTCCCTTTTGTGTGTGTGGTTTTTTTTGTTTTGTTTTGTTTTTTTTTAATAATCATAAGGAATTTTAGTACATTAGAACCAAAAAACCCAGGATAGATTTTAATGGAACAAGATAGGTATTTTCTCTGATTTGGCATAAAGTAAAGCATAAGAAATTAAATCCTGCATTAACATAAGAGCAACACATGTCCTCAGCCTGGATTTAAACACAGTAGATCCAGTATTGCTTTTGTTGACAAATCCTTTTAAAAATGTATTTTAGGACAGCAAATTCTAACAGGATAAAATGATACAAAAGAAACATCATCTACAATAAGAGCAGAACAGCTGTAGGAAAAAACCCCTCTACATGGCACAAAGCTATTTGATTTATGGCTAATATTTATCTATTATTTTGCTGGGTTGTATAAGGGACCAAGTTATGAATTAATAACAGGGTTATTATTTCCTCATAAAACAGGTATAGGAAGCTGGAAAAGCACCAGACCTTTTCTACATT
Source organism: Willisornis vidua nigrigula (assembly GCA_021164005.1). Taxonomy (NCBI): domain Eukaryota; kingdom Metazoa; phylum Chordata; class Aves; order Passeriformes; family Thamnophilidae; genus Willisornis; species Willisornis vidua. The sequence continues at coordinate 3,197,008 of JAJPCS010000036.1, forward strand.
CTGCCTGAGTCAATATTCCCTTTCTCCAGACATTTCAGGAGCATTTCAATGGTAATGAACATAAATGCATCTACAGGAACACCAAAATGCTCAAACTCCCAGGAAAAACCGAACAGCAAAACCCATTCCAATCCAGCAGCAAATCTATTCCCATGGAAAACTTCTGAAATGTGGATTAATTCTTTCTGTTTGCTCTTTCATATACCAAAAAAGGATCTCTTTTCCCTTGACAACTGACCACACTGTTATGCTGAGTTGCCCTTCTTTGGAAGGGAAGAAGAATCCTGCAGAGAGTGGCAGCCTCTGAACCTCACCTGGATCAGCCCAGTGGGCAAGACCACAAGGAGCCCACATTTTACAAAGCTGTGTCTACATATATAAGTGTAAAATGCATCTAGAAATCCAAATTAACTTTGGGAACAGTGCCTGGGAATCCTGACATCTACCTGGAGCTATTTAGGAGTATCTGCTCTGACTTAGTTGTGATCTGCAGAGAGAAAAAAGCACCTGAAAATAATATCTAAGGTGAAGTGAACGCCCACAGGAGGCAGGTACAGCTCACCCTGGGCCAGGAGAGAGCCCAGAGGATGAACTCAGGGAGACACCTCACTTTGAGGTGGGTGAAGAACACCCAGCTGAAAAAAAACCCCAAAGCTGCTACCCTAAGAGCATTCCAAACTTGATGTATAACTTTTGACTGAACTCCAAGATGAACTCCTATTTTTTATTTAAAATTCATTTTCTCAATGGCTTCATTATTATACAATGACAAATCAGTTATTTCAGTATTTGCTGCCAAATCTACTTCCTACCAAGTAAAAAAAAAATATAGAATATGTGTTGTTAGTACTTGTATAACTCTGTGAGTATCATGCTAGTTGTAATGTTAGTAGAACACTTCTGTCCAGGGTGTGGGCTCAGGAGGAGCTGAGAATGACAAATATCAAGCTTTAGGAAGCCAAGGGTTGGATTCATGTTTGTAGCAAGAATGACATAGATTAAAATAGTTAAAAATGAGGAGTGCACTAATAATCAGCTTTTAATTTTTTTAGAGAATTAAAACAAATGGGAAGGAAGCAGCTCAGCTATTAAAACACATGACTGTGTGGAAAAAATAAACAAATAAAAATTTGAGTACAGGGGAAGTTATTATGGTACAGTCATAATTCAGATTTCCTCAGGACCTGAACCCTGAGGATACAGGAGGGTTCAGTCAGCCAGACACAGATGTGGATCTGGTCCACAGGAAGGGGCAGAGAGGGGAGAGCACAGCCCTCAAAATGCAGCAAACTCTTCCCCCATGGCACTGGAGCAGACAGAAATTAAGATTTTCAAAGGCACCTCTGGCCTGAATCAAATCAGAAGCGCAACACATCATACAAAATTTCTGAGAAAATAATTTGGCTTTCAGATGTCTCCACAAAAGAGACATCTATGTTGCAGGTCTTTTGGTGGCACCATGAAGTTGTATTTATGTCAATAAAACATCTCTATGAATTATATTCTGTTCCAGTCTTAAAGTTTTAAAAAAATCTTATTAAATAACATTCACATTCGTTTTTCTTGACTAGATGCAATACCAGGCCCCAAACACAGACACAGTCTGGTGCAAGAAGACACGAGTTCAGTCCTTGACTGGTCTGTCTGGTCTTGACATGAAGCTTTCAAATCCATTTCTGACTTTCTTCTATTAAGATCCAAATGAGAAAATACAGTTTAAATCACTCAAACAGTAGGACAGAGTCCGTAAGACACATTTCCATGTGCTGGCACAGTGGAACAATCCTTCAGAACAGAAAAGCACTGCACAGGCTGTGGAATCAGCTGAGCTTTAATCTCATTTATCCCTCCTTCCTGTGAGCACATGGAAAGAGGGGAACTTTCTCTCTGCACTCATGTATTGGTAAAACCCATAATTAAAACAGATTTTGAGGCCTTCTACTTAGTGCACGTGGCTGTAATTCAGCACACCCTTAAATCTGAGCCAACTCTGAGCAGTTCAGCCACTCAAACAGCTCCTGGGCAGCAGCAGGAACTGCTCTCCAGCTCAGGGAGCTGTCAGGAAGAAATGCAGGTTATTAGTTGCCTCTGTTATTACAGATTACACAAGTGGCACAGAAAATGACATCCAATTCCTGTTCTCCTCAGCCCTGATATTCTCCCCCACACAGCTCTTGTGAGCACAGACAGATACAAATTCAGTTGGCTTGGAAGACAAAATAAGGATTATATGTGAGCAGTACTACTAAAACCTGAGAAAATTGTGAGACAAGAAACTTATTTTCTAAGACTTCAATATGGCTCTTTAATATCTTATTTCATTTTAAATATAGCCCTTACATTACTCTGAATCAGATTCCTGCAGTGTATCTGCATTTCAGCCTTCCAAAAGCAAAGGGCTAGAAGAGAGATTTTCCCTGTGTGCTCTGACTGTTGGGGTGTAGAAACACTTACTGAGTAAAAAACCAGAATAATTTCTTTGTATTTCCTTGTACTGAGACATCCATAATGTCCTGGAGCCTCAGCATGGTCAGTAATGGGAGCAATCCAGAGCTGACTCAACTATGTATGAAAACCCCCTATTGATACCTGCAAACCATTCTGACCCCACTTTTTCTCCCCCCAAATCACACTGTTGAGTCTTTACACCTTTTATGTACACCAGCACTGCAAAAATTATTTTTATTTGCTGTTGTTTTGTTGGAAAAATAAAATCCCTGCTTCACTTTTCAGAAATAGTACACGATCAATAATCAGGATCAGACTTGATATTATAGAATGGGAGACACAGAGAAATAATTGATTTTTAAGTGTCACGGAAGAGGGAGATTTCATTTAGATATGGAGAACTTCATGACAGCTCTACAACATTTTACTCTCCAGTAATTATCTGAAGAATATTTTTGATACTTGCATAGAGTTCATACACCCTCTGCTCCGTGAATAATTTGTTGACATAATTTATTTTATAAAGTAGAAATGTTCAAGGTTTAGAAACTGCTCTGTGCATAAACTCACACACACAAACATATATTATTTAAACTGATACTTGTACTATGGAAACTTTTTATCAAAGACTCTTCTCCAAAAAGAAAGAGATTGATAATTTATCACAATAACTTAAAGCATTTTGAACCTTAAACTAAAGTTTATTAAAGTTTGAAGATGCAAAATAAGATCTGATCTTTGTAAAAAAAAAACACTTTGAGAAAATAGTATGTTAGAATTATTGTTGTAAACTAGTCATCAAATTTCATTAAAATAGCTTGATACAAAAAGCAAAACAAGAATTTTTGAACCTTCTGGCCAATGATCTTTTCCAATCTTATTTTTCTGGAGCATCATTCTGTGTCCAGTGGATTTTTCAAAGCAAGAATTTCCACTGAGGGCAGTTGGAACCCTGAAGGTTAAAAATAACAATTCCAAGAAAACTTTCTTTGGGAACTTTTAGATTCAACCCCTAAAAGTCCTCCTGAACATTCTGATGCAAGAACTCCCACCCAGGTGCAAACCTGCTTGTCATTTCCCAGGTTAGGAGCTGAATTCAGGTGTGGGGCAGGACAGAGGAAGGGAAATTCTCCCTTCAGAAACTTCAGCACCTGAAATACAGATGAGTTTGATAATGATAAACTGCACCCAGTGTACTATGGAATGAATAATACCTGTTTTCTAAGAAAAAAAAAAAAAGGGTTTAAGGGATTATGATTCCTGGCTGTAAATATCTGTCAAAAACAAAGGAGCAGCTGCTGCTATCAAAGAATAATTTGGCTGTTTCACATGACATCAATCAAACCACTTTTTAATATATGCCAAAAGTAAACAATGCTTTTATATTACAAACTGATACCGTGGTAATACAATGTGTAAAAGATGAGTAAATATGAGGGGAAGGTTCAGTTCTGGCCTTTCCAACGTGACCTCTTAAAAGAATAAAATATCAGAAGTAATTGATATACTCCCTTGTGTGAGTACAGTGGTGGCTGGTGCACACCCAGGGAGGAAATAGCAGGACTAATCTTATTTCTGCCTCTCCCCCAGCCTGTGAATTTGAATTTTTAACAGTTTGACAAAACTATGAATGCTTTGATATTAGAAAGAGCAAATAGACATAAAGCATCGCACAGGAAAAATAAAAATCTGATGTAAAAGGAAATAAAATAAGGAACTAAATATGCCTGGGGAAAATTATTGAATTAACATACATATCTGAAGAAGTCAAATCAAGAGGAACAGTGTTTGTGCTTATTTTTGGAGCCTTTCATCCTATTATAAATATGGTTATGCCTTATTAAGTTTGAAAACGCACTTATAGGAAAAAGATGCAAAATCTGTATTTATTACCCGTAATAAATTATTTTAGATACCTAAAAGCCTCTAGCACTGACACAAAATTATGGTATTAGAAATTTTTGAGCAATGATTCAGAAACAGCAGGTGAAGAGTTATAGAGAAATAATCAAAAAACATCATAAAGGGCATAATGTATACAATAAAAATAAATGAGAAATGTATATTTGTGGGAGAAATACAGGAAACTGAAGGAGAATTTTATCTTTTCCAAGTTGAGTGTAATTTTGACTATGAAAGAACAATTCAACACTAGTTAGAGATCCCCACCTTCCTGGAGCCAGGTTGTACCTCCTATTAACATGATGAGTGCACTCATTAGAATCAAAATCCAGCACAAACTCTAAAATCTGTTCTTCAGCCTCAATGACAGGTGACTTTCTAGACAAAGCTGCTTTTTTAGAGCTTATATATCAGCATTCAGAAGAGACACACAATTCACTTCTGTCTTTGGTCACTTAGAAACAGTGTTAAAGCATTTTTATGTAACCTGCACACATGAAAAAAATGAGACTAAAGCAGCAAGCCCCAATGAAAACACTTTCCAATCAATCAGAAACTTATTAATTAAATTACTTAAATTGTTATTAATTATTTGTTATTATTAACAGACGCAAGGAACTGGCAACAGATGGTGTGCTGTGGTGAAAGGGAGATGAATGTGCTACACTCACTTTTGGCAGCCCTTCTGCCCAACCACCATCTGGGGCCCGTTGGAGTTCGAAGCTGCACCACACACAGTGCAGAGATGATACAAATCGTTGGGCTCTCTGCTTTCCCAGCCCAAATCCCACTCTTTTCTCCCCATCCCAGGATTTTAAACCAAGTGGGGTTTATTCCCTTGGCACTGCAGAGGTGCTGCAGGATCCTGAAGGAGCTGCACGTCCCAGCAGGTGATGGAGTTCAACTTCTTCCAGCACATTCTCCACTGCTAACCACAGGAGTTTCAATGTGCAAGTGGGAATCATCCTGACTTTCCTTCATCCAAGGGAATATTCCTGAGCTGTTTACAGGACACTGATAAGGAGATGAATGTCATCCTCCCTGACGGCTCTTACAATTTTATTTCATGACAGTATTTAACAACTGGACATTGCTTTTGTTTTCTTTTTGCTTTGGAAATTTCCTATCATATTTGAAAATGATGTTATAAAAGCCACCATTTCATCCAGCCAATGTGTGTCCATAAGACTCCTCAACTTTGCTATAAATATATATTTATTATACACACATGGAGGAAATCTTGTTTTCCTTTACTTAATACATTTTTGGTGCTAAAACTTAAGTTCAATGAACACACACATTTGTATAATAAGATTTGGAATACAGAAATATGATCAGAAATCCAGATTTCCATAGACCAGATTTATTGATACTCTGTGATCATTTTAGGGGAAATTTAATTGACTGTGTAAAAGACTAATGACATCTGCTTCCAGTGAAATACTCTGCTTTTTTTAGTGCAAGTCTGCATTTTAAATTGTCCTAGATATTTTGTCCTAGATAACATATCCAACTCCATCTGCTGTGGCATCAGAGGACTTCAAATTGCAACGTGTAAAAATAAGGAATGAGGGGCTGGATTTCAGTGACCCGAGTCACAAATACCTGTTCTTCTGCCCCTGCTCATTGTTCTCTCCATGCAGGAAGAAAGGAAGGAAGAGTCTAACAGAGCAAGGAGTGTGATCATTTGTGACTCTGTATTTCTGCTATGATTTTCAGAAGTACTTTCTCAGAATTAGAGATACCATGTGAGCAGCACTGCTGACTCCTGTGCCAGTCTTTCTGAACAGCAGATGAAATAAGCCTTATGCCACTTTTTACACCTTCTATCTCAAGTCTCTTCTCTTTACACCATATTTTTCTTCCACGGTTTTCTACTCCTCCCTATTCTCAGTTTAATTTGAATGGCTTAGCAAGACCTCTCTCAAGACCTTTGTGAATTCCTACCAGAAAGGCAAGAGAGATTATTACCTGAAACAAGGTTCGTTCTGGGAGCCTGAAAAGACAGTGTGTTCCATCCTTCTCACCACAGCACTGGATGTAGGAATTGGGTTAAACACCTGAAACAGAAACTATTCTCCTCTGCTTTGTTCTTCCCCTCTTGCTTCATGTACCTTTAGCTTGGCAGTAAAAGGCTTCAAATGAAACAAAGAAACTTCATTCTTTCTCTTATTTCTCCATTGGAAGAGCCAATTCTACCACCATCACTACTGTCAAAATGGACAAAGAAAGAGAATCAAGGAGTGTTTTCTATTTAGTCCATACAAAAGCTTCCCCTAGCTGAAGAAAGAGAGATGCTTTTAAATTACAAACTTTAATACAATACCCCCAATGCTTTAGCAGTTTTGGTTTTATGTATTTTTAATAAAATAAAATATTTTGCATGCCTTTTTTTTTTCCATGAAACTGTACTGGTTAAGATACATGTTTAATTACTTGTCAGTATGTCCAGTATTGTCTATCATATCAGAATTGACAGATTTATCAGACAGTTTTCTATTTGTTCTCAGTTTATAAAACAGCATCTATAACTTCAATGATATCTCTACCCCTTCTCTTATTTTTACTGTTACACAAAATCTGAAGCTATAAGAGCCAAAAAACAATCAAAAGAAAATACTTTAATTTTCTTCATACTACTTCTTGCCAGTAACTCGAAATCAAACAGAAAAAAACCACAATAATTTAACAATGAATTAATTTCAAGTATCTTGAACAGTGAATTCCTTATTTAAATGCCTCAGTTAGACACAGGATCAAGTTCTTTCCAACAGACATTTGAGTTCTCAGGTAAATTCTGTCTGTTCCTTCCAGAAGGAAGCCCCAAAAGCACTGGTTATGACAAGGTGAGTGCTCTGGTGGTTATCAAACCTGACAAAATAACTCAGAGCCTTCAGCACCAGAAGACATAATCAAAATATCCTTCAGAACTGTAGTATGTGGTGTCTGCTCTGCTCTGAGTTGTATGCCAGGTGTTCAGACCCTGGGGAGAAGCTCAACAGCATTAAAATACTTATAAACCCAAATAATTTATTTAAAAACTCTCTCCCAATTCCATTCAATGGCAATCATGGATCATACATGACTTGAACAATTATGTGAGCTGATGGAGAATAAACTGCACCATCTTCATTCCCACCATGTTTGCAATTGGCATCTCAAGGCAGAACAACTGAGAAAACAAGCCAGGGAGAAGTTGCAAAGATGTGTGGAAACTACACTCGTTTAAAGAAGATTCATTTTTTTTATAAAGTTTAAAAGTTCAGTACTAAGACAGGATTAAAGTACTCCCCAGTACTTCCTAACACTCAGAAATATGACCTCTCTTTCTTCTCTTTGGCAGGATTTTAAGTATGTTATTGAACTGCAAAAGATGAGCACAATGCCTGATAGCCATTACTGCACTCAGAATAATATACATGAGCATTTACCATTCTTTGTACAATTCAGCACTCTGATCCTCCTTTTATTTGCAGAGCATTTCCAAGAAAAAGGCATTTTTTTCCTGAATTTCTTACAGTGACAGGTACATATGGTACATATAAACAACAGTGTGCTGAGAATTTACCCAGAGCTGTGTCCAAAAACCCCAATTCTGCCATGAAAGTGAAGCATTTTTCACCCACTTTGTTTAAAAGAAACCAAGAAAAATCTCACACAACTGAATTTTTAGGGCCCACCTTAATTATCCTTTTCATCTAAACCAAAAAATATACTACCAGCTTCTGTTAAGCTTAAAAAACCCAGTTATTTTGCAGGTTAAAATTAATTGCAAACCACTTTGAAATGAAACAGCAATACCAAACCAAAAGCACAATTCTTTTGGAGTAGTCCTTCACCTTCCTTCTTCCTTCGTTTTTGGCTGAAATGGTCTTTAATCCAGTCTGAACTCCCAGATTCTTTGGATTCCCTTCAAACTTCCTTTTGTTTGCAAATGACTACTCAAGCAAATTTTATGCCCTCACCATACAGTATATTCACTTCCAGACTGCATCTCTCACAAAGCAATTAACTCTTTGTTCAGGGAAGCATAATGGCTTTTTCTGTACAGCACCTTCTTTTTAACTGCTCATCTCAAGAGCCCAGTAATTCATGAAAGGCAAAATTATATCATCTATCAGCTCTTTCCACATCCTCCTCCTTCCACTCTTCCTCCTTGTATTCTTTTCATGCTTCAGAACATCTCTGATTCACACAGTAATGTCTCCTTGACCTTGACTCTACATTATCTTGTCATCTCTTGTCTTGTTTTCTCAACATCCTTCCTAGGGTCGTTTCATCTCTACTTTCTGTGCTATTCAATGCCAGGACACAGAAATGCTAATAGGATTTGAACTCAAAAATAGTGTCTTATCATCCTTTCGGTGGAATGAGAATATGACCAAGGTTTGATCAATTTGGCACCATAATTATGTAAAATGGTTGCTCTTTAATCAATAAAAAGAGATGGAACAAGTGTCTCAGGGACAAGCTCAAAGCATTCAGAGCTCCAGGATTCCTGGAAACAACCAAAGTAAGGCCAAACAGCATCATTTAATTGCCAGACTGGTGCATATTTCACAAAGAACCATGAAGACCATTTGCCTGCTCAAAGGCAAGAACGAAGTCACACTAATTATGGCCTTTTTGGTTGCTTTTTACTAGCCCAAATACTCCAGCTAGTAAAAACCAGCAATACTTCAGTAACTTAGTGCAGAAACAGGTAGAGATTTGCTCATTTTCCCCAATAAGCTTCATTTCTGAAGTCCTGACTTCTAACTGGCTGACAGCCTGCCATGCAAGCAACAAGCACTTACATCGATTCTTGGAATTGAAGAAATGAATAAATTAGTGTGCAGCAACCAAAAACTACTCAGTCAAACTCTGATTAGAGATCACAGAATAATGTGGGAAGTTTGGGAGACCTTCTCTGAATTATCTGCATCTAGTTTGTCCCCATCCCAGCAGAAGAAGGTGACACAACATGTCTATTCTTGTCCTACCTGGTCATTGCCCTTTAGTGTTCCACTCTGAAAGGAAGTGATGATTCTCACAATGCTTTCCTGTGATAATATCACTGTTTCTTTTTTTATAACCCCAAGTGTCTGATATGTAAGCAATTCCAGAGCTGCAGGAAAACCTTATCTGTCTGTAAGATTTTTTCTAATATCCAAATATGTTTAGTAACTAGAAAGGTGTCAGGTTTACCCCTGAGCCTCTCAGAACCTACTGGATCATGTAGCCACAAAATAATCTCTTGGTGATTTATCAGTTTAGTCTCCATATCAAAACTTATTTTCATTATCATATCAAGTTTCTGTTCCCTAATGATCCTACAGCCATCAAGGAAACTGAATCTAAGCTAAATGAGTAATTGAATTTGACATGCCTGTCCTCATCCATTACATTGACATCAGTATTTTAGGCAAGAGCTACTTAGGAGAGTGAGTGACCCGAGCAGACTTCTCTCCTCTGTGAAGACAAGCTGAATTTTGACATAGAGATGATGTGAACCCATGCAGGGTTTTTTCATGTTCCTTTTTTTGGTCCCTATACTGAAACTATTATTCTTGCACAGATGAATAAAGAATTCATAATTCAGCAACATGTGACAGCAAAAATAACTATCAATCAGTATTCCTATAGTGGAGGGAATCAGTTCAGTGTTGGAGACACTACCTGGTACTGCAGGATGTTATTCTGAAGGCAAATCTGGTAATTTAGGAGCACCACCAGTTTGAAAAGTATATTTAATGTCTTACTTTAATGGAGATAAAAGGACCAGAGAGAGCTCACCATCCCCTCTGGACCCTTCCCAATTTGCCCTCCCTTTTCCTCCCTGCAGGGTCAGTACTGCACTTACAGCTGAAGGTGACTGGGAGGTGGACAGAAGGTGGGTCTCAGAATCTGGGGGAAAGGGAGTTTTCAGAGCATTTATTCACTGCACAGACTATCTGGCTGATTAAGCATTTATTGTTTGAAGTCTTAGACAGGTTTTTCATGGAGAAAATTTATTCAGTAAACCCTAACACCCCCCTTGCAGAACTTGTCAAGTTTTCCTCTTATTCTTAGCAGAAAGTTCATTGCCATACATTCCACATATAATTCCTCCCATATGCTGCCATACACTCTTTATCTCACTTCAAATTCCACACCTTCTTTCAATTATTTCTCTATCACTCTAATTTCTACTCTAATTTTTAGAGCACAGGCCTGGTTAGGCACGTGGATATTCACTTACTTAAATCTAAAGAAATAAAAGTTCTAAAGACACATATGGATTTTATTCCTGTGGTTCTTCCATTTTTGAAATAGCTTCTAAAAACCCACAGAGTAATGATTAGAGAAATTACTATAAAAAGGGATTGCTAATTCAAGGGAAATCAAAATAATTTCAAAAGACAGACATACCCCAAGGGATTTATTGTATTTTGAGTGTAGGGCTCATTATTGGCCTGTTGTACCAGCCTGCTCTGCAGTGACTTGGGCATACTGTGGGATAGAAAATTAGGAATTCTGTTTCCATCTCTGGCATTGACTGTCTGCAAGGTCCTATACAAGCAGCATAACCCCTTTGAAACATGAAAGCAAAATTGTATATTATCTCCCCCTGGAAAGAAACTTTGGCTTAGCAGGATCTTTGCTGTTTATGTAAGTGTTTAAAAGAGAGAGGCAACACTCAGATTTTGGTCCTTCTCTCATACATGTTATTCTCTCTCATCAAACACTTCAAAAAACTGAAACTCTGTCTTCTAATATAAATGCCTCCTACTGGGAAGATACTTTTTCTAAATGTGTTCAAAACAGATCATTAACAAGTTTGACAAAGGAAAACCTATGTTAAGCTTCAAGATTTTATTCCCCAAGAAAATATAATTTACTGTCTTATTCTCAACCAGCATAAAAAAGACTTTTTTTTTTTTCTCATTCTACTGCCCCCTTTCCCCAAAAATTCCAAGAACAGGGAAGATCACAGAATAAACTTGTTCATATCCTCAGCTCAGACTAGAGACATCCTCCATTGACTTCTAGAATGGGGCTGTGTTTTCTTGCAGTTCAGATTTTGACCCCATCCCTGGACTGGGCCAGAACAACTGCAGGGGTTTGAATATTCCAAATTTGTTAGTTTAGAGCAGCAGCAAAGGGACAGAAGATGAATATCGACAAATAAATATAAAGTGGAGAACATGCTCCATTACCACTTCTTGTTTGATAGGAATGACCAGGGGCACATATTGTAGCATAATAAACCTTTACATCTTTAGGCACATTTCCTGTTCTTTCCTTTTTAGCACAAATTGACTTATTCCCTTGGACCATAAAAGGAATATTTCTTTGTAGAATAATAAAAAAACCAAAACTGTTTGCATCTTTCATGCTGCTGGTTTGTGGAGCTTTATTTGTTTGGGTTTGTTGTTTTGGGAACTGTGGATTTGGTTTGTTTGTTTCAAAAAAGGAGAATCTTAAGTCAGGCATAGCTAAAGCAATGAAGTGCAAAAAATTATCCCATTTTCCTTCATTCCTGGCTTTGGTGACATGAAGTTTAAAGGCCAGGGCTATTTTGGTGAAGTTAGAGTGAAAGTTATCCTGATCTCCTTTAAGCACAAAAGAAATGAAGTTGCTGTCAGTTTTAGAGCTGTGAACAGACATTTATTTGATTCACACATCTTAGGTAGTCTTTTCTTGTGATGGATGGATTCAAACTCTAAACTTTCTATTATTCTGAGATGGCCCTTGGTGCTGTGCAGCAGCTGCACTTACAGCACCTGTTACCAGAAGATGCCTTAAACAAAATACATCCATCAAGAAAAAGGTGACATATCTACACCAAAGGATTCCCAAGTTGAGAGTACAAGAGAGTCATTGCTATTCTAACAACATTTGTTAGTTCCTTGAAATATTTTTCTCTCCATAAATATCTGTTTATTCATAAACCTGCCAACTTTGTATTTTCATGGGTACTGCTGCATCCCTTTCTAAGTCTTCTGATCTTACAATTATCTACCAAGTAGCAGATAATTTATGTGATAACTTACAGATATTCTGATTTTCTAACCCCTTCTTATAGCCATAGAATCATGAAATGGGCTGGATTTGTAGGACCCTTAAAGATCATCTAGTTCCCAACCCTCCTCCTATGGACAGGGACCCTTCAACTGGAACAGGCTGACCAGAACTCCATCCAACCTGGCCTTGGACACTCCCAGGGATGGGGCAGCCACAGCTTCTCTGGGCAACCTGTGCCAGTGTCTCATCACCCTCAGAGCCAAGAATTTCTTCCTAATATCTAATCTAAACCAACTCTTTTTCAGTTTGAAATCCAGCAACAAGACAGCAACACAGACTAAAGGCTATTAAGTTTTCTGTTGTACCTTTGCTGATCTGCAAAGATACTGACTGGTGAAGTCTTTACCTCCTCAGTTAATCCTGTTTCTCTTGGGACTTTGTGTAGGAGTTGCATGATCTGGCTGTTATATAACCTGGCAGCCACTTTAAGAAGTAAATAAGATGCAGAATGAGAAAAAGGTTTTCACTCCCAAGTATCAGGATCATCAGAACTGATTCTGAGGAGGAATCAGCAATGGTTTGAAAGCCCCAAAGTAAAAGAAGACTCAAAAGTAAACTATCCCTAATGGATTCTTTTATTTCACAAGTCACCTGCTCCTCTCTTGGTCAAATCCTCAATTTGATCTCTTGGTTATTATTATAACTGTAACAGCATCCTTCATTTTGCCTCTATTTTTTTCTGTCAGATGCCAACCTCCAAATTAGTGTCTTTCCTCAGCCATCTCTATCACAGGAGTTCACCTCCCTGATATGCAGCAGAGGAGGAGAAACAACATATTGCATGACAACCTGGCACCCAGCACTGCTCTCTTCAAAAGAAGCTTTTCAGGCTTGCTGTCTCCACAACTGACTGCTCAACCAAGATGCAAAAATGCACAGTGTGAGATGAATATTAAAGGGACATAACCTTTACCTAGTTAATGTCCTTATTTATTGAACTGGTGACTTTGGCACACAAGTTGATGTTGGGTTCGTGGGTTGCTTGGACCAATCCAAATGATCAGGGGACAACTGAATCAAATGAGGCTCAAGGTGTGTTGGGAAAATTCACATCTAAGCTTTCAGATGCACTGTTTGTGTCTGGGAAGACAGAATGAAGAACTTTAGATAAGGTTTATCAACACAGTGGCTGGCAAGGGCATTTTTCCTTTGTTCACATAAGTCATCCTCAGAGAGAGACAAAATGGGGCACATTAATCAAGCCAGAAAAAGAGTTCATAACTGGGATTTTGGTTAAGATCTGGGTCTACCACAGCAAAGCAATGTGAAAATCCAGGCTGTACCCAGGCAAGAAGGAAATACAAGTTTCTAGTTTTTCAGATCCCAGTTCTCAAAGTTACAGTGAAGTCTCTCCCGTGTTTGTGCCCATCTGTCTGATGGGCTGGAAGCCGAGACAGTGCTGGAATGGAGGCAGTGCCATTATCCCTGGACTGTAATTGGCTTGGCAGGATGGAGCAGCATGTACAGCCTCCTCCTGGTGGGAGAGAAAGAGGGAAGAGAAACCACAGCAAGAGAGCCAGATGTCACAGAGACCTTAGAAGTGTGCTGGGCTGCACAGGATGAGTGAACAAGCTGTCTGCTTTTGCTACACAGAAGCTGTTTCTTCCCATCCTCCACTCTCCTTGTTTTTTCCCAGTGCATATGACTTTATTCGTCTTGTTGGTTTTGTACTTCTCACCAAAGGTGGTTCATTTCAGTGACTACGAGTTTGAAACATTCCACTTTTGATGACCCTTCCCCTTTTCATGTGCCAGACATTGGTGTTAGCAGGAGATTGTGAAAGAACAGGGTGGCTTAAATGGCAACAGAGGAGCAGGAAAAAAACCCAGGACTTAATAAAAAAGGAATGGCCACTTCATTTTGACAGTTTCTCAGTCCCTTTGGAAAACTTTCTTTGGTTTATCCCTTCCAGAAAGCCAGATCCCACCAGAGCTGTGATAAGAAACAATTCCTACTTGGTCTTTGGAGCAAAGTTGGTCTGAGAATCAAGAATAAGACTAATTTAATTTTGTGCTATGTAGTACAATATGGCCCTGATCTACACCAGAACTTTGAAGGTTGAATGTCATAGTTGAATCAAACCATTGGATAAATTGGATAACTCTGCTGTGTGCCTTGAACTGTGAGAGCCACCAAGGTAAATCCACAACTCTCCCAGACCTACTGTGCTGGTTTTTACCCTCCTCCCACTCCCTGCTGTTGGCCATGCATGCCAGATTTTGTCTAGCAGCCTAGAGAGGTAGGACACCTCTACAGCAGCACTGAACTGACCAGAAAATAACCACAATAAAAACTTACACAAAACAAAAAAGAAATTGCACTGTAATTTCCTTGTTGGTTTTACATGAAACACAGTTTTTGGTTTCACCCTTTTTCAGATTTTCAGTTCTAGTGTGTAACACCCACAGTGTGTTTCAGATCTCAGCAGAAGTGTAACATCCATAAACATTTAAATAACTCCAGAATCCTCAGGTCAGAATGTTACCATAAACGTTTCTCCAGAATCAAAGGTGAAAGAGAATTAAAGAGGTTCCAGATGGAGTGGACTTTAGCTAAAGAGGAAAAGTCAGAAGCTTACCCATCTGATAGACCTGGAGGCAACTCCAAAGCTGCCAGGAGCTGCCTTTGGAGGCTGCCAAGGAGACAGATGCTCATGCCAAGAGTGCATAGATTGGCATCATTTATATCACATCAGGCCTCACGCTGTCACGGTGCCACAGTGCAAAGCACTAAATCAGACAGCTAATATTTAGAAAAGAGCAGTCACACTGCATATATTTAGATCCTATAGGCAGTAACAGTTTTCATATTATATTTACCCTCTTGGATCTTGACTTTTAAGACATGGAAGCATGACTGGTCTTACTGTATTCATCTAACTCTTAATGAAGAATTCACGTGTGTATCAAAGCATGAAGTAAAACTAAACCTTTAATTTTGTACCAATTAAAAAACTCTGTTTTAAATAGAGATCAAATAAGTGATATTAATGTGAAAATTAGATCTTCCACTTATAAATTAATTCCTCACAAGGTCCAGGAATGCTTTGGGGTTTTTCCCCTCCTTATTTTCACTTTACAAAACTGAATATAAAGTGCAAAACTGAAAACACATAAACACAAAATACATATCTAAAACCTGTTTTTCTTTCAGTGCATTCCCACATTGTTCCTAACTTCATGCTCTGCCACTTGGAACATCTTTCTGCCCGCAAATAAATCCTGCTCTGTGTGGAGCATCAAGTGTAACCTTAGGCTCCTTGCAGCATACAAGTGTACAGATGTATTACAGCAAACATTCCCATTGCACGCTGTGTCGTGGCATTAGAACAAGTGCAAACTCTTGCCTGGAATTTTGGACACAAACTGGTTCAAACAAGCCTTGTTCAGAGATCACTGTGCTGAGACTTCAGGTTTGATCACGCCGTCTGTTGAAAGCACAGAGTCTTAGGGAGCTCTCTGAATAGACCCAATAATCATCTAAATTCCAATATTAGCACAAAACTCCTGAGCAAAGCAGGGTACAAATGCACAGAGAAATCACTGTCCCAGCACACAGTAAATCAGTGCCCTCAAAAAAGAGCACTGCAGCTCTGAAACACTTCCAGAGCAGGAGGATCAACTTTGTTCTCTGCTGAGGTCCCACCATAAAGGGTGTTAAAATCTGCCTCTCCCTGACTCAGAGCCTGAATAAACATTGACAATTATTTACCAGCTGTTTAGACAACATGTTTACATATCCTGGAGACTGTGCCATCCAAATATTGGGATTTCATTAAGGAGCTTTGCCCTAAAGAAACTCAGGGATTGAGACTTCTGAGGCCCCTGGAGAAACATGATAATTCTCCTGCTGTGTTACCTGGAATCACCAGGGGCTGATCTGGAAGGCTCCTTGCAGAAGGTCCCACTGCTGCTCAAGTCCTCAGAGCCTGGTGAAACAGCATGGGAGGAAAACCATAAAACCAAATGCATCACCCCTCTGCCAGACACTGCATAAACAACCACACAGCTTTGTTCCTCTGGGGCCTTTCTGATACATTTCTTTGGCTTTCTTTACCAGCCACCAAACACTCCCTAAAAATCCTCTACTCTCCATGGTGTTCTTGCTGAATGCTGGTGTCCCTTTCACATGCAAGGAAAAAATACTCCCAAGTTCTCCACCTCTTCCCAAAGAACTGAAGCTAACCTGCTGACTTCCTAAAAAGCTGTGGCTAGACATCCCCAGCCCACTTATTTCATGGCCAAACATTCTGCTCTCAAATCCCTGCACTTGAGAGACTTTTGATACGTTCAAAATATGGATCAGTTCCTCAGACACATCAGCAGAAGCTCTGGGTGAACTGTGCCCAGAGAGCTGCAGGACTGTGGCAGCTGGAGCCAGATAACCCTTTGCTGCATTTATTGGCATCTGGAAGAGGCAGAGGAATCATTTCAGGACAAGCCTCAAGAACTGATGAGGTCAGATAATCCTGAGTAAGGGACTAATATTTCTGGGATGAAGAGTTCTCCTTGTCTGGAAACACAGACCACATTTCAAATCCAATATACTACACATTTGATGTTAAAATATATATTGACCCAGTCTAAGAATTCAGATTTTTTCCCCTCAAGATATTCTTTAGAGCGTGTGCAACATTGTGAATGCAAAAAGTATTTAAATCACTTTCATATTTTGCAAACTCTGTAAATATATAGAATATATTTAAATTATATATACATAACAGATATTTGAAAGGAATGTAACATTATATTTGCATAATCTAATGAATTTATATCCAGTTTCTTTAATGTGGCAGAAATTATAAGTGAGTGGATTTAGTCTCTTCAGAATTCAAATTTTCTTTCTTTACTAATGGTACAGTCCTTAAACCCCACAATATTATCCCCACTACTAAACATGAAGCTGATATTCTCTTTGCTAAAATTAACATCTGTTTTCTTCACGAAGGCAAAATAAAAAGCTTATTTGTGTTTCAGGAATTATGTCTTTCTGCTCTCAATCACATCAGTGAAAGGAGACATTTGGCTGCTTCGTGGAAAGCATCTTTCTTATGTCTCACATCTCATTCTAAATTATACAGCATTTAAAAAGTACAAGTAATACCAAAAAAAACCACTCAAACACATGGAAAATGGAAAGGATGCAAAGCACAGAGAACAGACATAGGACAGATCACAGTGCCATGGATTGCATGTTTTTCAGCCCCTACCTGAAGTCACAAAGAGTTTCCTTTGGTCAATAAGGGAAACACAGTCTTTTCAGTCTTTAAACCCCCCCAAATTTCAGTTTGATCTGGTTTTGACAGCTGCAATAGAAAGAGGGAGTTTGAGAGAGGGGTTTTCCCCATTTATCAAGGAACTTTCTGTCACATCACACTCACCCCAAGGGCAGCAGTTCATACACAGACCTTTCCCTTTGCAATAAGCACCCTCTATATTGCTGTGACTAAAAAACCACCTCTAGTGCTGTGACATGTCCTGCTGTGGCTAAAAACCAACTCCAGTGCTGTGACATGTCCTGCTGTGGCTAAAAACCATCTCCAGTGCTGTGACATGTCCTGCTGTGGCTAAAAACCATCTCCAGTGCTGTGACATGTCCTCTCCTCCACTAGGACATGCCCCAGTCGGCAGTACAGGAAGAACCTGGGCCAGGCTGGCACATCTCCAGCAATTGGACCTCCTTGCTGTCATGCTCATCTTTCTAAGCAGGAATGCAGCACCCTGGGGAAACTTGGAGAGTTCTTTGTTAATGCCAACAGATAGACCCTGAGGTCACTAAAAATCCAAGAGCCAAGCAAGTCCCAAGACCAGAATTAATCACTAGAACCATTTCTGTCTTCCTTCTACTATCCATTATCACACAGGTAAACAAGAGCAAAATACTCTGAGTCCAAGTTCACTGAGCTCATTGTCCTTTCCTCACCAACAGCCACAGAGGAGTGTCCTGTGCTGAGTAAGGCCAGGCCAAGCACTCCCAGTCCTTCTCCTTGGTGCTCTCTCAGCCTCCAACCATTCTCAGCTCAGAAACCTGTTGGGCTCCACATCAGCTCTTAATAACTCTCTCAGGACTTCCTTGGTGTGGACTTCTGAGCCATGTTGAGCACAGCCAGAACACAGGAATGATGGTTTTGGGGCTTCTGAGAGAGCAGGGACAGAAGAATTTAATTGTGACTAAATCATCCCTGAACTCCCCTCACTGCCTGAGCAAACAGAGTTGTTGACTCCTGCTGCTTGGGTAAGTGCTAAGTGTGATGCTTCGTTTATTCACGTACTCATTACTCTTCCACTGCTCCTCAATGTGTCCTCAGGCAGAGCAGGAGTTCTCTGTCCTGGTCTGCATAAATCAGAATAACCACATTTCCCAGGTCTGCTTTTGTGCAATTATAGTGCAGGACCTCTAAATCACAGACAATTTTCTCTACTCCTGGATTGCTGCTGACCAAGAGCAGGTTTAAACAGTCTAACAGTGCATATGTAATATAAATAAGTTAACACATTTATAAGGCCTTTAGAGGAGGTAATATTTTAAAATACATATTTGAGTTTGATATTTACTACAGCAAACTTGTAGCTTGCCATTACTGATGTGGAAGGTGATTCAAATTGACAGGTAGCTCTTTCTATTTTACTGAGGAAAGTAAGTTCTACACAAGCAACAGTAAAGTTGCAGTTGCCAAACTATTTGTAGAACAAGATAATTTTTTAGGAATTCCTAGGAGGCAAAAAAAGAAAGAAAGTCAGACTGTCTAATCAAAATATGAAACTCCCAGTAGGAGAAGAAAGCTTCAACCTTCCAGATATAAAATATATTACACAGCATTCACACTTGAGCAATTGATGGGATGGTTTAGAGAGACAGCCATGCAGTCAGCAGAATAGATAACCTTGGGGGAAAAAAAGTATATGAAATTTCTGTCCCTCCAGGTATTATTCATTTGCTGAAACTGGAGGAGATCCAAAGCTTCAGACCATTAAGAATACATTAAAAAAAAAAAAGTGATTAGCTCATACCCATTAAGGTCTTTAGTCTGTTTTTACTCATGGAATATCAAAGGCAAAAAATCTCACTTTTGATAACAGAAAATACCAAGTTATCTTATTTTAATCGAGGTGTTACTGCAGTCTCTTGGAAATCCTGACTGATCTTTTCATTTGAAAAGTACAACATGGTTTTGGCAATTCTTTAGGGCCCAATCCAAAGAGAAAACCTTTCCTGTTGCCTCCCTGGGTTTTGTACGAGGCCTTTAGTAAACTGCAATGAACCAAAACCCCAGAGCGCTGTCCCACGTTGCCATTTATCAAGCAGGCAGCCCCAAGTGCAGCAGCACTCACAGGCACAGCCTTTCTGTCCTTCCCAGAGAAAGAAGTTCCAAGTGGAATGCAGGATGGAATTCAAACACTCATTTTACAACAGAGAAACGAAATGTGCCATAGCACAGGGCTTGCTATGAGCAAGAGGAATGTTAACTGTGGTCACAGGGCAAAGATGCAGCCTCAGCCTAAATCAAACCCTTGGAGGAACCCAAATGCTTCTGATGTCAGATACTGGCAAGCAGGATTGTTTGACTGAACTACTTTTAATCTCAAGGTCAGCCAAGACATTTTAAAGAGATTTAGACAAAATGCCCTTTTGCCAAAAAAATTTAATCTCCTTTTTCTACTTGTTGGAGTTATTCTTCTTCCATGCTGAGTGCACAGATCCCCTCCACTTTACTCCTCCAGGGTTCTTGTCACCCACCTTTGATGGAAGAAATGGAAGTACTGTAAGAATTTAAGAACAGATGCAAACCACAAGTAGGTCCCAGTGGGAAAGCCTCAACACTTGAAGAAAGAACTATGCAGAGACATGCAAATTTCTCCATTTGAAGAAGGAATTAGGAATTGGAAATGAAGGACACATGCTGCTCAGTCAGGATTCCTACACTGCATTAGGAGCTAAAACTGTGAAAAGCATCAGATTTCAGCTTTTGATTAGGGAGGGTTCCACTGCCCACCTGTATTTGGAACCCAGTAGATAAAATATGAAATATTTTACAGAAATGGACATAAGAGAGAGATTATTAACATTCCAGCCTGCAAACTGGCACATAAAAAGCTACACACATCCCACATCAGTCAGGCGGTGCATGAGTCAAATCACTGAAGTTGCACTCACTTATTAGCAAGTGTGTAACTGAGTAGTAAACTCCTGCCCTAAGACAAAATGTTCCTTTTCTTAATTTGTTTTTTTAACCCATTTATGTTAATTATAAATTATATAATAGATTATATAAAATTATATTTAAAACATAATTATATAAATTATATAAAGTTATATTTGCTTAAAAGCATCAGACTGTTTGGATTCTCACAACAGCCAAAATGGTTTTTGTCTAGAATAGTTAAAAATTTGACAGAGACTTTTAAATAGTTGTGGTCTGCTGGAATCTTCACTTTTAATATAATAAATATTTAGTAAAAGAAATTCAATAATACCACATATTACACACCATTAGAAATGACTGGAACCAAATATCACTTCATTTCTGTTGTACAGTATTTTTAAGATTAATTAGGACTAAAATTTAGGAAGAATTCCTACCATGTAATTTTTTTTTCTGCCCACATATTATGATTTCCATATTGTGATGAAAGTCTTTTGCCATTCTCTAAAGTTAAGTCTGGGAGAAGCTTTTCACTAACTCTGAGTTTATGAATCCAAACTAATGAAATCCCGTCTTTTCTTGTTTTAAAGCCTATTTGATCGCTGAGGATTGAAAAGAAAAATCAGTGAGTCTTTACTATGAGGCTTTCAGGAGACATAGGAAGGGGTAGATCAGATGCTGATAAGTGGCAGGTTGCCAGGGAGGGATCCACGTGGCTCCCCAGATAATGCCTGAGCACGATGAAGGTTCTCTTTGATGGAAATCCTGCAGTTTCAGACTCTTCCCTCCCACCCTGAAATGGGCATTGATAACCCCAACATCAGAACAAAGTTCTTGTTGGCCAGGAGATGTTCAGCTATCACAGAACATTCCTCAGAGTTCTCCAGGCTCTTCAAAAGTCACCAAATTCTTCTTGCTGTAAGAATAAACTCTCCCTGGAAAAACATGGCATCAAGAAAGGGGCAATTCTGCTGAAATGTGGTGGAAATGTGTTCAGATTTAAGCAGCAGTTCTACAGGGAGGTGTTTCTGTTTCCTACAGTTGTTTGAAAAATGGGCAAATACCCATTTATTTTAAAAGTCCCTTGATTCCTAAATGACACATCAAATGGATCCTTCAATTTTGGCAGTGAAAACAGACAGTCTGCCCCTATTTTGACCTTCAGTGGCACAAGAGGAGTCAGTGGAAGCTGCAAGCACACAGAATCCCTGGAATTAGGCTGGGTGTAGGAACTCAGGGTGAGAGGAGGATTTCTGATGAAGCTGAGAGGATCTTTGGCATTACTGGTTATTCTGGTGGCAAGATTAAACCTGTTACTGTCTGTATATTTGTAAGAGATCCAATGTTCAAGCTGGCAAGTGCTGTAGCACTTTTTTCGTAGCACTGGGCATTGCTAAGGTTGTTTTACAGCTGCTTAGGAGGGCAAAGAGCTGATTTCCCACATCCTACGAACTCCTAATTTCCAGAATGAACATAATACATGGTCTGCTAGATAATTCTTTCATGCCCATGTTTTTAAACTGAATATACTGACTGTTATTTCACAGGCCTCTCTCCATATAAAACAGATGTCCCAGGAGCAGGGAGAGCAGTAAAGTCTATTTGCACTGCAGGTATTTTCTGAGGTTGCATAAATAAGAATGCAATGCCCTAAATTCTAACAAGGAGTTTAAATGTGATTAAGAGGCAAATTAATAAATACAGCACCATCCAGGTTCCATATTGGCTTATTATTCAGCCATTTTAGAGTTCATGTTTGAAAAATTAAGTCTCTTCTACCTCTGGTTGACTAAGTTTATAGTTTTGCTTTGGTTTATGCTTCAGATTCAGATGAGGTGCATCAAATGAGAGTCATTTTTTTAAAAAATCCAATCAGTTTTGTTAGAAACAAATCCAATTTGTTTATTAATCTCTCAAATATGTCAAATGGATTTTTAATTGAGAAGTAATTGCATTTTGCCTTATACAGTCTTTGTTGATTTCATAAGCTTATCATCAATCCTGTGGTGATTTCTCACCTGATAAAGAAATAACGTATCTAATTAATCACGTTGTGTAATAACAAATCTCCTATTTAGAGGTACAATAATTAGATTTGGAAAATGCTGGGAAAACAAGAAAATTATTCCCCAAGGTAGAAGGATTGTGGGTTCTACTTGAAAGGAAGATACGCAGTTTGCAAAGTTGATTAATTAGTTTTAAGAGGATCTCCAAAAGCTCTGTACTTTGAAGTATGCAATCAGTTTGGAAAAAAAAAATATATCTGTACTACAAAGATACCTTGTACCAACTTTCAAAATATTATCTGTGGCAAAACACAGCATTTGCTTTGCTCTATGAAAAACCTGTTTTCACTTTTGGAGACACAGTATGATAAATTTTGGCAAGCTGAGTGATTTCCTGTCTCTGATTCACTTGGCAAGGCAGAAATGCTAAATAAGAAGCTTGCCCTGAATTTACATACCCAGCCCGTGCAGCTTCAGCTGCAGCAGCTGAGAGTAAAGAAGATGCTGCTTCAAGTGAGAAGTCTTTTTGGACAAGAGTCTGTAATGAATCCCATATTAAACATGTGGTCAGTCTCCACCATGTGCATATTTTTATCATTCTTATTAGATAGCCAAAAAATGTAAAAATCTCTCCCCAGCTCATTTGGAGACCTGGGGCAGAGATGAATAGAGAGTTTAAAGGAATGATTTCAAGCTGACAACCTCAGCAAACTGGGGCTCAGAGCAACTGTGAGCGACACAGCTGTGGCGTGGGGCTGAAAATATAAATATCCCCCAGCTGAGCACACGTACAAACCCCCAGAACAAACGTGTCCTGGGGAGGGAAAGACAGGAAAAGAACACTGAATTCTGACAGGGCATCTGAGAAGTCTTTCCAGTACAGAAGACCAAGAATACTTCTCCAACTAAGCAAAAATAGAGACAAACACGGAGTAGTTGCTGATCTCACAAAGCTGTTTTGAACTTCCATTTACCCTTTCTAAGGGCACAATTTGAATAAGCACAACTTTTCTGCCTGAACAAGGCAAATAAAATACTGAATGTACATGAGGAAGAGTTGCATGGTTTCAAATGAGCATCTGGAAGAGCAATGGAACATTCTGGGTCAATAGTTTTCTATCCTGTTGGAAAAGGTTGCTGAAAAAGAGGAGTAGTTTTAACCACCAGCAGATGGCCTGGGATTTCAGCTCTGCAACAGTAATGAAATAAAAGGAAAATGAGATAGCAGCTTATTTTTATTTCTTTCAACTTTTTTCTAATGTATCCTTTTCTCTAATATGTCATATAATTAATTGAAATATAATAGGAGCAGCAGCCTGAATTTCATTATTCTCTCCTGCCATTTAGAATTATTCCTTTTCCACTTCTGAAATCCTCCAAAATTTTTACTTCCTTGATTCTTTAATATGAAGCCCAACAGCCCATCCTGACCAGATTATCCTCTTTCACAAGGTAGGATCCTCCTCTTATGGGATAGAGCAAAGTTATTCCATATCTGCAAAATTTGCTCAAGTTCTCAAGCCCTAAATTCCCACACTACCCTTGAGTGCTTCATTTCTACACCACTCAAGTTCTAGAACTAATAATTTCACCTAAGAACTCCTCATGTTTTTTGCACAATCCATTTTACAATCTTTAATCCTAAACAGACTTTTCTAAGAACTCCTCATTCTTTTTGCCCAATCCATTTTACAATCTTTAATCCTAAACAGACTTTTCTTTCCACCCCTTCCCTTTCAAGGGCAGGGTCCTTAGAAAGGTCACAGAACCATTCACAGTTTTGAAGTTAATTAATTTAATATATTGTCAGAGCCCCATGAAAAGTAAAAACTCTTCTATTTAGCAGAGTCTGTGACTTTTGTAGCTCAGCACTGAATGGAGGCCAAACCTCTCAGTCACAAAACTCTTTCTGACCTTTCCTCCTTGGCTGAAAATTATCCTCCTAAGCCAGAAGTTGTGTTGCCAACAGCACTGCCAGGCAGGTGCCCATCAATTTGAGAGGCTCCATAACTATATCACTGTACCACATTACAAAGCCTCATGAACTTCTTTGTGCTCTAAAATGTACTAATTCTTTAAAATAAAGATTTTCATTATAAAACATCTTCTCCCCCTGCTCCCCAGTAATTTCTTAGGCTATCAGATTATTTCAGCTGATTGGGGAAACAGGAAAAATATCTGTTACAGAAATTCTTAGAAAGAATAATAAATTTGCTTTTTATGTGTTATAGTTTATTCTGGCTTTAAAGTCCTAATGCATCAATTCTCTAAACAAAACTGTCCTTAAGCAAAACTTGTCATCTCCTCTGCAGCACCTTTTTAAAGAGCTTCCTCTTTACTCTCCTTGTCACAGAGAAGGTTTGTCTGTGAAATATTCATTCCATTTCTTTCTGATTATTTCTGAATCCCTAAGAACTATTCATGCAACATTATTTCAGTTAATGTAATCTGCAAATTCCTGCTATATTTCATTCCACCAAGGAAACATTCCTTGCCTTTTCTCTCATGTCACACCCTCCAGCAGCTGTGCCCTTGACGAATCTGGGGAGAAATGACTTTAGATATCACAGCATTCATCATGTTTGCTAATTTTAAACTTTCTCTCCCCAATTCAAACATCTCTTCATTCAGCTACTCCTGATGCCCATTTATTGGCAAATACAGTAGTCCCTGGCAGCTGGCAATATGAATTATACCTATTTATCCTAGAAATGAGCCAGCACTGAGAAATTTAACACTGGTTGAAAACCAGACAGAGATGACAGAGGTGACTGTGAGAGAAATGTAATAAGTGCTCCAATTTCTGGACAATTAATCAATTCATGTTATTGTTAGTCAGTAAATCTCAATAAATGCATTTTTCTAAACTTCAAAGAATAAAAGTCACTTTACAAGTTCTCCATGTACACGGCTAATCCCAGAGTTCCTACTTCCTAACAGCTGGGTCTACACTTGTTATAGACTTCCCAACAACCTTCCACCCTCTTATAATCAAATTCAGTGCAGTCATCCATGAGCTGAAACAACTGAGCAGCTTTTTTTAGGTTCTTGGCTGCAAACAGGATGGTTTTGTCTCCACTATGGATTCCCAGCCTGTTAAAAGTTCTCTCGTGTGCTGACAATTATTTTAATAATAAATACAGAACATTCCTTGTTTCCTAAATGTTTAATATGGACTGATAGCTCAAAGGTGCTGCCTTGTAAGATCATTTGCTTCTACATATTTCAATGTTGAAAAAAACCCTCTATTTTGATATTTGAGTGAGGACGTAAAGAGAATTCCTGTGTTTGGCCACAGATCCACCTGATAAAAATCATGGAAGTATTGGAGATTCCAACTTCATTTCTTTTGCTGGCATGATGGACAGTTAGGATGGAAAAAGGGTATGAACATTTGCTTATATGGATGGAGACCTTTCTCCATATTCAGTAGAAGGATGGAGAGAAGTTCTGGAGATGTTTTTATTCTCCAAAGCAGCAGCAATTGAGCAAAGAACAACTGGACAAGGTTCTGTGGCTCCATTTGGTTTCAGAAATCCCTTGTTTTACTGCAAGGAATTGGCCAAAAAGTAGGTTTTTCTTTTTAAATAGAACACAAAAGTATTTTCAAAGAGCAGCAAGACTCTTCTGCTTCTCCACATCTTTACTGTTTTTACTCTAAAACTTCCACTTTTCATCATGGAAATGAATTATGTCTATGAGGAAAAAACTCCAAAAAACTACTGACTGGTGTCCTAGAAATACTGAAACTTTATAATCAATAATCTCCTGCAGAAGTTGAGGTCTACTGTGAAAATATAAAAGGGGTTTGTATTTTTTCTTTTTATTCTACACTACAAGAAGCAATGAAAATAAAATGCTCCATATACTGAACCTGCAGTCACACTGGAGCTGCCACAGATACATATATATAGAAAGGGGTAAAAAAAAAAGCTACTACTGTAAAACTGTACAGTTTGTTAATAAATTCTCTCAAAAAAAAAAATACCCCCCAAAAACCCAAGTCCTGTTTATGAGTGTTGGCTTCTTCCTGCAGAATGCTGAATGTGAATATAATAACCAGGCCCCGTAACTGCCACAATTTGGTTGAAATAAATACAACTCAGGGCAAAGCCTCCTGGCATATGTTGATTCAATGCATTGCAGGCAGATGTAAGCACACTGTGAGCCTGGAAAAAAGACTTTCTAACTGCAGTGGCCTGATGTGCTGCCTGCATTAATAAACCCTGCTGAGAGGCAGCTTTATTTGGGCAGAGTTGCTGCTGTGCTAACACAGTGGCACAGTTTCCTTTGAGCTCAGAGCTCACACACAGCAATCCCAGGTGCAGGGTAGAAACAAACCAGAGGTTTAAATTAAACAAACAAACAAA